>OY282587.1:20507126-20954095 GCA_958298965.1 Chrysolina haemoptera | reverse complement strand
GTGCCCGGATGCTCTAGTGATAGTCCGATTTGAATTCCTCAAACATATTTTGAAAGTAAAAGTATAGTACTACAAAATGTATATTTTCACTTCTCGCTACAATGCCGCGAAATGGGTGAAAAAAGCTTAACCAACTGTTTGTCCTTCTACGCGACCGCTCAAGCGGGCTCGGCCGTTTTCAGTCATGTTTGGAAGCTTTTTTCACCCATTTCAAGGCATTGTATTGAGAAATGAGAGTATACGTTTTGTAGTAATATTCTTTACCTTCAAAATCTGTTTGAGAAATTGAAATTGGACTATCACTGGAGCATCCCGGCACGCTGCAAGATATAGTCCGACAGCACCTGTTTTGGGCATAAATGAAGTAAGCATGATTCACTAGTTTCGTGAAAGCGGACAACCCTATAAAGTGAAAAATGGCAGAGTTGTGAATTTTCTAAAAAATATTAAAATTTTCCGTGTTTTCCTGTTTTTCTCCATTACTAATGATTCGATTGGGTCGAACAAAATCTCATTTTTATTCTCCATAATTCTTCTCAATGGAGCAAACAGATTGCTGTGTTAGTTTTCATTTTTTAAGCAAAACACTAAAAAAATACTTTTTTTTTATTCAAATGTTCAAAACATAACAAAATATAACTACAGACTGTCTTCCACGTGATGGCATAATCGGTTCCCCAATCGTATTTTTGTTAGGAAAAAATCCTCTAATGATTGGCCTACATCGGGATCAATCAATCAAAATATACCTTATCATCGGAAGATTCAAATATCATTGATAAAGTCATAAAACATATACAAAATTGAATACATAAAATAATCTCGGAAACCATAGGATATACGAAGATGGTCAACAATTTCACTATATGTACTTTTAATATGTACTTTTGTCTGGGGAAAATGAGGTAGAGATGAAACATGATATTAAGTTTAATTAGACGTCTCGAAAGAGTTTGCGATCCCCACCATTATAGGCTTTCTCCAACATCTTGAAAAATGGTGACCAAAATCTGTTTTTTTCAAGAAAATTTTAGTTTGATGACTTCTACAAAAAAAGTTTCCTAAAAATGATGGTGCATTGAATTCTCTAAAGCTTTTGTTTCGTTTTTTGTTGTTAAATAAATAGTTTTATGCGAGGGGAAAACTGCTAAGGAATTTTGGTGTACATGCCTTGGGTATTACTATTCATGACAAATGCTTTGTCAACAAGAATTCATTATTTGGATAATAAAGTATATGTATTTGATTTGATTTGGTATTTGTTGGGTATTAGTCGGGAATTAGAGGAATTAGTTGAAAATGATCGGGTATTAGTCGGGAATTGGGGATATTAGTTGAAAATTAATGATAAATAGTCGGGAATTACAGGAATCATTTGCAAATTAGAGAACATTGGTGGAAATCATTATTCTTAAATGATAAAAAAAGGTCTTTAAAATAGTACTTCACAAAAAACCTAGGATTAGGATATTATTCAATATTTAATTTTTATTATAGGAATTTCTTAGGTATTAGTTCGGGATATTATTCGGGAATTACTTGGGTATTAGAGGAATTAGTTAGGATTTTTGGGAATTAGTGTACACAATTTCCTCAGCGGTTTTCCCCTCGGTTGATTACTGAATGTACAATTGTACTACTCTCTTTATCGTCCGAATATTTTCTCATTCTAAATTCGCTCATCTCATACGTTTTTCGACATTCATTGCTAGATTTGTCAAGCTACTTACTATTAATTATCATTATTCCGTAAGGAATATCGCAGTCAGGCTCTTTCAATGCTCCGATATCTCCGGTGGGCTCACTATAGTGTCATTTTTTTTTTTGAGCAACAATAGGCCATTGGCAGTGGAGGTCCTGATATGAGCCCCCTCACGCTCAAACCTAACCTAGTGTCATTTAGTCAAATAGTCACTCCTCACGTCCGTTGGGTGAATGATTATTGGGTCAGTGAGCCAAGGATGATCGCCTTCTGCATTCGTCCGGATAAGACTTCAACCATAATACGGCAAGCCGGCATAATTTTCAGATTCGAGAGCAATGTGTTCATCATTCTACCAAGGACTCGTATAATAAGAACCACTATTTTGATTTTTGTTCGAGAGTATGAGTGGAATATTCATTAAGTCCGTTGTGGAATCATCTGCGGCTGAAAGACAAACTTTAGTCGCTATTTTCCACCGTTCAAGATAACCTCTTGGGAGGTATTCATGTTGAAAAGGGGAACATTCTTCATAAATAATAGAAAAATTTAAAATGGGATTTTTCGTAACATCTAACAGAAAACAACTGATTCCCCGGCTAAAGCCACGCTGGACACTGAACTACATCTAAACTACTTCTTCTGATAGATGTAGTACATCTGATAAACGCAATCTGAAACGCAAGTAAAAAGAACGTACGTGAACTGTTTTGCAATTAATAGGCACAAGGGTAAAAAATATTTGCTTGTAAATTGCACGTGCTTGAAAACCATGCAACATGCAATTCACAAGCAAATATTTTCTTTGGTTCAGAAGTATTAATTTTATCAATACTGGAGGAATTTATCAGGCGGGGTCAGCATTTCATTCAAACCTCCTGGCATGGCAGCCGACGTGTTACTGCGCATTATCATGGCTTTCTAGTACTTCGAGTTCTGCGGGTGAAGGTACTGTCTGTTTTTTTTTTGTATTTTACTCATGAGTCCTAGTCCAAGTAACACACGAGGAGCTGTTATTAATTGCGCCTCAAGCTTTATAAACGATTTATTATAGCAACTTATGGATGTAATAGGCTACATCCAAGCTTTGTTTGGCACTAAGTTTCTTATAAAGAGATTCGGTGGAACAAAATTGCTGATGAAAAGTGCTACATTCTAAAAATAAAAATTTATACTTATAGTAAATTGAATTTTTAACATCTTCCTGGTTTGTTGGTTTAATTTTTCACGAATTTAAAAAAGTAGGTAATTACTTTGTAGGTGAAAAATACAGGTTTGTACAATATTTACCTATAGGTTATGTTCTATCTAATGGCAAGGCGACCTTGGCTACCTAATTATACAGTAGTAATGCCTTAAGGAATATCAAGTAATCCTCAAATATACATCACTTATACAGCATTAGTACAGCAACGAAAGAGTCTGCTATAACAATATGCAAGCATAAAAATAACTGTAAAAATGTGGTACAAGAAGTGAACCCAATTTGATACAGCAATAATACCACAAAGAACATCATGTATTCCTTTAATAACTACTTATACATCACTGATACAGCAACGAAAGGGTCTACCAGAAAGATTAGCTAGAGGTCAACCATTTTTACTTTTCTCAAAGATTGCTCTTTAGATACTTTATGCTTGCTTTATAACTGAGCTTGCTCGAGAAATATCTCTTAAAAAGTGAGCACTTTTATACAGCCAAAATGCTCTTCGGAAAGTATATCACTGCTTTTGTGGACACCTTCTTTGAATTCATTGAGTTCAATTATTCGAAGTGAATTTGACTTTTTCTGAATATAAAAACATATTTTTGTGAAATATCACTCAGAGGTATTGTAATAACATGAATGCATTATTTCAAGAAAACTTTCTGAGAAAAGTAGGTATATTTTTATTTTTATTTTTTTATCATGGAAAATTAGATATTTTGGAGGCACGTTGAATTATTCCGCAGTAGAAGAGCTTGTTTTAACAGAAACATTTTCTTTGCATGACAAATTTGGTTTTCCGGGGACGGCAGCAAGTACTTAATAAGTTAGTAAAAAACTTTCAGTTAGTTTTATGTATACGCCATAATAACAATAATCTCGGATCTTCTGATGTTGCAATTTCTCCCCAAAACATATCTAACATAACCATAATAGCAGTGGCGCAGCCAGGATTTCAGTTTGGGGGGTCTGAACATACAATCCATCAGTTACCACAGCTTTTTTTTTTCGTCATCCGAGGGTTATGAAAGTAGTAACTATAACTGTGAGAAACTATCACCCAGTAATTTTCAATCGTTACAAAAATGCCTTGCTTTTGAATATTTACATAGCTTTTCAAACTCACTTATACCCCTGTTTTCAAACAACTGAAAAGTTACGGCAGCTCCTCTTTATAACGTGCTGTATAAAAAGTGATAAAATGAAGCGGAAAGGTTGTATTGGAATATTTGGAATGGACAGATTAATGAATACTGAATACATGGAAAAGTTTTGATGAAAAAAATTATATTTAGATTTATTTATTTCGATGTATGTGACCCGGAAACTTTTCTTCGTTTCAAGATTCTAGATGGATTTGGTTGTACTTCTGTTATTGTATCATCTTTTTTCTTTGGGTCTTCTTCATTGCCTGTATAGTTACTAGATGCAAATAATGAAATATTTGAGCCATGCCTGCATCTTTTCTGCATTTGCTGACCAGCCTTGATTCTCTTCTTTCACTATTTAGAATTTTCTGAACACATTTAGGCCAATAAATAGAGGATTTTTCCGTAACAAAAATACGATTAGGAAACCGACTGTGCCATCGCATGGAAGATAGTCCATAGTTATATTTTGATATGTTTTGGACTCGTGACTGTCATTTATTGATTTGTTATAAACATTTAAAAGCAAAAAAACGCATTTTTTCAATGTTGTGCTTATTAAATGAAAACTAATACAGCAATATGGTTACTCCAATGAAGAGAATTGAAATACGAACAAAATGAGATTTTGTACGACCTGATCGGATTATTAGTAACGGAGAAAAACTGGAAAACTCGCAAAATTTTGCGATTTTTATAAAATTCACAACTCCTCTATTTTTCATTTTATAGAGTCGGCCTTTTTCACGAACCTAGTGAATCATGTATACTTCATTTGTGCACAAAATAGGCACTGTCGGATTATTAGTTTTGGTACATTTTTTGCGATTTGAATTTTTTTGTACTATCTTGTAGCGTGCCTAGATGTTCTAGTGATAGTCCAATTTCAATTTCTCTGACAGATTCTGAAAGTTGAAGTATAGTACTATAAAACGTATATAATATATAGTAGAAGGAGAGACCGCGAGGTGAGGGGCTCATCACGTCCCCTCATTTTCCGGCCTCTCCTACCACTGTATCTAATCTAAGGTGGGCTCGGCCGTTTTCATTCATGTTTGTAAGCTTTTTTTACCAATTGCGCGGCATTGTAGCGAGAAATGAAAATATGCATTTTGTAGTACTATACTTTAATTTTCAAAATCTGTTAGAGAAATTGAAATTGGACTATCACTAGAGCATCCAGGCACGCTGCAAAAAAAATTAAATTGCAATTGTACCAAAATTAATAACCCGATAGCTCCTGTTTTGTGCACAAATGAAGTACTCATGATTCACTACTCTCGTGAAAAGGGCCCACTCTATAAACTTAAAAATGGCAGAGTTGTGAATTTTTTAAAATATCGCAAAATTTTCCAGTTTTTCCCCGTAACTAATTATCCCAACGGGTCGTAGAACGTCTCATTTCGTTCGTATTTCAATTCTCTACAATTCTTCTCATTGGAGTAACCAGATTGCTGTATTAGTTTTAATTTTATAAGCAAAACACTAAAAAATAGGTTTTTTTGTTTTTAAATGTTTAAAACAAATTCATAAAACATTTAATCTTGAAAGTAATTAATTATCTTTGGTGAGTTAGGTATTTCATATTAAAATTATAGAAATGATACAAAGAGTGTACATTTTTTTGCGAAACTGCAGCTACATCAGTTTCTTGCTGAAATGACCTTATTTATTTGCTGTGAAACCTTAAGTATGTTAAAAATTTTATCATAAAACTACAGCTTGAATGATTTTCGCACAAAAGAGGTTTATAAAACTCGACAATTTTCAAGTGGAGATGATTTACTGTTGGTTTTGTAAACCTTTTTTGTGAAAATCATCAATTTTATTATAGATATTAACATTGATTTTCATCAAGTATCAGCTATATCAATATTTAGACATTTGTTCTTACATTGACCGAAGATTCCAAACGACGTATTGCGACTGCTGAAAGCATTCAAGAATAAAATATTGGGTGGTATGCATAAAAGCCAGAAAATGCTTATAATATAGATTTGTCTCTCTCATTGATTAACAAATAATGGAAATAAGATCTTATAATGTAAAATGGTTGATTTCGTCAGATAAGAATCTTAACAATGTCATTCTGTTTTCACTGTTCTCGAATTGTTAACGTAGCCATGGTAACTTTAAAAAACGCGCGTTTTTAAAAGTTCGATTTGCACACTCTGAGACGTGCTTTAAATAGGTAAAAAAGGACACCAATTGAAAAAATGCAGAATTTTGCGTCAAATATAACTCGGAAGTCATCATTTGATATTACGAAGACAACTCATAACATAAAACATTCAAATTAATTTTGGCAATACAATAACTGTCGAAGAAAAAACTTTGTATGATACACTTTCGTGAAGGGCTTTTTTGCACTCACGTTTTTGTTGAACTCGGCTGTGCCCTCATTCAACAAACTTCACGCTCATACAAAACAAGTCCTGCTTCACGAACTTGTATCATAAATTTTCTGACACCAAACCTTAGGTAAAATGACTCACGCTACACTTTCATTAACAGTATAAAACCTCAAAAATCATGGGTATTCATGCAATACACACTTCAAATCTTTTACTGATATGCGATAAACATTTTACAATTGTATGCGTCTCTATTGGACATAAATTCTAACACCATAATAAAAATTGCTCATCAGTCATTAGTATTCACTAACAATTGTACCCAAACTTTGAAGTAAAAATTAATCGTTAACAATAACGTTATCATTGAATATATCCTATGGGTAATTAAACAAACAATAACAATAATATAACACAAGATAAAACGCCCATGAAATAATATATCCAATTAAAAAATAGTGTCAGCATAAAAACATACTTAAATTAATATAGACTTACTTCAATCTTTTACAACAGTAACTATTTTATTACCTTAAATGTCAAAGAAAACATTCGTAATTTCGTGAAGAGTAAATCGTCCTTCAAAATTACTTTGGCGATATCGGCCTTTTAGGACAGTAGATTATAGATTATATATTAGGGACTTTCGTGCTACAAGCCTCTACACCGCGACCTTTTCAGATCTATTGTGTTTGTCCTCGAGATCATTTAGAGTTCTTTGTCTAGCCCTGTTTTCTTTACGAGACTCCACAGGCTAGTTTTTAGAACTCCCATGAATCTGGGAGCTCTTGGTTTTTCTTCTCCCAGCGTTAGAAACCTTTGCCTCGACAAGCCCTCGCAGTGATGTTTCCTCTTCTTCCTGACAGAACCTGCATAGCATTTCTTCTGCCAGGCCTATTGTACTCATATGTTTGTTGATCCTACAGTGCCCTGTGAGAAGTCCTACTACTATTCTAGTAGTGTTCCTCTTCTGGCTTAGTAGATAGTCTGTGAATGTTGGCTGCGGTTTTTTGATAAACTCTTTGGCCTGTCTCATCCCTGGTGCATTGTTCCACCATTCTTGAGACTTCTGTTGAATCCATGATTTGGTGTTTGTTTTTAGTACAGCTTTTGCTATACCGCAATACGGTTCTGGGCCATTCAGGGCCTTACTTGCTCCTTCTCGGTCTAGTGTATCGGCCTCTTCATTGCCTCTATAACCTGTGTGTGTTGATACCCAGGCTAGTGTCAGTCTGTTCTGACTGCCCAGCTCTTTTAGGGCTTCTATGCAGTCCCAAACAAGTTTTTAGGTAACTTGCATTGAGTTGACTGCTTTTATCGCAGCTTGGCTATCTGAGTATATGGCAATGTTTTTTCGTGAAAAATCGTGCCTTATTAGCTCTTGTGCACAATGGTGTATTGCAACGATTTCCGCTTGAAATATCGTCGCATGTTTGCCCAAGCTCAGTGAGATTTTCATCTTTGGCTTGGTTCCGTAAATGCCGGCTCCTACACCTTCATCCGTTTTGGAGCCGTCAGTGTAGACAGCGATTTCCGCAATGATGGGAGCCCCCCCCCTTTCACGCATCCCTGTCCGTTATACTTGTCTTGAAAGTTTTGTCAAAGCTATATCTGGGAATAATGCCATCTGATGGCATTCTTGTAACCGGGTCGTTATCCAAATTTGACTTTTGCAATAATTGCAAGGTCATCGGCATATCCTAAGCAATGAAAGCCTCTGGAAACTAGCTTCATCAATTAGGATGGCCCAAAGTAGGGGCGATAGCACCCCTTCTTGCGGACATCCCTTGTTTGCTCTAGCTGTCAGTGTTGTTCCCCAATTTCTGATATAATGATATAATGACCCTGTTCTTCAAATTGGCGTTTATCCACTGGCACAGTAGGGGATGTACCCCTTTTTTCGCTAGGGCATTTGCCATGGACTCGGTGGATGCATTATTGAAGGCACCCTCGATGTCTATAAATGTTGTCATGGCTATCTCTTTGTCTTCCAAGGACTTCGTTAGTAGTAGCCTGTTGAGGTCGTCCAGTGCTAAGTCCGTTGACTTGCCTGGTTGATACGCATACTGGCGTTCTTTGAGCGGGTTTGTTTGTAATACCTCGTCTCTTATGTATCTATCTATCAGCCTTTCCAACGTTTTGAGTGGAAAGGTCATTAGACTTATGGGACGATATGCCTTGGGTGTGTTGTCACCTATTCTCCCTACTTTTGGGAGATATATGACTCTCACCTCTTTCCACATCGTAGGTATATGCCGTAATGCTACGCAAGCCTTGAATATACGGCACAGGTATGGAATAAGTATTTCCTGTCCCTTTTGGAGAAATATGGGTCATTTTGCGTACGAGATGCAAACAAATTTTTTTCGGAGACTCTTTATTGTCATACGAACGTAGAATTGGGTAACTAGGATCGGCTGGAGGAAAGTGCGGGGTGGTGGGGGCGATGACGAGGAACGTCCCCAGAGAAAATGGGGCACGCTGGAGTACCGGGGGCCGAGATATATCGATTTTCGTTTTTTTGTGAATTCTAGTAATGTGGCGCTGGCACTGGTGACAAGACCCTGTGGATTGCCTCCGCCACTGGTTGTTGTTTACGCTAAGAGGCAGCGTTTGTGAAGATAAGCGTGACGTCACACACGAAGGAGAGTGCACGTGCACTGGAATTCTTAGAAGTAGCGTGAGAACCATAACGGAAACGACGTAGTATGTTGGGGCTGTGTGCAATGGCAACGGATATTCGTTTGATAAACAAGATAAAATTCCAGGAATTTCGGAGTTTTTTTTCGAGGCTCACATGTTTGGCATCTCAATCCAACTCATAGGATTTTTTTCTGTCTTTGTCTTTGAGAATGACGCGGTTAGCTGCGGGCGGGGTTGGAGGGGGAGGGGGATTCAAGATTCAAAGTTATTCGGAGAAGAGACCTATTTGTTGGAATTAAAATGAAACGCAATATTGGGTTCCAAGGTTATTCGCTTGTCACGTAGCTCGACTCGAGAGAGAGTTGAATAAACAAACAAATTTTAGGAATTCAAGACTGTCTTTGTTCGTGTTGAGATTTGAAATAAAAATGCAAAAATAGAGTGGAAAAAATTATTAATTTTTTTGCTCGAAAATAACACATCAGTAGGACCATAAGCGATATATGTATTTTCATTTTCACTGGCAATTGCGTATCTCTGCTTGATTGAAATGAGGAACTTGTAGAATGATTCGCCTAATTGGTAGATCAGCGCCAAACTAACAAATAACATGAATCCGTCATAGACGTCTTTTGGGCAGGAACTCGTCGGCGTCATCGTCTGTATCTGCATTCGGGGCACATCAAGCATCGTTTGAGTGGTCAGCGATGCTATTGGCATCATATGAGTGTCTTCGCAAGTGTTGCGGAAGACTTTTTGCAGTTTGTATGCTTTGGCATTCGGAGGAACTCCGGCCTTTAGCATAGGCAAATATCCATCGTCCATGAGATCTTGCGACATTTTTGTCCATGTATTCATTTGTTGATTGTTTTGATTGAAAAAAGAAACGAGAACTTCACCTGCCTCGTAAGGTGGGCTAATGTACAATACGTTTGACAGGAAAGCTGTCAAAATTACATAGCCTGTCAACATGGCTGTAGTTCGGAGTACACTGATTAACATTGCGCATGACACATGAATATATAGAAAAAAAAATACGCACATACATTCATCAGTGTACAACTCACTCACACACACAGGAAAAAAATGACGGTAGTTTGGTGTACACTGATAAACATTGCGCAATATATGGGAAAAATACGCACATATTTATCAGTGCCTACAACTCACCACCGACACACTCTTAGAGACATTTCTTGTAAGACATTTCGTGTGTGATTGAGTCGTTCAAATAAACATACGAAATGGCTCTCTCGTTGTATATTTTTCGAACTTATTTCATTTTTTCAAGGCGCGCACATTTCCCCACAAAAATGAAATGAGATGGAAAGATATACTGTCTCTGTCTTTCTCTCGCTCTCATTCATCCAACAAAATGAAATTTCAGAACATTTGTTTAATACATCTATTGATACATAATAATAATAATTACAATACATATAGAAAATTTAAATATCAATACGTCGTTTCTTCAGCGGCCGCGGTGAGCTGTCGTTTCGGCCCTCGGAACGTTTCGAGTTGGTGAAGACCCATTTGCCATCGTTGATGTGTATCTTATCAAATCGCTTGAAAGTCTCTATTTTGCGCTCGTATTCAGCCACTTAACACTTCAATATTCTTAGATTGTCTAGGTGACGCTGTATAGAGTCTCTGGGGGCCCTGCTGCCGACGGAGTCCCTCACTACCATATCAATTGATTCGAGACCCATGACCACACCGTAAAGCAATAGCTTAGGGCACAGTGAATTCCGTTGGATGCTGCGGCAGTATGCTGGAGGCATTGCGAGTTCTTTTGGCTGAAACTCGCCGGCTATGGTGAAACCTTGTATATCGCACGCTACAAGTTTCATCGTCGACGTCTCACTATGTACTGCGCCGGCGGCGACGGCAAACCTTTTGCTTTTGAGTATTTCTATTCAATTATTTTGTATTACTTCAATCTTTACTTTCCTGAAAGGAAATATTACAGTAAACGTACACGTAGCAAGAAATGGGTAAATGATGAGGTCAGAAGATCGAGCACTAATCTTAAAGATCTGAGTTTTTTATGAACCAGCTTATCGAGAATCAAAAAGAAGACACACTGATCTGATATCCAAGGTAAAAAAAGAATATTACCAAAATACAATATTCAATTCTAGCAATCCTGCTTGGAAAGTGATAGATGAAATATCAAATAAAAATAAAAAACACGTAAACCTAGCAATAAGAGTAGATGATCAAGAAATACGTGATCCCGACTTGATCGCCTCATCTTTCAACCGTTTTTTTACAGATGTTCCGAAAAAATAATTGAAAACTTGAGCAACAAAAATAGAACTCATGCATTAGATTGTAGAGTAATCCGATATGATTCCTTTTTCTTATGGAGAAGATAAATTGGAAATACTTCTTAAAAATAAATTGAAAAATAAAAGTTCATCAGGCTCTGATGATATGCCTATGTTTTTAGTGAAAAGAATTATATCCTTTGTAAAAAAGCCACTTACCAACCTGGTGAATTTATCATTCACTGCAGGAACGTTTCCCACCTGTTTGAAAGTGGGTAAGATTATTCCAATATTTAAAAAAGGATCAATTATTGCTTGAAAACTATAGACCAGTAACGGTCCCTCTCTCACTCTCTAAAATTTTTGAATATGCCTTTTTATCACGTCTTGATGATTTCTTAGAAAAATTTAAAATACTTACGGACAACATGGGTTTCGTGCAGGAAAATCTATTGATACCGCAATTCACTTCTTTTATAGACAGATTATCAAATGTATTGAGGCCGCTGAGTGTCCTGTTGGGATTTTCTGTGATCCCAGCAGGGCATTCGACTGTGTCATCATGATACTTTAATATCAAAGCTGTATGACTCTGGAATAAGAGGACAGCCTCTAAGCTGGATATCATCTTTTTTAAAATATAGAAAACAATTCGTCCAAATACAACATACAGATCTGACTGAAATAAAAAAATATAATTCAGACTATTCTTCTATGGAATCTGGTGTTCCACAAGGTTCGGTGCTGGGACCTCGACTATTTCTGCTGTATGTAAACAGCCTCACAATGTATGCAGATGATTTATCGGTAATTATCTCAAATCCGTTAGCAATAAACATTGGAACTGACATTACAAATTTATTAGAAAATACACGTGAATGGTTTGATGAACATCAATTATGTTTCAATGCCGAAAAAACTCAATTAGCGACATTTCATAACCGACAAAAAGTATGTGATCCACTAAATATATCTATCAACAACTGTATGGTTCGAGACAGTGTAGAGGCGATCAGTTTTTTGGGAATCAAGATTGATCCAACTCTCACTTGGAAACCACACTGTGAGACATTGATATCAAGACTGAATTCAATCCATTACCTTTTCAAAAATGTTAAATGTGTTCTAACTAGAGGACAAATGATGAATTTGCATTATGCACATGACTCCCGCATTAGATTTGGTATTTGTTTTTGGGGTAACTCCACCCTAGCAGCAGATGTGTTTATTTCACAGAAGTGCATTATCCGATGTATTGCTGGAGTGAAATATACTCATTCTTGTAGAAACATTTTTATAGAGTTTAGGGTATTAACGCTTACTTCTTTATATATTTTGGAAATGTCTATATACATTTTCAAAAATAAAAATAGCTTCAAATTGAATAAAGATATGCATTCAATAAAAACCAGAAATAAAAATAATTTCAGTATGCCATTTATAAAATTTGGTATAAGCTATAATTCACCCGAATACATGGGGTTACGTATTTTTAATAAGTTAACTGAAACTATTGAAAATATCGACAGCTTTTCAGGAAAACTCTCAAGGAATTTTTAATAGATAAGTGCTTCTACCACCTGTCTGAGTACTGTGAATAATTAGTCTATTCGTCTATAATATTACCCAGTGTCTATATACTTAGTTTGTGTTATTTTTTTTAAAGCTATATATATACAGAGTGACCCATTTGAAAGCGGGCCACCTCTCTAAAACTGTTATTTATTATCCGATTCAGAAGTTTTTTTTTTCAATAGATAGAGCGTCAATAGTTCTATTAGAGTGCTGTGAAGTCGAAATAGAAATAAAATTTTCAAGGCCTACTTCGAATTTTTTTCAAGGTCAAAAATCCAAAAAACATACTAGCGATTTTTTTATATGAAATTTGACGACGCCACTGGATTTGTGATGCTTTCAAATGGTTGTGACTAAAATTTCACGATGAAATATGTTTTTTCAACAGAAATATAGCATAAGTAAAATTCTTATCACTTTATCTAAATATTTGGAATTGTCGTCATATTAAATCACAATATTATTAATAATATCGTTTAAAATGCTCTTTCAGGTCGTTAGCAGTCGAGCTTGTAAACAGCAGTTATTCAAAATGGTGTCAAATTATGTTTCTTTCAAACAGAACTCTATAAAGAATGGAAGATAGTTATGTCCATCAAAACACTGCAGTTTTTTTGTCAACAGAGAAATGAAATATACATCTTTACATCAAATAGTAATCAATATTCAATAATCAATAATAACCAATATTGATGAAATAAATGAACTACAACAAAAAAATTGATTGAGATGAGAGTGCCCAGACATTAATTTCCGTACTTTGTAACCAATTTCCGATTTAATTCGATACGTTTATTCTACCATTTTCTATTGCTAACTAATCATAAGATTCGATCAAAATTCGATCATTAGCTTGGGGTAACATTTATGCAAGCCTGGTCTTATTCTTTCACGCAGTTCCTCTTTGGTGGTTGTCAGTTATTTCGAATATCTATCTTGGTTTCATTCAAACATGTTTGGGATGCCACATTTCGAAAATATTATTTTTATTAGAAGGCTTTGAAACTTAAGTTGCCGTAAAGATGACAAGTCATTAAAATAAAAGACGAAAAGACACAAATTTGTCAGTATTAATAGTGAAGTTTATAACTCTTCAAGTACCTACACTAATAAAGAAGTATGGCAGATAATTTGACTTTGCAGGAGAAAATTGAAATAGTAAAACTTCGTGGTAACAACGACAGATCCGAAAGGGAAGTATGTAGAATTTTCAATAACATGCATCCGGAGCGGCGAAATATTAGCAGAGCTACAGTTGGAAGAGTAAACAAAATTTTCAATCAGTATGGAGCTGTTAGTAAACATATCCTGAAGAATATCAATACTGTACAAAGGCAGAGACGAAATAATTCTGAACGAATTCGAAATTATTTTAATAATAATCCGAAAACAAGTGTGAGAACTGCAAGTTTGGACATCAACTTACCGCGTGAAACAATATGGAGAAATCTTAGGAAATATAATAATATGAAGCCCTTTAAACCAAAGTTTCTTCACACCTTAGAAGAAGGCGATAATGAAAAGAGGATGGAGTATAGTTTATGGGCTCAAGGAGAATATCTAAATAAAAGGAATTTTCTGAAAAAAATTTTGTTCAGTGACGAGGCAACATTCACAACCAATGGAACAGTTAATTCTCAAAATTCAAGGTACTGGACAGAAGAAAATCCACATTGGATAATAAATTGCAGAAGACAGTACTCCCAAAAAATAAATGTTTGGTGCGGAATATTACATACCAGAATAATTGGCCCCTTTTTTTTTGAAAACAATTTGAATGGTCAAATTTTTTTGAATTTTTTGAAAAACGAGTTTTCCAACGCTATGGATGAACTTCCACTAGCAGAAGAGGCCCATATTCTATTTCAATTAGATGGCTGTTCCATCCACAATAGCAGGATTGTTAGAGATTGGCTGGAAGAAAATTTTCCTAATCGGTGGATAGGGCGAAATAGTTCACTGATTGAGTTTCCCCCCAGATCCCCGGACTTGACTCCACTTGATTTTTTTTTATGGGGCACCGTTAAGGAAAAAGTATACAAAACTCGCCCAACGAGCAAAGAGGAACTGCGTGAAAGAATAAGACAGGCTTGCAGAGATATCACCCCAAATCAATTATTGAATGTTTTGGTTAACATTAAAAAACGATATGATAAATGTATCGAATTGAATGGAGATTTGGTGGAACAGTCCAAAATTTAATGTGTGGGCACTGTCATGTTAATACATTCTTTTGCAGTGGTTCATTTATGTTTTTAATATTGATAATTATATTATGATATAAAGATGTGTATTTCTATTCTTTGACAACAAACTGCAGTGTGCTAATAGAGATAACTATATCGCACATAAAGTTGTTATGTTCTGAAGAAGTATTTTATACCATATTATTTACAAAATTGTTATTTAATATACAACTATTTGAATTATTTTGACAGTGATTGGTATATTTTACTTATGCCATATTTCTGTTAAAAAAAATAATTTTATCTTGAAATTTTAGTCACAACCATTTGAAAGCATCACAAATCCAGTGGCGTCGTCAAATTTCATATAAAAAAATCGCTAGTATGTTTTTTGGATTTTTGACCTTGAAAAAAATTCGAAGTAGGCCTTTAAAATTTTATTTCTATTTCGACTTCACAGCACTCTAATAGAACTATTGACGCTCTATCTATTGAAAAAAAAAACTTCTGAATCGGATAATAAATAACAGTTTTAGAGAGGTGGCCCGCTTTCAAATGGGTCACTCTGTATATGTGTGTGTGTTGTATATATATATATATATATTTGACTACTGCTATATTACAAAACTGTAATCTTTGGCAAAATAAATTATATCTATCTATCTATCTATCTATCTAAATGACAGATGACGGCAAGTGTTTTGTGTCTTATGACGGACGACGTACGATCTCACTTAAAGGCAAGTGTTCTATGATAAAATCGTGAACTATTACACAATATGCACGACTATTGGCTGGACACCCAACTGTGGCTTCCATGTCAAGTTTGACATCGACGGTGGACGATTTCATGAATTAAGCTCTCCGTGAGTAATCGATTACGAAGATGGCGGCTCGATCCTTGAATGTATCGTAATCCAGCAGATAGTGTTTCTGGGAACAATTCGCATAGCTTGGGTAGAATTCCGTATAGGCACGATGAGCTTCCACAAATTTGTTCCTGTCAAATTGCGCATGCGTTCATGCGGGTAATTGTCACTGTTCAACGTAAGACGTATGTCTCTGATGTCAACGTGGTCAAAGTAGCTGGAATCTAGTTCGATGTTTGTCCAATGCAATACAAGTTTTGACAGACCATATTTCTTTGGTGGAACCAGGCGTGAGTGCAGGCAGTTCGTGCATTTCCCACTTGCGGAATGAGATGGCCACAGGTTTGTCAGTCTCAATGGATTGCAGCAGCTGCAAGCGAATGTTGTCATTGGGAATGACGTTTTTTACTTTGAACACGATGCTATGGATCGTCAGGGCGGCTGTGGTTGCGACTTGCGGATTGGCAACCTCTTCTATAACCATAGAGTTGTTATCGTTCCTGCTTATCATCAAACGAATGCACTGTCGTCCGATTGTGGCATATCTGTAGTCGTGGAATATGCCAAACAGATACTTGAGCGGAACATACATGGCGAACGAGCCGTCGTTGGCGTTGCGCATAGCTCCACCTGGATACATCCAACCGGCAGTGGACAAGTGTCGAGAATCGGCGTCTGCGTAACAAGTATAACCACGAAGGGTGCTCACTATACCCGGCAAACGATCAGAGTGCACCTCCTTGCCGCCACGAAGAAAGAAGAAGAAGACGAGGACAGCTATCACTCTGATGATTACGACGAATCTGACAAGGATGACGAAAAATTGCTCGAAGTTTTCACATCTAAATTCGTGAATGAACATCGTGCAAAATCCGGCAAAATCGATATGACTTACGGCCCCATTTACGACAGACCCAGAGCGCAATGGATACTCGGCACCAAGTTGATGGACTTGGACAAAGATACGGGGGACATTCGCATTGACGGTGAAACATACCAGGGTACTCCGGGACTATATAGTTTAATTTTCTACAAGAATTCCAAATACCAGAGACCCGACTTGGTGGCATACAAGCAAATTTTGTTGAGTACAGGTGCTCATTCAGATGTGAAAGGTAGGCTGAATCCGTCTCAGACATACAAATACGAGAACTCGATTAGCCCATTGTTCAAAGACCCCTACACAAGTCAATCGAAAATGGGCGGCAGTATCCCAGATCAATTGACGTACATATAATACGAAGCCTGTAGAATACGTGCACTGGGACGACGTCAATGAGCTAGTTGACAGATATAGGCTACTCGTCGCAGCCAAAGATGCTGGCAGCACCTCTACCGACAACGAGATCGTGGCCATCATTAATGAGCTGGGGGAAGCAGGCTATATTCGATAAATACGAGCGTCAACGTTTCGCACCCCACAGATCCATCATGAGCTTCAACAAGTTCGGTCAAAGTTCCTCGCGTTCAGCAGCATTCTTATCATTTCCCCGGTGACATACTCAACTATACGGCAGCCGGGGACATTGACGCTGAACATGTGAAAATATGTAATGTCGAAATGCCAACTACTCTGAATGATGTTGTCAACGAAAGTTACGTTGATGACGTCATAGTCATAGCTCGGAGCGGAATTGGATGCGCAGAAACACGCTCACGAAGCCTTGGCCATTCGAATTATGAAATTCATGACACTTTCGTTGAAAAACCACGAGACTTTGAAAAGGCAGATTGAATGAATGCAGAGAACACCAACGATTCTAGACTTGAGTACAGAGTATAACAATGGAGCTGCGCATTAGCATTGCGCAGTCGTTTGGGAGTAATGGCGTCGTCCGCAGCCAAAAAACAATTGGTCGATGAGCTCCATGCTCTGGCCAGAAGGAGATTTCCCCGCAGACGTACCATCATCAAAGGAATCGACGATCTGTGGCAGATGGACTTGGCCGACCTTTAAAAATACTTGAAAGTCAATAAAAACTACAATTATGTTCTCGTGGTGATTAACACCTTCTCGAAATACCCAAGACTACAGCACGTATACGAAGATCAAAGCGGCCATAGCGGAACGAGTGATACGGACTCTGAAAGAGGAACTCTTCAAATATTTCAGTTTGAACGGCACCCACAAGTGGCTGGACATTTTGCCGGACATTGCCGAAAATTACAACCAGCGCAAACATCGGACGATGGGCATGAAATCATGTGACGTCACCAAAGACAATGAAGAGAAGGTGTACAAGTTTGCGTATGACTATGCGGGACGTGCTGACCGAAAAGAGTTCAAAATTGAAGACTTTGTGCGAATCAGCAAGGCCAAACAGGTGTTCGAGACAGGGTGTACACCCAAATGAACGACGGAACTTTTTGAAGTCGTCAAAGTGAAAATCACCCAAGGATTTGGAAGGGCGACCAATCAAAGGCGCTTTCTACGGACAGGAATTACAAAAACAAAAAATCCCGATGTCTATCTAGTGGAGAAAATCATTAGGCGTAAGGGTTGAAAAGTCTTGGTGAAATGACTCGGTTTCAGCAGCAAGTACAACAGCTGAATAGATGCGTCAAATCGCTTGTAATCCAATGGAAGATTGACACATTTTTCCACAAAATGTGGGGGGGGGGCTTTCAGACAGCCAGCCCTCTCCGGAGCTGTCTACGAAATACTTCAAATCGTGGTGAACCAGCGGCACGATGACTCAGTCTATCATCATGCTTGGCGGAGTGCACTTCGAGTCTAACGATCCAACAACGTCCGACTACGAGTCGATGTCTTCGTCACTGGTTTCTGCCGATTGATTCTTCATCATCATCATCATCGGTATCAGCAGAGTGGGCAGAACGTGTTGCTGATTTAGACCGTGTTTGTGACTTGTACAGAGACGCCATCAAGAAGGAACGATTTCACGAGTTCCGAAACATACAAATTTTGCCTGTGCAATGTGGAATAAGTTTTGCTCCAAGTTTCGTGCCAGCAGTGAGACTTGTGCGCACAATCCCACACACCATCTCCTTCAGCCTGTCATTTAGCATGTTCGAGTGGGCCATTTTTGTGAAAGCCATTAATCGACTCTACACGAGCCGAGCTGATCCGAATTTGCCGACAAAAAGACCGCCCGAATCAAGCTCGATTGAGACGATGTTATGGACTTTGAATTACACACGTATGGAGAGAGTGCCACAGTGCGAGTTTCCAAAGATGATGACACCTACTTCTCCTTGACGGAGCTGGAAATTCAGGAAATACTGCATTTGAATGCCATAGTGTTGGCGGGAAGATTTGAATGTGTATTGAATACGAACTTTTGCTAATATCATCATGATATATCAGCTAGAGCCAAAGTTCTTGCTAGAAACAACGATTTCACATTTGACGAGGCTATACATTTGTGTACTATATCGTCCAAAGATGATAAACAGGAGTTTCCAAGAATGTATATTTTATATGAGAGACAAAGTGTTGTTGGACTATGAATCGAAATAAATGTATTTATGGAATAAAAGTGGCATTTTTACTTCAAAATGCAAAATTTTTTTACTTCAAAAGGATTCCAATGGGAGCCGAATGACGATTCAATGGCTGACCATCACGAATGGAGTCCAAATTGTAAATTTGTTCGAAATTATCGCCACAACAACAACAACAATCAGACATCAGTGGTGGCGGTAGAACCGACAGATGTCGTTGATATACCTCCAGAACGAAGGCCGGTGACAGATGACACTCCGCCGACAGTTGGCGCTGATATCGCAGTGCGACAAGTGACAGATGACACCTCACCGACAGTTGGCGCTGATATCGCAGTGCGACGAGGAACAGATGACGGCGAGCCCATGGATGACAGTAAGCCCATAGATGATGGCAGTGCAGACTCACCACAGAACACCATGATGATGTGTCGTGTTTGTTTTATGAATGAGCGCTCTGTGTTGTTTCTACCTTGTAGACACTTGGTGTGTTGCTCACGATGTGCCGCTCTGTGCGACACATGCGCAGTATGTAGAGCACCAATTTGGAATTTATTTAAAATATATGTATCTTTGCTTTTTTGTTTTATTTTCTGTTCTAATAAAAATCGAGCTTTTCAGCCTCAAAAATGGATCGTTTTTGATAGTAAAAATGTGCTCATTTCGTATGCTCAAAAATGATGCTGTTTTTGAGCGAAAAATTGCCCATTTTGAGGCTCAAAAGCGATGCTCTTTTTGACTGAAAAAAGTGCTCATTTTAAGGCTAAAAAACGATGCTCTTTTTGAGTGAAAAAACACACCAATATCTGTCAGCTTTGTCAGCTATCAACTTCATGGGTTCACTGATTCCCCTACTGACGCCAATGTGGATTGTCTGTATACCCGTTGCATCGATGAAGCTGGAAAAATGCATATAAGTAGCCAAGTTTAAGGTGGCCCCTCTTAAGGAATCAACCGTTCCCAGGTTGGAGCTTTATGCAGCCTTGGTTCTATACAAATTATACAAACAAGTTCGTTCTTTCATGGAATTGGAGTTTGACTGTACATCTCTGGTACGACTCAAATGTCCATTGTTGGATAAAAACTTCTCCTCACTCATTGCAAGCATGTGTTGCTAATAGGATTAGACAAATACAAGAACTTACGAATCCTGGCTGGTGGTACTATGTCAATAAGAAGCAAAATCCAGCTGATCTGCTCACGAGAGGTATATACCCATCCCGGATCCAAGCGCTGGAGAATGCCCAGAAAATCCTTATCAAATCAGCACAGGAGGAGAAATTTTATGAAAGCATTCATATGCTAAAGGTTGGTAAACGTCTTGGCAACAAATGCAGGTACTCAAGCCTCCAACCATTTCTTGATAACGATGATATACTTAGAGTGCGGGAACGCTATTGACCTATTGGTGGAAAGAGCGCTGCTAAAGAGATATGCCACAAGTGCATAAAATGTTTTCGCGTTAAACCTAGGTATGGATATTCGGTGTTCAAATGTATTTGCCAAAATTTTGGCTTTCTATGTATCACAGATTCACCCGCCACCTTATGCCTTCACTTTTTTTTTCTTTGCGTTTTGTAAAGATATGAAACACACAGACTAATATTATTTTATTCATACAATCCATTAAATCGTTTAACAAATACTGAACTATATTTTTCGGGAGTAATGGAGATTCCCGGTATAGCAATTCCGGTTGGTTTTGCAGCGTTTGGTGGTAATTCTATTTGGTGACTTCTCATAATCCCAGAAAAAAAGGAAAATATACAAGTTCTCACTAATATTTCTCCAAGACATCTCCTTTTACCTGAAATAAAAAATATTCATTAAATAATTCACTTGATATGTTTATAATATTGCTATCAGTTTCCCTATATTATGATATATGAAAATAATAACTTCTGATGATCACATTTTCGTTCCATTGCAAAAAGTTTTTTCTCGTGCCAAAGGAGTTATTTCACATCATTACAGCTGATTATGACATAAATTCAAACTGAAATATGCACTAAAGCTTTCAGATCAAATATTTGAAGCCAACCCTGTTCAATTTCTACCCCAGCTTGTCACGTCAAAATAATTACAAGTAAAAAAAAAATATGAAAGTACCTAGGCAGTACTACCTTTTACTACCAATCACCGTATTTGTTGAAAAATTACTTATAAATAGTAAAATAAATAAATGGTTTAATTTACCAGTCCGATTCCCTAATGAAGTTTATTAGTAAAATTTCTAAAAATCCCACCAGCAAAATAACTGAAAAGTGTTTTAATGCTGAACTGAAATCATCTATTGTCAAATCTGACAAAGTACATCATCTTACAAAAGCGGATTGTGAGCAGTTTAGTTTCCTGTAAGGTATTTATTTACGATATAAACAAACACGGAAAAAAACAAATTACAAGTACCACAACTTTGGTTTCAACTAAAATGTTTTGTGTTTTTTTTCTGTCTTATAGACATGTGATCTTTTGTTGCTGTTGACCAGATACTATATTTTTTATTGATTCTATTTTCTGGTATATACTCGATTGTCAGAGACACACTGTATTTCATGAATCATTTGATCAAACGAAATCTCTGTCATTCTCTATTATTTTTTGGAACATATAGTTGTTTTAGAAAAAACAAAAATGTCAGATAGAGTTTGAAAATATTAGTTATTGTCAGTCGAAGTCGAAAGTTTGTAATTTCCGAAAACACTGTATTTGGGCGTTCCCTCACCGAGTAAATTGCGTTTCGTATAATTTCACGTAGTTAACTTCCGAACCATGGGCCAAGAGAACGGCGGGTAGCATCGTCTGAGTCACGCCATTTTTACATTTTTGGCGACCGTGACAGGACGGTAGGGACGTAAGTTTTCGGAAGTTTCACGGACATCTCGGGTTTCACATAGCCAAACTTTTACGCCGATTTCGGTTCCGAAGGTTTCAAATACAAATCACACGTGATTCTGACCAAGTTTGTCATTGTGTGCGATTGCGAGATGGAGCAAAGTGAAGGTGCGTATTCACTAGAGCATTCGTTCCTCATGAGCACTGAATGAGCACCGAACGAGCAAATGCTCGGATAGTGTGGACGTTAGTTTGAGCATGAACAAAATGCGTGTTTACATTACGCATCATTAGGCAGCCTGAGCTTGAATTGAGCAGCACATGTGCTCATTCAGTGCTCATGCGGAACGAATGCTCTCGTGAATACGCACCTTAAAAAGCATAGGTCCGTACTTCGTTCAGCCTTCACGATTAAGGCAAATGAGATAGATCAGTTGATTTCAGCCGAAGTTAAGAATATGCAGCAGATTGAGGTAGCTTGGGATATTTTGGAGCAGAAACATGATACTCTAGTTGTTTCCTAGCCTCAAGTCTCGTGTTGGCAGGAAAGATTTGCAAATTGGCGTCTATGTCAGAGAGTTACTATATTGCTATAACTCTTTTTGAATAATGCCATGTCTCATAAACCGCGTTCGGTTTTTACGTCGGACTGATCGGATTAGTCTGAATCGTTCGTTTATTGCAACGGTAAATCTTGATCGTTCGGTTTTTCGTCCGAAATTGATCTGTTTGCTCGGATAATTTTGACGGACGATTCCGATTAATTTGGAAGTATGTGGTTATGTTTATGTTCCATCTGTGGTTTGTTAGTAATAGTTCGATGTTGATAGCTCAAATCGAAATGAAAGAATTACCTCGAAATAGTCACAGTTCAAATTTCAAACTTGAAGCTTGTTTTACAAAAAATACAACTCAATTTTAAATGTTATATGTTAACAACATTCTGTCAAAGTCAAGCCCACGCTGATCTCGTCCGTTTCGCTTCTACGATTCGATTAATTTGTGGCAGGTGACTAAAATCTGCTCCAATCTGCGATCATATTACCGAACTCGACTAAACAAAATCAAATCTCTCTACCTACTCTATATGTCAAAATTAAGATGTCTAGAAACCCTGGTGCGTGCACTTATACCTGTAAAACTTTGGGATCAAACTGAAGACACCTCCCTACTTGAAAATGCTTGATTTTTTGATAATTAGGTTCGGGTTCCGAATTCCGATGTTCAGAGGGCGACTCAGTTATGTTTATACACAAGGTGCTCAAATTTTCGTGAACATTTTTCTTCCATGACCATAGATTTCTCTTTCTGACTGTCTGAATTTTGACAGTTTGTGACGTTTGTGTTGAGAGTTTGTGTCTGTTTTGATAAAATGTAAAGTAATGTTATGTTAATAAAAATTCCAATCGATTAACTTCGGAAAACTGTGAAAACGCCATAATGAGATATTTCCGGTATTATTATTATTACAAAATGCACACTCGGGTCATTTTCTAGGCACATTAGTGCAAAAATGTTCAAGAAAAACACTTGACTGAAGTGTTGAACAATTTATAAGATGAAATAGGTAACAATCCAAAAATCAGGAAAACAAGAAACTTGATCGGAAAACACCATAAACAACGAAGAACTAGAAACAACACAATACACAATGAAAAATAGGACAAAAACTCCAATCACTACTAAACCATAATCAAAATGAAATCAAATTCCTGATAAACTAATTCAAAATTCAAATTTATGGAAGTAACGTCAAATGTATGACAGCTTCGAGCGTTTTTAACAGAACCAATAAGAGAACAGAATAAAAATAAAAGTCGTCAACGCAAAACGTCGTTATGTGTAAGCAGCCTAACAGTTTCTTGTCAGCGCTATAAGCGCCACGTACTAAAGAATGTGAACTAGGACCTAATCCAACAGGAGGTGCCGTCCATAAAAATCAAAACAAAATCGAATCGTTGAATTCACCAGGGTTTCTAGACATCTTAGTCAAAATCGAACCACAGTTGCGGGCACTTCAGGAATCACTTCGGAAAAATGTTAGCAAGACTGTTTCCACTGATTGAGTCTTGTTTACCAGAAGATTTACTGCGAGTTTGGCAAAGATCAGTAGAGTTTTCAAGTGGCCGTATGAGTGATGATTCAGATTATATTGATTTCGAATGTCATTTGAAAGGTCTTATGCGTTTTTTGAAAAATGAAATTGTAAATGAACAACGCATTTCTTTGGCAGGTGAAGGGTGCGGCCTTCATTCGAATAATATTTCTTCAAATGATCGTCACATAAAAGATAAATTGAATCATATTGTAACATTACCTACTGCGGCTGGTTTGACAAATTGCGATGTTGCCAATTGTGTTTTTTGTGGGGGGATCCACGATAGTGAGGGGTGTTTCAGGGCTCAGGATCAGAAGAAAACCACTCTATCGGAAAAAAGGCTTGTTTTCGTTGTCTCAAAATAGGGCACCTGTCTGGGAGGATGTGTTATTTGTGGCAAATCACACGTAAGTAACTGTATTGTGAAAAGAGTAATTGCGAAAAAGAAGTTCCCAAAACGCCCCAAAAATTCTTCTGATGAGTCTCGCGAGTTTATTTTATCGACTATAGCTTTATGAATGTGAAAATATGTAGTTAAGAATCTGCTCTTTCTAGCGGTGACTTTTATTTTTTGTTGGGAAATCTCAGGCCAGTCTAACAATCAGCATTGTCAGTAGCGTTGGGCGGAAAAGTTCTAGTCTAAGAGCCGAATAGCGGTCGAACTTCACCATCTGCTTACAGGATGAAACATTCTTTTTAGGAATTTGCATAAATAGGCGAATGCGCCTAAAATAGGCTGCTCATCAAAATGTGGTCGTAACTATATACAGTGAGTTCCAAAAGTTTGCAACATACGGGAAACATTTTTATTATCGATTTGTCAGAAAATTTTATTCCTCGTAAAAACTGATGCACTGCGGAATACTCGTATTTGAGTTATCAAAATTCTAAATTTCGAAACGGTATACAGTGGAGAACGAAAAATACAATTTTGACCAAGTCTAAACTAGCCTGGCTGTGATTTCAAATTTGAATATTTTTCCAATATTCTACAGCTTCTTTGAATAAACTTTTTTGATGATATCAAAAATAAGGGTAGTGTACACTTGATCAAAATTCCTATCTTTGTTCCCCCTGTACACTGTTTGCAAATTTGAAATATTTGTAACGCATATACAAATATTCTGCAATGCACCAATTTTCATCAAGAATAACATTTTCTGTCAAATGGATAATAAACAACTTTCTATAGGGTGCAAACTTTTTGAAACTCACCATATACAGGGTGTTAGTGAATAAGTGCGACAAACTTCAGGGGGTGATTCTGCATGAAAAAATAATGACAGTTTGCTTTATAACTTATGTCCGCAAATGCTTCGTTTTCCGAGATACGGGGTGTTAAAGTTTTTCTTAAAAACCGACTATTTATTTATTGCTCTGAAACCTGTCGAGATATGCAGATGAAATTTGGTGGGTTTTAAGCGGTAATTATTGCGAATTTTTTGACATGTAATTAAGAATTTTATGTTCATCATTGGCGCGCATACGGGTATTGATCTCAATTTTTTTTAAGAAAAAAATGGTACGTCACTGAGAAATTCCAAATTAAAAATCATTCTTGAATTTCTCGTTCAATTTGTGACAAAAAATCTCTCTTGTCTTTTTTTCGTATGGGGCGCCGTTTTTATGCAAAAAAATAAAATATCTCAGCGCGTATTTATCATTTCTGTAATACATTATCAAGAACTATCTAATAAAATAACATTAAACCAGAACAATTACAGAAAATAACACTAATAAATAAATAGGTGCAAACCTACTACAAATGTTCAAAATGACCTCCCTCAGACGTGATACAAGATTCAATTATTCGCCTCATTGATTGTCGTATTCGCGCAAATATTCCTGGTGTATTTCTTATTATCTCATAGCAGGTTATAATTCATTTCTTCAGGTCTTCAACATTTTCGACGGGAGTGGAATATACTAATGACTTAAGAAAACCACAAATGCAAAAATCTAGTGGATTTAAATCCGGCGATCGAGCAGGCCAATGTTGCGTACCTCCCCTACCTATCCAACGATTTGGATATACTGTATCTAAGTGATTACGAACATTGATGCTAAAATGGGCTGGTGCACCATCATGCATGAACCATACGTGTTGTCTTAGCTGCAAAGGAGTTTCTTCAAGAAGAACAGGTAATTCTTCCTGTAGGAAATTAAGGTAAGAGTCACCTGTTAGTCGTGGAAAGAAATATGGACCGATCAACTGATCATCAATTACCCCAAGCCATACATTTACTGAAAACCGATGCTGAAAATGAGCTTCAAAGATTCCATGTGGATTTTCCTCAGCCCAGAAGTGACTGTTATGGAAATTTCGTATACACTCTCGTCCAAAATTAGCCTTGTCAGTAAAGAAAACGCCATTTAAAAAATTAGGAATTTGAGCGATTTTGAAGAATCCAATGGCAAAAAACTAGGCGCGGAAAAAAGTCTCTAGGTAGTAGAGCTTGCACACGTTGAATATAAAACGGATACAATTGCTGTTCTTTAAGAATTTTAAATACAGTGAAATTGCTTACATTCAATATGTTGGCAATTTTTCGAGTACTTGTTTCAGGTGACTCCGCAATTAACTCTAGAACTGCTTCTTCTAGTTGCACAGTTCGTACTTCTCGAGGGCGCCCGCAGTCAGCCGTTTGTTTCTTAAATGTACCATTTTCGCGCAAACGTTGGTGAAGACGAGCAAATATTGTGTGATGGGGTACCCTACGTCCTGGATACAACTCAGCATACAATCTTCGAGCTTGCCGACCATTTCCATTACTTCGACCATAGACAAAATGCATGTCTGATAATTCCGCTTTTGTATAATTTTCCATTCTTTTCGATAAAAGAAAAATTAATTACTTATTAACATTAATGTTATACCAAACTAAAAGCTTAAAAATGAAGAAAAGCTAATTTGACATTTCGTTGAAATATTCGTATTTAACAGAATGTTGACAGTAGCCTACTAGCGTCGCTAATAAATAATGTATTAAAGTAATGATAAATACGCGCTAAGGTTTTTTTATTTTTTTGCATAAAAACGGCGCCCCATACGAAAAAAAATCAAGAGAGATTTTTTGTCACAAATTGAACGAGAAATTCAAAAATGATTTTTAATTTGAAATATCTCAGTGGCGTACCATTTTTTTTTAAATTGAGATCATTACCCGTATGCGCGCCAATGATGAACATAAAATTCTTAATTACATGCCAAAAAATTCGCAATAACTACCGCTTAAAACCCACCAAATTTCATTTGCATATCTCGACAGGTTTCTGAGCAATAAATAAATAGTCGGTTTTTAAGCAAAACTTTAACACCCCGTGTCTCGGAAAATGAAGCATTTGCGGACATAAGTTATATAGCAAACTGTCATTATTTTTTCATGCAGAATCACCCCCTGAAGTTTGTCGCACTTATTCACTAACACCCTGTATAGTCATGACTACATTTTGATTGGTCTATTCATTAAACTTCATAAATAGTTTGTTTCACTGGTTCAAGCAGATGGGTGAAGTTCGACCTCTTTACGGATCCTGCACTATTGGCGCTTCTCTTCCCTGTTGATGAGCCACCAATTGGGGGTTTTCGGGTATGGAGATTATGATTCTTCCGTCAAAATTGGAGAATTTAAACGGCGGATCCAATATGGCGGACGAGTTTTGTAATTATTATCCGGTTCTATTCAAAATTGGTTTATGGGGATTTTCTGGGTCGGAAATTAAGATTCTTTCATCAAAATTGAGGAATCCAAGATACCGGCTTCAAAATGGTTTTCAAAAAATAGTAACATAGTAAGCGTATAGCTCTTGAAAATGCTAACATTGTTAGCGAAACGCACGTCTAGTGAAAGTGACGTAGTTTCGGTGTTTTGGGTAGCTTCTATATCTTGAATTGTATTCACACCAAAGGTTCCAAACATCCATTTTCGTTCAAAATGGTGGATGAGTTTTGTGTACTATTTTTCGACAATTGTATACATTATTTACACATTTCTTTTTACACTTACAGGAAAAAAGTTGCACAGGTATTTCTTTCCGTGTGTAACTCATATCTATATATACATTTTAGCGCATTTGAATAAAAGCTTGTCTTTGAAAAGTTTTCTTCATATATTTTTTTATATTTTATGTCAGATGATCTCGTAAAGCATTTCCTGTTGTTTCACTCATAGCAGTTCTATTGAAATTATCCTGTGTTCAAATGGACAAAGCTTTGCAGAGGAGATGGTCTCCGAAAATTCCAACTTTGTTCTACGATGTTCTCTGAACATTACAGGATTATGTTTTTCATGGGAACCAAAAGCTGTTTATATACTGACAATAGTATTTATTCTATTTTTTGTACTTAGCATATTGTTTTTCGGTGGATGCCCGAAATGTCATAATATTAATTACATAGTTATATTTATTTTCACAGATGTTGCTTCTCATTGCTTTTATATTGGTATAACTACTTGTTTTACCTATAGGTGTTCTAGATGGTTCCCACCATCGCACGATGAAATACCCCCATATCGACTATAAGGTGAAATGGATTATTTCATCTCTCATCTTACCCTTTTCATTTTCAGGTCTTATTCTGACAGTAATAATGATGATGAAAATGCACACCCCTATTATTGTGTTTAATTGGATAATTATCTAATGAACTGATAAAACAAACTTTCCATTTGTAACAATTTTTTTAAATCCTACCTGAACCGAATGGTAAAAATCTGTCCCGATATAATAATTTTCCTTCCCCGTCCAGAAATCTCTCCGGCCTGAAAATTTCAGGATCTTTCCAATATTTTTCATCATGGTGCACCGAATACAAGCTCATCAATACTGTTGAATCCTAAAATAGTAAGTAGATATACAAAAAATATTAGTTGATTTTACAAATTACTTAAAATCAATGAAAATATAGATGGTGACTACGAAGCACCTACTTTGGGAATATTATAGCCATCCAATATGGTTTCTTCAAGAACTCTCCTTGGTCCAATAAGTGGTGCTATAGTATAAAACCTTTCTATTTCATACAGAACTGCCTCCACGTAAGGAACTCTGAAATGAAAAACCAGCTGAAGTGTGTATAGAGCAACAAAAAAATTGCACAATTCCTACAAAGCTAGTTTTTCAAAGTTTGATGTTTCGATGAAACAACATTGGTGCGTTGCGGAATAATTGCTGTTCTCCCCTGTAAAAAGTTTAGAAATTAAAAATGTTGACAACTCATATGCAATTATTCTGCAATGCACCAAATTTTATGAAAGTTCTCGGATAGTGCAAACTTTCGAAACTCATTGTATGTGAACGCACTCTCATTGGAGTGGTAGATTCCCGTTTTGTTTAATTGTTACATCCAAACAACCAACTAGCTTCGTAGAAATATGTGCAAATTTTCACTCGCTGCCTCCTGTCCTAGTAGTGAGATTGATTTCGTTGGTTAAAGAGTGGCCATGAACACAGTTTTCAGTTTAAATTTTTTCTTCAAAGTTCCCCAAATAATTCTTTCAGTTGTTCAAACGTTGATACTTCACACCAAAAACTAAGGTGGTATTTTCTTGATAAAATTCACCAAAAAAAAGAGATACATTTATTTGAAAAATCGGATACTCTTGTGGTTATCAATAGTAATTGTTGTTAAAAAGTGTTAAAATTGTTATTCCATCAACCGTCTGCCATTTTACGAGCAACCCTTAGAAGTCCTCGAGAGACTTATGCGAGCTAGGGAAGAAGCAGACAGCCATTACATTTTGACGTGTGATGCACGAGGCCGGTGACGGCGCAACGATTCAAACCCGTGTGTTATTTCATATTTTAATAATAATTAAAATAACTTATAACTCTTAGTTGATGAGAATGAGAAGTTTATTAATTAAATTCTCCCTGGTAACCGACCTTTCTATAGGGTGATCTAGATACATATAACACCTCCCTTTTTATAACGATCAATAATAAATAACAAAAATGTACTATATAATCAAACATGATATCAGTTCATAGATCCAGTCTCTGGGGAGGTTTGACTATTCGACCACGTGAAGTCATTTTATTTACAAGAATAGATGCACCTCCAGAGACTGCTCCGTGCGAATTACTGTTTTCTGAACAAGGTTTCGTATTTTCAATAACAGAATCATGTGAACCATTAGAACTAAGCCTACCATTATCTCTAATAATACATGGACTATCACTTTCATTAGACTCGCGACAACAATAACTTTCAGGAGACTTAACGTCATCAGAACGGTTTGTTTCTAAAAAATATTTCACATTTTCTTCTTTGGAAGTTGATGGGTAACTAGCAAAACTTTGATTTTTACATTGAGCAGGTTTAATGAACTTTCTGTTCCTGACAATTTCCGATCCATTATTCAATTTAATTTTATAACATTGTGCAATTATTTTACCAGGTGTCCAATATAAATTTGGTTTCAGTTGTACATAAACATAAACTTCTAGGTTTTAAATACTTACACGTATCATTATAGTATGATTCACTAGTTTTATGTCTCTTTTCTAGAAATGCATGATATTCCTTATTATTTATAACTTTTGGTTTGAGAACATTTTAATCATGAGGTATAATTGATCTCAATTTCCGAGACATTAGTATCTGAGCAGGTGAGTAATTATTCCCAACTTCCATATTTCGATATAACAGTAATGCCAAATATATATCTTTTCTATCTTCCAAAACCTTCCTAAAAATATTCTTTGCTGTTTGTACGTTCTTTCAGCCATTCCATTCGATTGTGCATTCGTAGGAGATGTGATAATATGATTGAACTCCCATTCATTCGAAAAAACCTTGAAATGATCTGAACTGAACTGAGGTACCTGACACCACTGTTAACGGAATACCATGTCTTGCAAAAATTGACTTTAGTTTACTGATGGTATTTAAACTAGTTGTATCTTTGCCCATTGATTCTAATTCTACATATTTCGAATAATAATCTATCACAGTAAGAAATTTCTGACCTCCTATTTCGAAAAAATCACAACCAACTTTATTCCAAGGTAGTTTCGGAATGTCATGACTCAACAAGGATTCTGAACATTGTGAATTTGAGTATTTTCGACACAGATGACATTCCGAAATCCTTTGTTTAATTTCGTTATTCATAGTTGGCCAAAAAATAATACCGTGTGCTAATTTTAAACACTTGTTTATTCCCATGTGATTATAATGTACTCTTTCTATCATCTCTTTTCTCAAAACCTGTGGAATAACTACAGCGTTTCCTTTAAAAATCAAATCATCCATTATCGTCAAGTCACTTTTATATTTACTATATTTTTTTATTATATCATCTACAGTATTATTTTTAGGCCAACCTTGCAAAATTACTTTTTTCAATGCTTTCAATTCAGTATCATCAGAAGTTTTTTTTCTAAATTCTTTGAGTTTCTCATCGGTGATGTTTATTTCAGATATTACTAAGCATACTTGTGAAGTTATTTCAACTTCCAAATCATCCTGAATAGGTTCTTTAATATATGCTCTTGAGAGTGCATCAGCCAATATCAGTTGTTTTCCCGGCTTGTATCTAACCTCAAATTCATATTTCTGTATTTGCAACAACATTCGTTGCAACCTAGCTGGGCACTGATTTAAAGTTTTCTTAAAAATTGGAATCAAAGGTAAGTGATCAGTTTCCACGATAACTTTTTTACCGAAAATAAATTGATTAAATCGTGTGAGACCAAAAGTAATTGCTAGAAGCTCTTTTTCAATTTGTGCGTAACGGATCTGAGTATCAGTCATAGCTCTGGATGCATATGCACAAGGTAAATTGTTTTGTAATAAAACCGCGCCCAAACCAGATTGAGACGCATCAACTGAGATAACGGTTTCAATATTGATATCATAAAATTGTAAAATAGGGGCACTGATTAACAACTTTTTTAATTCCTTAAATGCCATGTCATGTTCTGATTGCCAAGAAAATTCAACATCTTTTTTTAGTAAATTACGTAAGTAAGTAAGTAATAAATTTGCTGACATAGGTCAGCATTCCAAGCAGTCTTTGAACACCCTGTTTATTTTCTCTGGACTGATGCCATCATTTGATATAATATGACCCATATAAGTAATTTTATTTTTGCCAAATTTACATTTGTTTATGTTAAACCTAACGTTGTTTTTTCTAGCCAATTCAAGAACTGTTTTCAGTCTAAAATCATGCTCTGCTTTATTTTGACCCCAAATCAAAATATATAAGTGTCGACACCTTCCAATGAAAAAATTTCTCTGAACCTCGAATGAAAAACTTCTGGTGCTGATTTAATACCAAAAGGTAATCTCAAGAATTTGTATCTTCCAAAAGGCGTTCCCACTGTACATAAATCAGAACTCTCTTCATCCAGAGGAACTTGATAAAATCCTTGAGCAGCATCAAGGGTACTGAAAACGGTTGCATTTGCAAGTTCCCGTAATTTGTTCCATGGTAGGAATTTGACAATGTTCCCGTTTAATTACTCGGTTGAGGTCTTTTGGATCCATACAAATTCTTAATTTATTGTTAGGTTTTCTCACTATGACAAGCGGATTCACCCATTCCGAACTTCCACTGACTTTTTTTATAATATTTGATTTCTCAAGCTCATCCAAACTCTCTTTCAAACTGTTCATGAGGGGCAGTGCAACTTTTCGGGTTGGATGTATCACTGGTTTGGCATATTTATCGATGTCAATATGATAGGTTTTGTTTATAAAACCAACCCCTGAAAATAAATCTTTATATTTGTTTATTAAAATATTGTAATCATCCTGGTCTGTTTTAATTGACTCTACTTTATTAATAATATTCATTTTATTGCTTGAGTCTAACCCCAAAATTGATTGTGTGTGTGAGTCTACAATGAAAAATTCCAAGTTAAATAATATATTATTTTTTCGACATGGGAGTACACATTTACCTATCACTTTCAAGTTACTCCCTGTATATGATTTTAATTTGTCAGTTTGACAAATAATATTTTCAGGAAGTGTCAATGTCTTGAAAATTTCGAATGGAAGTATATTTACCATTGCTCCAGTGTCAATTTTAAAAGAAACGGTATTTTTGTTTATGTTTAAGTCAACTAACCATTCTTTCTTACCTTCATTGCTCAAGCGAGCCACGGATCCAACGACGAGAAAATTGTCATTATCAGAAGTTTCATTTACATTATCAACTTGTTCAGAAACTTCATTTACGTTATTATTTTTTTTACCTTTCTTCAAGCAAGATGAAGCAAAATGATTGGGAAACTTACAAAAACTACAAATTTTACCAAAAGCAGGACAGAGTCTTAAAGAATGAGGTTTTCCGCCACACCTAAAACAGTTTTTTACTACCTTTGATGACATATTTTTCCGAATTTCCTGGTAGGGATATGTTTGTCTAACAGCATCAACGTCTGTTACGACATTAGTGCCCGTACTAGAACCTATCGCCTCACTTCGTAATTTAGAAAACTCCATGACATAAAAAAGGTTAATGGCTTTATCCAATGTCAGATTATCTTCCTGAAGTAGTCGTTCTCTCAAAATTATTTCTTATTCCACATATTATCATTGTCACGATGAGACTGTCATGTAGAGTTCCTAATCCACATCGTAATGCCCTTTTCTTCAATTCAGTAATAAACTGTTCTGTGACTGTCCCAGTTCTTGATGACATGTGAAGAGTTTGTACCTTTCGAATACTATATTTACTTTCCCATAAAAATGCTCATCAAATTTTCCGAGAAGAACACTGAGAATATTTTCCTCTTCCTTCTTGAATGTAAATGTACTATAGATCTGAAAGCCTTCATCACCAATATAGTGTAGTAATTGTGCACATTCTGTTTTTTCATCCTTCTTATTACTTTCAGATGCTATCAAATAGTTCAGAAACCTGGATTTCCAAAAATTCCAATTTTCTGCTGAGTTTCCTGCAATTGACAGGGGCTGGATCCAACGGTTGTCATTCATCCTTCAAAAAATTATTTTTGGCTATTTTGGATTATATTTAAACTGTTTTCAGAATAAAATCCACGACTGCGCCATGTTATTTTATATTTTAATAATAATTAAAATAACTTATAACTCTTAGTTGATGAGAATGAGAAGTTTATTAATTAAATTTTCCCTGGTAACCGGCCTTTCTATAGGGTGATCTAGATACATATAACATAGACCAAGACCCATAAAGTGTCAGTTTATTCAAACTGGTAAACTGTCACTCTTTGTAATTATGCTACAAGTTATCGATGTATGACCCGAATATTTTAAAGTACTTGTAGTATTACTACTGATTATACAACGTCGTTAAGGGTATATTCACTTATCAATACGTGGTAACAAGGTAAAATTCGCAGTTGATATTAGGTAATTGAAGGATGAGTTATATAATCGGAAATTCATAAATTAATGCGTACTAACTAAAAACACAAAATAAAATAAAAAACTTGCCATGTATGTTTGTGTGGATCAAATCTTGCAAGTAAATTTTGACCTACTTCGAGTCGTCCGAATGAGTTGAAATTTGGCAGGCGTTCATATCTATGGTGACAATGCATACGAGATTTTTTTTGGGGGTATTGAATTATATTCAACAGATACTTGTGCAATGTACCTCATTGCGGAGGAAACAATTGCAAGTGCTCCCTCTGTAACCAAATAGCAGAATTTTGTTTTGATTCGGGCCAAATAGACAGAACGGTGGGATGATTCGGACGGGGAACAGATGGCTTCAAAGCTTTCTGTAGTGACCTACCCTGTACTGATGAGGAGGCAAGAACCTCGAAACTAGTCTGCAGATGGTCCCCCTGTCCAAATCAAAATTCTGCTACTGGTTGCAGGGAGCAATTGCAATTGTTTCCTCTGCAATGAGGTACATTGCACAAGTATCTGTTGGATATAATTCAATACCCGTCGTGATATTGTCAGGGGAGTAGTTGTCTTCTGACAGATATTTGCCACAATTAGCCTACGTTGCTGTAGGTGTATATGGGAGTAAAAAAGGGTGAAAACATCGGTCGGCGACGACTATCGTTATTAACGAAAATGATACGAATACCGTGGGAGAGTCTGGTCTGAAGAAACGTAAAAAAGTTTCAAAGTATGATATTCTAAAGAGAGAAAAAACATTGGGTAGATTGGAATCAGTTCAAAAAAATCCGTTCCAAAACAAGCGTTGTTAAAATGCGTATGCAAAAAAATTCACAGAACAAGCACGTCACAATATTTTTGAATACTATTGGGGCCAGATACAGATATATTGGCTTCTATCGTGTATTAATGAAAAAGAAGACGAAGAGAATATATACGGAAAATAGCAGAAGGAATAGAATTTTTAAATACTTTATTACCTGGAATGGAAACGAAAAATGACTAAGGTACCCAAAGAATATTGCAGGCAATATTCGCTAAAAAGGACCAAAGAGGCAAACATGACTGTAGAGCTAGCGCTACCAAATATACTTACCACGTGAACTTAAATATGTATATTTCCTGTATAGAATATTTGTGAAAGATCAACTAGTTCAATAAAATAAACACTAAAGCAAATGTTCAATAACGACTTCAATATTGGCTTTCACCTTCCAAAAAAGAACAAATGCTCTCTTTGTGAATGTAGAAAAGATGAAGTATTGAAATCCAACAGAAGAACTTAGTTATCAAAACCATATGCGAGACAAAGAAGAATGCAAACAGCTATTTCTTTCAAACCAAAAATCACAAAAGAAGATAATAGCTTTTTACACTTCTTCTTAGCCACACATGCATGTCGGTGGATTCAGTTCATGCTACAATTGAAAGATTTATACATAAAAGAGTTGTTTGGGTGCCATCGGAATGGCCAACAGTAATACGTAACACCGAGCGTAACACCATCAAAAAAATCATGGACGGTCAAAATTTTTACATAAGCAAGCTGAAAACTGTTTTTTGAAAAAATGAGAAAATGATATAAAAATCAAGTATTCCTATTCCGAAACAGCCGAGGAATTGGTGTTGCCAAAGTCGTCTTGTGCAACCAGGAAAGGTTTGTGAACAATATTCCCGATTTGTGAAATATTGCACTAAATTTTATTCACATGATGGATTTTTCGGCAAATGAAATGGAACCCTACAAATTTTGAGAGTTCCAAGTATTGAAAGATAACAATTATAAAGAAAAACTGCTTCCTGTAAAATTTGACTTTTGTTGCTTACGATGTTTTGTCAAAAACCTATGTATTTGGCGTAGATGTATGTACCTCGCTAATTGATCGAATAAACCTTACCTCGTCGAACAATTTTTTGAGATTCTTGTAGTTTCCTAAGTATAATTCCGTCTCTCAAGTTCATTTTATCACATATTTTACAAAAATCTGATAACTAGAATTCATTTCAGGTTAATAAAAAATGATCTCTCATGACAGGAATAGTCATGAGCAGTCTCTTAGATGAAATAGGCAGACAAATAGATATCGCTGATGAATCCTCGGGATCAGATGAAGAAGAAAATAAATATCATGACTATGACTTCAACAATAGAATTGAAGGTGTGGTGCAAGAAAATCAAAAGAACCACTTTTAGAATCTGAAAAAGGGGAAGATCAATAATGAGTACTACATAAAAAATTATAAGAAAGAAAGGAAGGGCAATACTGTCACAAAAAAGTGAAGAGTAGAATTCAAACAAGTCGGCTAAAAAGCCCATAAAACTTAATATCCAAAGACACCTCGGAAAAATTCGACTCAATATTATATTTACTTGATATACTTTACTTGATTTTTCAATATTTTTCAAATTTGACCCCTGTATTTTTTAAAGAAAAAATTTATTGAATTTTGTTTCGTTCACTTCATATTACTACATTTGTTTATATCTTATAGGAAATAAACATGTTCTGTATCATGTTCTGTATGAATTTTCCATAATTCTTGTATGGCGTACTGCATTGCGACAACTTAAAATCGTAGCACGACTACCCGAGAATTAATCACAGATTCACAATCTACGTTTGAGGCAAATTTTGAGAACATTTTGAGAACATTTTGAGAACATTTTCATGACAACTTAATTCTTTAAATAAATCAATATGGTTATTTTTTTATTCCCGTGGTTGAAATCTCGCCTGTGCAGTATAAATACAGTTTGTCAATTTCAGAACGTTTACCTTTTTCTATCACTGTAAGTTATTTCTTCATCTTTACTGAATGCTCCATCAAGACAAGCATGCACTTTGTTTTTAATATCGGGATATAACAGCATCATCAAAAACGCAAAGTCTAAGGTATTACTCGTTGTCTGAGCCCCAGCCAAAAATATATCCAAACAAACCATCACGAGTTGTTCTTCTGCAAAAAACATTACGATGTTACTACACAAAAAGGATACATTTGCAATATAATCACCTGTAAATGTTGTTTTTTCATCGTTGGCTTTTCGCATTTCTGTGATGAAGGCATAAATTAAATCATCATCTCTACCTTCTGTCCATGTTCTGAAATGTTCCTCGATAGGTTCCATCAATAATGCTTTCAAATCGTCATTGAATTTCTTTATCAAATTGTAGCCTGTACATTCAGGAGCTATGAATCGCAACCAAGGCAAATGATTGAGTGTACCACCGGCCATATCAAAAGCTTTTGATCTTGAATCCATCAACTTTAACAGTTTCACAAGACGGTCATCATTTCTATCAAGCCTCAAACCACTTATCAACACCCACAAAATATTGAGCACCGATTTTGGTAGAATTTGTCCAATCTGTATCTCTTTATTTTCGTTTTCCTTGAGAATTTCTAGTATTTCAGCAGTCTCTTCCTGTATTTGTTTTCCCATTGTTTCCTTACCGAATCCAAGATAGCGAAGGTGAACGGTTACGAAATGTTTCTGAATTCTCCAGAGTTCTCCGTCAGTACCAACTATTCCTGGAAAATAGTGGTATTATCGAATAAAGATTTTAGTGCAATAATGAATACTTTTTGATTTCTAGGCACAATTCAGTTTTCAGTTTTTTTTTAATTTAGGGCCTATGTTCCTATGTAGTCCAATAAAGTGGAGACAGGACCTCAAAGGTACCTTAGAAAAGCTGAAAATCGTTCCAAAACCTTAAGATAGTCTTGAAAAATAGTAATCTGAGTTTGTACCCCTCCACGAGTCGAGCATAACTTCTGGTGCCCCAAAAAAATTAAAAGTTTTGGACTTTCTTCAGCTTTTCGCTTTCAACTTCTAAATAACGCACCCCAGTGAAAACCTTAATGGGAGACAAATTAAAGAACATTGAATTCTGCGTCGATTGAATTCCCTAACTTCATAATTAGACTAATTAATGAGCTAGGTATTGACGACTGAAAGACGACAATTTTTCCCATATTGGCAGTTCCAGTTTTATTGCGGATCTGCTCCGGTCAGCTGACGTTCGGCGGAAAACGGTTCCCAAAATTCTGATAACACAATTCAAACTTACCACAATTTTTTTTTTTTTTATTTTTCACACCTGCAATTCGTTATAAAATGGCATCATACACCCGTCCTTCACAGTTAAAATTATTGAGATACAAAGTTCAATTAAACCACATCAAATGGAAATTTTTAGCAAAAATAAATATAATAACAATGCAAGATTATTTATTATAAAAAAATATAAATGTTCAAACTTTCTCGGCCTCTTTGATGTGGTACAACCCTCATCGTGATATACCCCATCATCTTCTGGGTCATCTTCCGTTTCCTCCATCAATTCGTTGCTGAAGTCCTCCTCTTCCTCCTCCACAGAAAGTCGTCAAATGGTACATTTTAGCCAATATGCGAAAAATTATCGTCTTTGAACCGTCAATTACTAGCTCATGAATTGGTCCAATTGTAAAGTTATGAAAATCATTCGTCGCAAAATTTAATGCTCTTCAATTGACAATATTCCACAGGCTATTGGTGATCGATTTTCTGCTGTCAGGTTAGTAATAAATTTTGTTTTTAAATATTTGCAGCACTGCATTTTGTTAAACTGACATATGTGTCAACACTATCAAGTGTCAAATTCAATTAAATTTGAATTAATTGATAAAATACTTGTTCAATTTCCTCCTACCGACATAATTTGTGATCATTTTCAGGAAAGTTAAAGGTTGAAGAAGCGCTGTGATGGCGAGTTCTTTCTCATATCATATTCGAATTGTCATTAAAATTCGAAATTTGAGGAAACTTTCATTATGTTTTCTTTATAGACTCCATCAGAAAATGATACAGATAATTCAGCCAAAGAAGATGAAAGAGTAATTGATGATTATGTTTCTTGTAACGCTGAAGTTGCTAAAATTTACTGTTGTAAGCTGGCAATATTGATATTGGAGGTATTCTCTGTTAGGAACTATTACTGAAGAAAGTAATACTTTTAGCTATGTAGAGAAACCCGAACGCATGGACGAGTCTGTTGAGTGTTGTCTCACTGAGTATGGTTAGTTGATAAATGCTGTACTTTCTATTACATAACAAAGACATTATTCTGAAATCGCTCAAGAATGCATATTTTCTCGAAGGAACTTCAGACCCTAAAATACGCTATCTGACAGATATTTGTGCAATGTTCTTGCAATTATTCAGCAAATTATCGTTAATTTGGTTGGGGAAGACCACCTGTAGACGCGTTTTGCACGGGTAGCGCTGCGACTGACTTTTACTGTAAGTCGCTGCTTCATTTGTGAGGAAATATCAGTTATACAGTGGCTTATAATTCATTGGGCTGGGGCAGGACGTCTCTAATGTTGTCACTGTCACTGACGAGCGACAAGAACCGCGAACGTGTCTGCAGGTGATCTTCTCCAGCCAAATGAAGGACTATTTGCTGTATAATTGCAACAAGCCTTTGCAATTGGGTCTTGCACAAAAACCTGTCAGATATAATTCAATGCCCGTCGCGGTATTATCCAGGGAAGTACTTGTTTTCGGTCAGATGTTTGCCTCATATTTTTCACATGGTGGAAAATTTGGAGAGGAGTACCTGTCGATTTCACTATTTCATTCAATATTGATTGAAATAAAATTCTCATTTCTGAAAATCGATGCTTCAGATATATTTACCAGTTTCTTGCGATTTCATTAAGAACCTATTAAAACGACTAACTGTTAAGGTTTATGGTATATTAAGAATATAATTACAAAAATATGTTTTCACTTCAGTCCCAAATACTGATTTTTTTCAACTAAAGAAGTTTTGTAGTAACACAATTTTTCAAAGTTATCAATTTTTTTCTATTTCATAGATCAATGTGTAAACTCAGAGCAATGCGAAACGTATCTATGATTGTCTAAAAAAACGAGTTTTATCTGATTTGACAAAGGATCCCGCACAGGTCTTTTGGAAATTGGCTAAAACTGTAATATGTTATTCTCTTCCTTGTCCTGGTCAAAAGTTTCCATGGGCCCAACTCGATCCTATGAGAAGTTTTCGAGATGTAGCCCCTCAAATTTTTGATTTTGTACCTGTAAGTTATTATAGGTACGATAGAAAAACATTTTTTGTGTATAAGTAACTGAAAATGAGTTGTCTAGTTTAAGTTGTACTTTCATAATAATTTCTTTTGATGAATGATTCAAATCACTTGAATACTGACAACAGGGTGTTACAGAATTCTTGACAATAGTTTCTTCAATATATTTGAATCCAGAAGATACATATTAAAACAAACAAAACAAAAGTATCCTGCAAATAATAATGAGCAATAGTTTTAAAAACATATTGCAAAACTAAAAATAACATAAGTTTCCATACATATATTGTTCGTAATGGTGCCCCTATTCGACATTGTTAGTCCTTTTATAGATAATCGCAAATCGATAATCGATGCAGTTATCACAAAAATCTTGGTGATACAATATTAGAATATTAGAAAGGAAATAAAATATCTAGTTTTTTACCAATAGAATATAGGAGCATTGCTCAATATTTAAAGAACACCCTGTATAAATTACATATAATATCAGAAAGTTAACATTTTGTTATTGAAGTACAACACTTACAGTGTTCTAGACCAAAATTGAAATGTTTGAGTATGAGCAGTTTCTTCTTTAAATTCATAATATTGGAAATGTATATTTCAAAAAAACTACTTTATTATTTTCCGACTTCGAAGTCATAATTTTATTAAATTCTGACTTTTAAGACTATCTTAAGGTTTTTGCATGATTTCCAGCTTTCCCCTGGTCACATTGAAGTACCCCCCTTTTCAGGTTTAATTTAAGTGGTCTAAAAATCCTGGGTACTGCGCGCAGTGCTAACTATAGGGCATAGCGAAAAATGTGCGATTGTTCACGTAAATCTCGATAATAGTTGGTCCTAGCGAAAACGTCTCAATTAGCAATAATGAAGTTGGCAAAATTTGGCACGAGAAACTTCATATCCATTTTCTTCTTATCCAGAAAACTTGTCTAGTTCTAAAGCTGTTGAAAATCATAACATTTTTTCATAAGTCATTCTCAAACTATGCTTTTTGGATACATGAAGTCTCAAACCTTCCTAACCGTTTCACTTACACTCACGGTTATCTCTAAAACGAAGAAGTTACTGTATCTTCTTCGTTTACGTCGAATACTTCTTATACGAAGAGAATGTGTTATTTTCACTTAAAGGACCGATACTGACCGTTTGCTGGTTTAACACTGGGTCATCCTGTATAATTGCGTCACCAGGGCTAATGACCTTGTTATCGCCAAAGTAAACTTTCGATGTTTCCAAAACATTTTTAGACAATCAATTTAAAAGGGCATAGAAAAACTTGGCTCTGTGTTGCCACAATGTTGATTTCATCTCGGTTGTTAGCCTAGTGAAAGTACTAGATTGTATTGTTAGAAAATAAATTGTTTAAAAAAAAGTTATTTTCGAAGGAAATAATTTAATTTTATATTTATTCGCGAAATGCGTTTCTGCTAGGTGGCGCTCAGAATTTAGGTGCAAAACAAAATAACGGTGCTGCTAAAAGAAACCATACATACTGTTTGATTTCAGTCTCAATCAAACTTGAATTGTTGAGAGTTGAAATGAGTTAATCAGACATTGTCATCTACTTGCAAAAAATCTTTGTTTTTTATTGATACTATTGATGATAGATTCAGCATTGCGGCACTGAGCAAACAAGCCTAGTAATGGAACTTTTGACTTCTGCTGCCATTTCAAATTGACTTATTGTGAAAGTATGAACACCAAAGAATATCACTAGACTCAATTTATTTTTCAATAATCTATTAATAATGAGGAAACAATTGAAATATATCCACTAACGCTTATGGCATGAGAGACCCGATCTACCTCAGTTCAACCAAATGATTATAGATGTCCCAACCTTTGCGCAGACTGCAAATTGATACCAGCAGATAAATTCTTGTATGTAATTCGTATCAAAAACGATAATTATGTTACTCGCACCAGCTAAGGAGTTTCTGGGCGACAGTACCCAGTACCCTTCATTCTGGACTGTATTTCCTTCTGTAAAGAACGCTGTACTACAAACCAACAACAATACAAATCCCAATTCCGTTACTCAGTACCCCCTTCCCAGAAAAAAAGTCTATCGACACGCCTGGGTACACATCGTGTTATCGTGCTCGGCTATCGCCTCGCCTCGATAATATTGACGGCTACTACGATAATGATCGTCATTATGATGTTTATTACAAAATTAAATCTTTGAAATTGTGCGAATCAAAAAATCTGGCTGAAACAGGAATAACGCCTTGTTCTCTATTTTCGAGACAAATCCCAGCAAATGGTTCAGGAGGAATAATTTCTGCTGTAGTAATATCTAGTAGGCTCCCTAGGAGTATGAGGCTATTTTTGTGGTTTAAGCAAAACTCATTTATTATACCTAGATATTCTATAACAAAATTGTATCGAGTTGACGTTGTTCATAACTTTGTTAAAATAAAAAATTAAAATATTGTTTTTACTAAATTATGTGATTGGTGAAATGAATGAATATTGTACGTTTAACGTATTGAGAATTGCCATTTAGCCATACTGAATTGTTTGCAATGTTCAGAAAAATTTCACAAAAATAAATAAATTGACATTGGTAGTTTTCAATACGAAGGTACGTATAAACGTACTGAAATTTCAATATTTGTACTAAACCAAAAGCCTTGGAAATTGAAAAATATATCTTTTTCTATAAAAAAAAAACTACGATAAGAATGAAGAATTTATTTTGTAATATCCCACAAAAACAATAACTTTCCTGGCGGATGATTCCATTTCTGATTTTATCACATCCTGTTCATATTTTCAAAAAAATCAGAAAGACTTATTCAAATCCTTGGAATGTCTGCCGTTGTAAAAGTATGAATGAGAAGAATCAATTCCAAGGAAGACAACAAAAATTTTGTTATTTATTATTCATTTTCTATGAACCAATAAACCGATTGCCTAATTTTTTATTCTCCCTGCGTTCTGAAGTGAAAAATGCTATGAAATATTCAGGAATAATGAATAAGTTTTGCCTAAATCACCGAAATAGCGGTTTTTCGACTTTCCTGCAGGAAATATTTCATCTGAACCTTTTGTTGGGATTTGAATGAAGAACAAGACGTCATTCCTGTTTGAGCCAGTTTTAAGAAGAGGAATCATTCGTTATTTTGAATGTAAAAAATATGATAATTTCCATCTGAAAAAAAAAAGTTACATACATAGGGCTTTTTTGTACTTGCTGCGCGTCATTCAACAAACTTCACGCTTATACAAAAGTCCTACTTCGCGAACTTGTATCATAAATTGTTTTTTTAAAAAGAATTCTTGCGCGATTTTCTTTAACGGTGGTAGAATTCAATGATTGTTTCATAATGCCTTTCTCTGTATTTTTCGGTAAACGGAAAAAAGGGAAAAAACCCCACGAAAAAAAAAACCTCAGGGAAAAAAAACTGGAAAAATACCCGTGGTAATGAATTCTCCTTTTTTCTAGCTGTTTTTCTCTGTTTTTTTTTCCTAAGTTCTTATTTTTTAGCAAGAAACACGATATTGAAGTATATTCTGAGGGTGATCCATTCATAGTCACTGTAAAAAAATATTTGGTTTTTCTACTCACCCTTTCTTGTTCCCAATGATCGAAGATTCATAAAAAAGTTATTAGGTCGTCCATAATATTCTTTGGAGTTGAGAACTGTTTTAACGAATGGATAAGATAACACAACTACTAGGTATTTGCCACCAAGTTTCAGTCCAATAACATTCGATTTATATTCTTGCGATAACTTGGAGAAAGCTAAATGTTGCCCTCCTAGAGCTAGTGATAATTTTTTCAGTTGATGTACATTTCCCACAATAGGTAGCCACATTGGACCTACGAAAAAATAACGTAAACCAGTGTGAATTAGTAAATTCTGAAATTTCGTGACGAGATGAACATACAGTACACGCAACAATATGTGGAAAAAAATGTATTATAAAGGAAAAAATGGGTGAGCCATAATCTGAAAAACGGTATATAGGGCGTAAAATTTAAAAAACATAACTATGAATTCACACAAAAATCATAAGATGGCAAAATATCGAAAAACACCATTTGAAAAATGAAAATTTCAAAAAAAATATTTTTCTGGTCTCTCCACAAATCCAATTTTTATCTTCTGAAAAGCTTGACTATAGTGAAATATTAGTATTTTGATGAAAACCAAAGGACTTTCTCATTTTTTCCACACCAGACATCAAATTAAATAATTATAAAAAAAACTCTTTTAAAGACAAGCTTTCATTCAAATGCGTTAAAATGTGAAAAACAATTTCCTCTGAAGTTATTCTGTGAGTTACAGATTACAGATTAAAGTTTTCAGTTCGAATACGATAGCGGCAAGCTTTTGAATCTGTAACTGACAGAATAACCTACGTTACACACATGAAAAAATAAATTTTTACTTTTTAGTGTAAGCTTGTACTGAAAAAGTATTTTTTTGTTATTTTATTTTGAGGTTTAGAGGTAGTACGTATTAATCTATGGATTTTTGATGAAGCATGGTTATTACAAGGCCTGTTTCCTGTAAGTTTTGATCTGAATCCAACTCTCCACAGAAGGCCATCTAAATATTCATTCATGATCTTCGACTCCAAATACTCCCACATACCAATTTGGAATATAATAGAATCAGAACTTGTCCGCAATCTTGGATTCATGAATTTCGACCAAAATTCATAAACTTCGACCTCGAAAATCTCCTAACGCTAAATTCAAATGGAACTGAATTATGATCACAACAATCCCTCCTATATTCAAATCGCTATCATGAATTTTGATAGAAAATGCATTATCTCCCACCCCGAAAACCCCCACATACCATTTCGAATCGAAGCGGACCATAATCATAAATTCATAAATGTTGACAAAAAATGCATACCAATTTTGAATCGAATGGGACTATAATCACAAAACTCGTCTGCCGTCTTTGATTTTGACAGAACATTCAAAATCTTCTATCTCAAAAAAACCCACATAGGTACCAATTTTGAATGGATTCTGACCGTAATCACAAATATCGTCCGCCATCTTGGAGCCGCCATTTCGTTTATGTCACCAGAATAGGGAATATCTGCCTTTCAAGTTAATCGGACATCTGGAAGTGGGTATACAATTTTGCTTGACAGACAGACACCAGCATAATAGGTGGAACTTAATAGAAGCTTGTTATAATGTTCATGTTTCAGGTTGAAACGACAACTTCAATATAAAATGAAAACACGTTTTCTTGAATCAGAAGTTTCTAATATGTAGTGTCACCAGTAAAGTGCGCATCATATGGATTTTTTTTTAATGAATTATGAGTTCGGTGACAAAAGGGACACGAGTATTACCAACATAACTTGAAGTGAACTCACCTGGTGGAAAATTCTTTGGTCTCCTGATATCTCTAATGAGAAGTATGATCATCACCAAAATGATAGTTACTATGAAAAAATACAACATGTTTCACAACCGATCTATAGCACAACCTGAAGTGAACATCGGGACTCTTGACTGTAGTTAAAACAACATTAATTAACAAACAGGCTCGTTGCTGATAGTGCAGAAATAACAAATGATAAGAAGAATGTTTTGGCCACCCTTCGATGAAAGGGACTTTGGAAACCATAGGAGATACGAATATGGTTAAATGATATGATAGCTGAGTTGTACATTCATGTGACTGACAATATTAGCAACGACTCTACAGTGTCACACATAAAGTTCGCCATATATGGAAGTTTTTTTTATTAAAAAATGTAATGAAAATTTGACTCCGCAGTTTGGTTGTGCTTGAAAAATGAGTAAAAATCAGCCTCTTTTGTTTTGTCACGTGCTGCTATAAACCTTCAAATTTGACTTTTTTTTTCGAAAATCCTTCTTTTGCTTTATCGATTCGAACGAAACATGATTAAAATTTCATAATTTTGATGACTACGAGACTTCAACGTCATATTTTGCCCAGAAAAAACCCAAATCGGTCTGTTACCAGAAAAATAAATAAATGCACCTCCAGAAATTCGCCTTGCAAAGTTCATCTAGTTTTTTCATTTCCTTGTCGAACTGATTTGGATTTTCAATATATGGACGTTAATATGTGAGTGATCGAATGAAAGAATTTGTTTTCATTCTTATTACACTCGTATTTCTTTTTTTAATAGATTATTATACAGTTTGATTATTTTTCTGACCAATAATTCAGTTACAAACAAACCTGAAATATCATAATATTCTGTAAACTGAACAATCTACAGTTTCATAACTATTCAAAAGACTTTCGTTCTAGCGATTTGTACTAAACATGATATAAAATTCCGTCATTTTAAACAATATAAGAATAATGTAACATTTCGGTAAGAAAATAGTAGGTACAATTGATCGAATCGAAATAGAATTCTTCTTCAGTAGGCTTATGAAACAAAGTTTTAGTTTTGGTTGATGTCAAATTATTTGTTTTGTTTACAGATTTTCGTACATTTATAATTCACGTATTCCCTATTTATTAAAAATGCTACAAAGTCTGTGAATGAAAGGACTATAATTTGTATAGAACAGGAAGAACGGCACACTGAATGATGAATTCGGGTTCTTTATAAGATTATTGAGATGAATCACTGAATGTTGTGATGTTTTGTTGTGAATTTTGTTTCAATTATTTTGGTTTAATGTTCATTCATTACAGGCCTAATGATGAAAATATAGAATATAAAATTTATGAAATTATTTAAAAAAATGTTGCTAAAAATTATTATTTGCTCGAAAACTACCATACATCAAAATATTTCGAACTCATCTGCAGCTAACGGGATGCAAAAGGAATACGAGTATAATGAGAATGAAGAGAAATACGTTTATTCGTTACTGAACATATTAACGTCCATACGGCGAAAATACGAATCAGTTTAATAATGAAATGAAAAAACTAGATGAACTTTGCAACAACAAAGACGAATTTGAATTTCTGGAGGTTCATTTATTATTTTTTCTCGTAACAGGCCAATGTGGGTATTTTCGGGGAAATATATAACATTGAAGTCTTGTATTTATCAAAATAATGACATTTGAATCATATTCTGTTCGATTCGATAGAGCGAAAGATTCGAAAAATTAAAAAAATTGGAAAAAAGCCGAAGTGACAGTGGAAAGTTCAAATTTGAAGCATAGGTATAAAATTGGAAACTGAGCAACTTTTTTATTTAGCATTTTTCGAAATTTCCAAAAAACACTTGTTTTTTTGACGATTTTTTAAAAAATGTCAAATTTGACAGATTTAGAGTAGCACGTGACAAAACAAAAGAGGCTGTTTCATTATATTTGTTAATAAAAAAATCATCCATATGTGGCGAACTTTATGTGTGACACTGTATGTACTATTACTAGGAAAACATTACTTTTATATCAAAATTTCGACTTTTATATTGAAATTTCGACTCTATTGTCGCCGACAAACTCGCTGTACTGTTTTTACGTCGACGCACTTTAAGGAAACCATTTCTACATAAAAACATTACAGCACATTTGTCGGCGACTGTTGACGGTTGTAAGGAAACCAGTCCTCAAGTCGAAGTTTCGAGAAAAAAGTCGAAATTTCGAGCAAAAAGTCGATATTTCGAGAACAAAGTCGAAATTTCGAGAAAACAGTCGAAATTTGTGGAAAACATTTGAAATTTCGTGTAAATTGCAATGATTTCGATTTCGAAAAACAATATTTGTGGCCCTCCTGCTTACCAGCCCACCGTATTAATAGAAATAATATCATATGAGTAGGGGGTTTATGCCAATCCTGGACCTCCCCCCACCACTGACCTTGAGAGTGACCTTGGAGAATAGCCTTCAGAGGTTCACTTGCCCAGTGAATGACCTTGAAAGTTGGTGATCTTGAGGGTTGGTGACCTTGAGGGATGGTGACCTTGGTGGTTAGTGACCTTGGTGGTTAGTGACCTTGAGGGTTGGTGACCTTGAGAGTTTCGATGACCCTGGGGAATGGTAACCTTGACATGTAACTAAAGGAAGCCATGAATACAAATGTCCTTGAGGGCAAGTGAACTTATCCCCTCTCTTCCACCTCAACCACTAATATAAAAAGAAACACGAGTTTCAGACCTCATGTTCCTTCTGAATAGCCGATAATCGAGCAAAATGTATACTTGCAATTGTGGAAAAAGTTTTACTCGCAGTGATAATCTACATCGCCATCAAGTGCAATCCTGTACAGCGGTGACAGGTGAGCCACCTAGTAAACGGTCTAAATTGAGCCCCATATCGCAAAACGATATGCAGTTCTGTGATTGTTGTAATAAACCAGTTCCAATGGGTCAGATGGTTTCACATCGAAGAACACTCGAACACAGATCTAATTCTTGCATTCAATTGGGTGAAGACGTGCAAATTATCAAAAGTGCTTTCAAATGTAGAATAGTTAGCTATAGGATTGGGAGCGGTAGTAACTATGTGGATTACAAAACATTTTTTGATGCATACAAACAGAAAATGATTTCATTATTGCAAGGTGTGTTGAAGATACATAGTGCGGTGAAAGTAAATATGGAACTATTCAGCTCACATATTCTGCAGACCCAGGAATTATCCGAGGTAAAGTGTTTCAATTCTCCGAACCAGATAGTTGACCAGTCCATGGATCTTAATGCTGTTTTGGATGAATTCATCGACACAATAACGGCACAAAGTACAGAATTCGAAGATCGTGACTCAGGTATATAAATTGCCCAAAAATCAATATTCATACCTTGAATGTAAAATCATTTCTATTGCAGGATGGAGCCTGAAGAAAATCATGTTCACAGAAATGAATGTGAACAAGTATAGCCCTCTTGGTGCGTGTTCCTATATAAAGCTGCCAGATTATATCGAGTCGAAAAAAGGTGTGGTGAATGTGCGAAATGAGGATAACTATTGTTTTGCATGGGCTGTGGTATCAGCACTTTACCCGGCGGATCGTAGGGTTTCCGAAGTGTCTTCTTATCCACCCTTTCAATCAGTGCTGAATGTATCAGGTATGGATTTTCCGATGAAATTAAGTGGAATTTCAAAATTCGAAGTTGCCAATGATTGCTCTATAAATGTATATGGGTTGGAAAAAAAATTTGAGGAATCTAAAATGAAATATGAAGTTTTAGGTCCACTACATTATTCACGACAACGACTCACCAGGCATGTTAATCTTTTACTTATCAGTGATGAAACGGGAAAAAATCATTATTGTTGGATTAAGGATTTGTCAAAATTAGTTTCTAGCCAAATTTCTGCCAATGGTCATAAAAAATATTTTTGTGATGGTTGTTTATTATATTTTGCTAACGGAAAATCATTGACCCAGCATCAATTAAATGACTGCAATCATGTGTGTACAACCACACCTTCTGAAAAATTGAAAATCGACAAGTTCGGTAAATACATTCCTGAAAATATATTGAAATTTGTGAATATCGAAAAGCAGATGAAAGTTCCGTTTGTCGTTTATGCAGATTTTGAGTCAATTCTGAAACCAATTGATTCTTGTCAACCGAATCCAGATTGCTCTTACACCAACCGAACTCACATTCATGAACCATACTCGTTTGCATACTACATAAAATGTTCTTTCAATGAAAAATTCGACAAATTTGTTTCGTATCGAGGGGTCGATACTGCAAAAGTATTCGTCTCAAATATTCAAAACGATTTAAAGAATATATATCATAAACATCTAAAAAATGTTGTTCCAATGGGTCAATTATCTGAGACAGAAGAAAAAGAATTTTCTGATGCAAAGACTTGTGGTATATGTGATAATATATTCGAAGATGGTGATGTCAAAGTGAGAGATCATTGTCACCTGACCGGAAAAAAGAGATTTGGTGCAGCTCATTCTAAATGTAATTTGAATTTCAAACTTCCAAATTTTATACCAATTATTTGTCATAATATGAGCGGATATGATTGCCACTTAATCATCAAGGAATTATTCGACAAGGGCGATCGAGTTGATGTCATTCCACAAACCAAAGAAAAATACATTTCATTCACCAAACATCTTTTCACACACAGCTATTTGGGTAAAGATGGAAAATTGAAGAATAATTTCATGAAATTAAGGTTCATTGATAGCTATAAATTTCTTTCGGAGTCACTTCAGAATCTCGGTGCAAATTTAGTAGAAGATCAATTCATAGACACTAAAAAGTTTTTTCCGGATGTCGAAAAGTTTCAGTTGATGAAACAGAAAGGTGTATTTCCATACAGTTTCGTAGATTGTATGGAAAAATTAGATATCACACATCTACCATCGAAAGAAGAATTTTATGATAACTTAAATGACGAACAAATTTCAGATGAATGCTATGATAGGGCACAACGGGTATGGAATTTATTTGAATGTCGAAGTTTGGGAGAATATTCAGATCTGTACTTGAAATCGGATGTTTTACTGTTAACTGATACATTCGAGAATTTTCGGAGAATTTGTTTGAACACTTATAAATTGGATCCTGCCCAATATTATACCGCCCCAGGTTTATCTTGGGACGCTATGTTGAGATACACAAAAGTTGAATTGGAGCTTTTGACTGATATTGACATGATACATTTTTTCAAGAAAGGTATACGTGGTGGAATAAGTCAATGTAGTGACCGAATGCATGTCGCAAACAATGAATATCTACCTAACTACGATGCCAAAAAAGACGTATCTTACATATCGTATTTGGATGCAACAAATTTGTATGGTCATAGCATGTCTCAACCTTTGCCCATTGGTGGATTCACCTGGTTGACACCCAGTGAAATACAGGATTTGGATGTGATGAGTATTTCTGCTGATTCTCCTTTTGGTTATGTTTTTGAAGTGGACATTCATTATCCAGAAGAATTACATGATTCTCATTCGGATTTACCTTTCCTAGTCGAAAGTATAATTCCACCAGGTTCAAAATCCAATATTTGCAAGTTGATACCGAACTTATCAGATAAAAAAAACTATATCGTTCATTATAGAACTCTTAAACAAGCTATAGAAAACGGATTGATGGTTATGAAAACACATAGGGTTTTGAAATTTCGGCAATCGTCATGGCTTAAGAAATATATCGATTTGAATACAAAAATGCGTAATAAAGCTTTGAATAAATTCGAAAAACAATTTTTCAAGTTAATGAACAATGCCGTGTATGGAAAAACTCTGGAAAATGTGGAAAATAGAAGGGAAATTAAACTGGTTACTCATTGGGAGAATATAAAAAGGTCATTGGGGGCTAATTGTCTGATTTCCAACCCAAATTTCAAAACATGTTCAATATTTACAGAAAATTTTGTCGCTATTCATATGGGAAAAGTAAGAGTGTGTTACGATAAACCACTTTATTTGGGATTTAGTATATTGGATTTATCAAAAACAGTAATGTACGATTTTTACTACAAATGCATAAAAAGTAATTTTGGAAATGACGCTTCACTACTGTACACAGATACAGATTCTTTTATATTGAAAATAGCAAATAAAAACTTTTACGAATTCATGATCGAAAATATAGAAAGATTCGATACCTCCAATTATAACATCGGAAACGATTTTGGCATTCCTGTTACAAAACCCATTCTGGGGAATATGAAAGATGAATTTCCCAATGACCCCATTATCAGTTTTTATGGTACTGGGGCCAAAGCTTACTTTGTTCAGTCCGTTAAAAATGAATTGAAGAAAGCCAAAGGCGTCAAAAAGTCAGTCATTATCAAACAATTGCACGAAAGTGACTATAAAAATATTGTTGAGAAGGGTGGTTCCATACTTAGAAAAATGAATAGTTTTAAAAGTGATACCCACGACATATTTACTGAAATGAAAAATAAAGTCGCTTTGTCACACCATGACGACAAGCGGTTCATTATACCCAATACCACAAAAACATTGCCGTGGGGCCACAACGATATTGAATTTTATCAAACGGACCCCGAACAAAATCTGTTATGGTGTTCAAACATTGTGGAATCTGCGATTCATAATAATTCACAACCTGTCAACAATTTGGATTTGCTGATTTCATTACTGGAAGCAGAATAAGTCGAAGTAAGGGAACGCAAATCCTTAATTATCATTCAACAAATTTTATATTATTCATCCGATAGCGTGAAAAGGGAATATTCATCTACAATTGGCTATGAAACTGTTTTCACGAATATTTGAACCAATAATTTGATACGTTTCATATCATATATTTGAATTCCTTTTTTTTATGCCAACCTATATTTTGACATAGAAGGTACTGAAAAACGGTTCCACTTATATGTTGGAGAATAATCCAGAAATATCTCATATCGAAAGAAAAAAAAAACACAATTTTCGAAGCATGAATATTCGATATTGAAATTACATTTCCGAATTGTTTCTACTCATATATGTTAATTTCATAGTGTAGCATAAAAATATTCAAAATTTATTGTATAGCATCCACATATTGAATGAATAGATATTTTCAATTTTAACGTGTATGTATAGACTGAATAGACATAATAAATAACATTCTTTCGTCTCGTTGTAGTCAACGTTTTGAAAAAACTGTACCGATGTACATTCCTTAGGTCCTTATCGACCATACTGTGTTTGAGTGGTCTAGTCTAGTCTAGTGGTAGCGAGGCGTGGGTACCTGTACCGCATTCCTTTGCTTTGAACGATCAGGGTGTATGAAGGTGACCCAAAAGAATTTGGCCTTGTAGTGGTCTCTTTTCAATATCTCTACCTGTGCGCAGGCTCTGTACAATTTCGGAGTAGGGGATGTGCGAGGTTACTCAAACTAGAGGGTGGCATGATGCATCATTGTACCCTGTTCTTCCCACTGGTAAAGTTGTGAGTCGTGCTTTTATTGATATTGTGAAAGAGTGGTGTGATTGGATAACCGAAATGAAAGGTAATAAAAGTCCCAATTCTCAGGATAGTGGAAAGTCGGTTGTTAGTATGCTGGCAACGTTAGCATATCTTAGTACAATTAATATTGAAAAAAATAAAGACGCGGTTAACGAAAAGACTAGAGACGCGGTTGATGATAAAAATAAAGATTCGGTTGCTGGTTGTTCGACTCAAAAAATAAATATATTAAGTGATGTTAGGATACAGAAACCCGAACAAACAGCAACCGACCAATCGAAATATTTGGATTTTGAACAAATTCACAGCACAGACATACCGAGTTTCCATTATTCCAGCTTATCGGTGGCAGATATGCAAGAATTCGGAGATGTAGAAATGGAAAAATATTTCGCGGACATCAAGGGCTTCACTCCACCTCTGTTACCATATGCCCCCTTATGTGAAGACATAAGCAACGATGAAGCGGGTCCTTCATCGTTGAATAAGTCTTCCAAAAGGAAAGAATTGACACCGGTAAACTCCCCCAAAAAACAAAGGATGTCTACCACAAAAAGTGACGAAGTTGAGTCCAACGAATTTCCGTTGCTGAGAGGACTACTCACAAGACCTCTGGCATCGAAACAATCCGTCGGTAGTCCGATTCCAACGGTAGTTCTATCTTCCGAAGATAGTTCACCGTCACCGGTAATTTTGGGAAGAGAGGTAGTGCAATCATCGGCCCCGGCTAACTCTCCCAAAAAACAGGAATCTGCCTCAAAAAATGACGGAGCCGGTTCCAACGAATTTTCGGTGTCCAGTGGGTCACCTGCAAGTCCCGTCTCAGCAAAGCAATCCGTTGGTTTCACTTCTCCGAATCGATCGGTAGATCATTCTGAAGTGTTTTCTGGTAGAAGTTTATCGGTATCACCAATTTTGGGAAGTGGTAGAAGTGATGGCAGTGTTTGGTCACAAAATGCGGAAGAACAACATAAGAAAATTGTAGATGTTTTTTCGGATTTTGTTAACAAAAAAGCCCGAGCATATCTAGAACATCGAGAAGTTGCTGCAAAGGTCTCTGACGCTCAGAAATCGTTGCTGGCGTACGATACGGAGCTCGAAGAAATAAAAAATCGAAAGGAGGAGTTGAAACGACAATTGGAAGAGCTCGACGGACGCCAGCAACGAATTATGGGTGACAGTAATCAGCTTAGGCAAAGTTTGCCAACGCTGAAGGCCAAAGCAATTAAGTCGCAGCTCTCGCTCAATCGAGAGAGCAGACGACTTAAATTGCTGCAGGAGAAGGTTAAAGTTTTTATGGAGAAATTAATATGTGCGTGTGTGTATAGGTGTGTTTGCGTGTGAATATGATCCTTTTTTCCGATCCCATTATTGTATTGATTATTGTATATATATATATATATATATATATATATATATATATATATATATATATATTATAATTAAGATATTTGATACGAAATTATTTAATAATATTTGAATGTATATTTTTCATAGGATAGATTTAATTTTAAGTACATGTTAGTTGAGTGTGTTCGTATTTGTATTAGAGTGTAAATAAAGGTTTGTGTTTTTTTAAAGTAGAAGGGGGGAGGGGGTATATATTCATATCGTATTTGTATACATAATTGGTTTTTAATTATTGTAATTATTAAAATGAATATTATCATTTAATAATATTTGAATATGTATATTTAATAAGATAGATTAAGTTTAAGTACATGTTAGTATGTTAGTATGTTCGTATTTGTAATAAATCATAAATAAAAAAATAAAATGTTGTTTTGGAGGGGGGGGGGAGGGGGGAGGGGGAGGGGGGGTTAGTTGTTGGGGGGGAAAGACCCTCGTTCCGAGCAATTCGAGAAAAAAAAAACTGGATACGTGGGTGACCCCTAATTAGGGGGGGGTGTGGGGGGGGAGGGGAAATCAACTGCGCACAAGTCAGGTAACTGGTTTAGGTATGCGACCAAAACGGAACTTTTAGGAAAGTGACAGAGAAAAGTTATGCGCAGTGGGTGGCATTAACCATGCTACCATACATGTCTATGATTCTCTGTCATATATGCACTGAAAATGTTCTCCAGACTAGAAAACTGGATGCGCATAGGTTTTTTATTGAATATATAGGTGCGCAGTTGGATTCACTACTTTCGTTATGTATTATATTACATGGCTGCTGATAAAAATATCACAATTTTCAAAGAAATATTCCCTCTCCAACCAACTAAAATACTCAAGAAAGATATGAAGTGTATATGAGAGCATTTTTAACAACAGGGGAGTGTTCGAAAAATGAATTTTCATTACTACGCATTTCTGTAAGCTCCCGTTTGCGCATTAAACCAAAATGGAGCTATTTCAAAATGTGGGGTAAAAATGTATGCGCAGTTGAAGGTTTTGGTTATATTTTGATACAATTCATATACATCACAACGAGTTTTGGTTAAATACCAACTATAGCTAGAAATAATGGATGCGCACTAGTTTTTCATTAAACATTTTGATGCACAGATGGGCATGCCACTTTCATTTTAATATATTACATACACTTTTTTATTAGAAAATATATATCTCACTATTTGAAAGTATATTTTGAAGCTGAAATACACCCAGGAAAGCGAATATGTTTTATATGTGTGTCTGAAAATATGTTTCAATAGATATAAGAAATTTCAGAGTATTTAAAAAAATCTCACATGTTTAGTTAGTGACATCAGACATTTCCAAACACAGTTTCTTTGAAATGTACACGCTAGTAGTATTTATACCACTTGAATAATTTTTTTGAGCTATTATTCACTATAGAGCTATCGATCATCAAATGAATGAAACATATTTTCATTTAAAATATATATTTCAGTCTTTTTTCCCTATTATTATGCTATACGTTATACAAATCTAATATAAACACCCCGACTCAAAGTCTAAAAGTCCAATCGCATGCCTCTTCCATTCGGATAACCTCTTCCCCGCCATCTTCTTCAGACAATTGCGCCGGACACCACCAATGGCTTTGATCTGGTAAATTTTCCCAGTCCAATTCAATTGTTGAACAATCGCTTATGTCATCCGGCGGTTCGTATTCCTGAACAGAAACACGAGCAACACTTCCACACCGATGCACATCACTGGAACTGTCTGCAGGGCCATATTCCAGTATTCGGAAATTTGCAGTCGCTCTGTAAAATTATATTTTTTTAAAACTTGTATTGCAAAACAGGCAAGTGTCAATTAGGCGCACTTGACAAACAGTCATTCCACAAGCCACACAGTCGTAATCGGGAATATTATTGAAGTCCGTTTTATAATGCAGATCTACATTGTTATAATGTCCACTATCGACTAATTCACTGTACAGCATGAAGCACTTGTGGCATAGAACCTTACGATCCTCGGTGGTTGTTACTACCATCCAGCATGAAATTATCGAACAATACATATTTCTACCGACATCCCTCACACTGTTTATATTTTTGAACACGCACCTATATTCACCATCTACATCAGGGCCATCTTCGTACATCCCTTCATCCTCGCTAGAACCATCATCATCGTTAGCGGCAACTGCAATAGCTCCTTCTGCCGCAACATCTGCTTCTTCAACAACTTCCACTGCTGCAACTTCTTCAGCTATATCGTCCACTGCTGCAACTTCTTCAGCTATGTCATCGTCCACTTCTGCATCTTCTTCGACATGATTTATATCGATAGCCACTAGGTCTCGTAACACACTCATTCTATCATTTTGTTGAGCTGCCATTTCAATACGAACTACTCTGATATTTCAATGAAACTGATGCAGAGGTGGTATTCGTCCTCTCCTTATATGGTTTTTCCAATACTGTGAGGGGATGAAGGTCATTTCAAATTCGAAGGTCACCCGTTGCTCGAAGGTCGTTTGATATGCGAAGGTCGTTTGGTGTTCGAAGGTCACTACATATTCGAAGGTCACTACATATTCGAAGGTCACTCCATATTCGAAGGTCACTCCATATTCGAAGGTCACTCCATATTCGAAGGTCACTACATATTCGAAGGTCACTCCATATTCGAAGGTCATTCAGTGCTCGAATGTCATTTGAAAGTCACTCAACATGAAGGTCACTGGACTTCAAGGCCTTCGGAGGATACCTAGGTGGAGGGTATATCGGATTGTATATAATGAGGGTCGCTGAATGAGGTGGATCATTCTATGCGATTCTTTATAGCACACAAGTTTCATCATTTCTAGATATGTCGACATCAAGAGAGTGGGATTCTAAGCCAAAAATTGCAGTGTATCCATTAGTGATTGATAAAAATTTGTCATGTCATAACTGTGACATTGCATGGCCACCGAGTTTTATCAATACCTGCACTGGATTGTGTCAAGAGTGTGAAAGAATAAACCCTCCGAAGACTCCAAAAAAAGGAACAAAACGGTTCGGTTTATGGACGGAATGCCGAAAGTGTGGTGAAAGAATGGACACCACAAACTTTGGTATTATTAGAGAAGACTGTAGGGATTGCAGAGCAGAGGCGACCTTGGATTTCCAGCGATGTACGAATTGTGACAGCTACCAAACAGACTGTTGGAAAAACCTATGCGAACAGTGTCGAATGGGGTTGACATTATGTGAATGTGTCGGGTTTTTTTTCAAAGACAGAATAGACCATCTGCTCAAATGCTGGTGTTTGAACGAAGATCAGAGAGCCGAGCGGGAAGAGTTGAGGAAAACCCATGTGGTTCCAATAAGGAGATACATTTATGAAGTGATTGAACATCAATAAACACTTTGTATGACTAACGAAAAATAAAAAATTGCACCAAGTATTGTTAATTTTTTATTCATTTATAGTAATGAGAGAAACATTATATCAACGATTTCACTATAAATATATAACTCATAAAATTCACATATCGAATTAATATCAGATATTCAATTATACGATCGAACTTTCATCAATCCATGAGTTTTTGTCGTTGGGAAACCCAAGCCATTTCACCATTACTTTCCCATGATTCCTCCTCAAAATTTTTTCCACCAAGTAAATGTCGGGCTGCTTCGTTTTACTCAACTCCATTTCATAAAAACAGCCCTTTATTGGTTTCTTATCCATGTCTTCAAGCTCATAGGTTACAGGCATTGTACTATTTACCTTAACAATTTTAAAAAGTTCAGTTGTAAAATTTGCTGTATAACCTTTATCGAATATGCTCTTGTACTTGCTTATTCGAACTACGTCTCCTATTTTGAATTTACTTCTTTTATATTTCGCATGTATTTTGGCGTGTTTATACAAATTCAGTTTCGTGGATGATGTCACTTCAACGGGCTTCATTCCAATGCTGCTATGAATTTTATTGTTGTACTGATCCGTTATGTGCGGAAGAATTTTCAACCACTTGTGATGCCCTTGAACTGAAAACTCTTTATACAACCAACTTTTCAATGTCCTAATAACTCGTTCCGCAATTGCCGCTTTTTTAGTACTGAATGTCGAATAATGATTGATCAGATGTTTCGCCATCAACGAGGAAAATTTTGTATTATAAAATTCAGTGCCTTGGTCGGATTGCAAGTTCTTCGGTGTGTACTTTGCGTCTTTCAACACACTCTCCATTGCTGCGGTAACGGATTTTCCCGTTTTATTTTTCAGCGGTCTTGACCATACAAACTTTGAATAACAGTTTATTACGATGAGGATATATCTATAACCTTTATTTTCTTTTGCATACGGCTGCATCTCCATCAGATCCATCTGCCATAAATCTGAAAACCCTTTAATTATGGTCTTCCTTCGTGGAAAATTTCGTCGAGCTGGCTTATGCAGTTCCTCAACAACTTGCCTTTTAGCGGTACTCATTTCAACTCTCTATTACAGAAGTCGGTTCCCAGGAAGGCGGTAAAGCTAATTGCCCAGTCCTCCAGTGTTTAGGTGGAGCCTTGGTTGTTGACTGCTCTACTTTAACGATTCGCTTTTCTAAAGTATGGATTAATTGCTCCAGTTTGGAAATTTGCTCGATTGAGCTATCCGACTTCTTGCCGATGACAAATCTGAGTTCAGTAATTTTGGAATCAAAATATGCTCTCGCTTCACGAATTACTGATGATACTGATTCTTGCACAGCGGACAGGGTCAACTCCTTAGTCTCTTTTATGCGGTCATCAACATAGCCCTTAGTGGTAGCATCTTTCGTGTCGGAGGGTTCACCAATATTCCACAGACGTTTATTCTGAATATTATAATTTCCATCTGCTGTGAGGATGAATCCAACTCCTGATCTTCCAACAATCACCTTCACACCACCCCGTCTACGACCAAATTTGTCGATTGTGTTATTCATCGTTGGAATATCTTCAGAAGAATGAACATAATTCACACACTCAGGAAATAATATACATACACATTCAGTAGATTATACCCTCTTCGCGCAATTCTTCTATTATTGATAATATTTCATTATCATGCCCTGTATGTCCAGCCATTTTTGAACTCCAAAGGAGTCGAAGCCTGTCGATTAATTCATCCAAGCTATTCCAATAAATGTAACTTATGGGTTTGTTTCCACCAAATAGTTTTCGGGATGGTATTTTCATTATTCCAGCACCTCCTATAGAAAGGTTTTCCAATGTGTTGTCTACAGATAATAATGGCTTGATTATTTTTTGATATTTCTTCCATTTATTAGGCAATAAACCCTGTGCTTGGTCGTGATTTTTATACGCTGCTTTTGTTAATCTGAGTATGTCACCATATATATTCAGTTCAGTAGCAGACATATTTCCCGGAGGTACTTTCATGAATATCAACTTGTATAAGTTGGATGTGCCTTGGTAAGTACCAATGGTCCTACCATCTTTACTGAATACAATTCTTCCTTCAATAAAGTCTACATTGGAATCGCCCATTTTTAGCTTATTCGTAATGGGGTCTAACCGGACACCGAATATCGTATCATATGAAGAATTTCCAGATAACAACTTTTGAATATGGCTGGAGACTTCCCCATTACTGTCCGCTACCTTTGGTGATTCGGGGTCTGTGGTTACCATTGAGGATGATGGTGTATGCATTATCGATGTTTCTTCAGCATTAAATTTCACGTCTTTGTCATCACTTTCCATAAAATTCAATTTTGGGAGCGGGGTACTACTCTCTATGGATTTGGTAAATTTTTTTGAGTGGCTCACCACCGGTAAAGGATTTATTTTGGACGTATTAGATGATATAGTTTTCAGTGGTTCGATTATTGGTTCATATATTTTTGAAATCGCCACTTGGTCGCTTATGCGGTTATTTTTAATGTAATTAAATTTTTTTCGAACTGCCTCTGTTGCCTCAATTAATTTCCGTTTCAAATCTATTTCATCGCTTTTTTGTTCGTCCATAGTATCGACGTTTTGAATGCTAACGTATCACTGACCTGTTCAACTTCAGATTGAGCCAAATATCTAAAAAACATCAGAGATATATGAAATTGTCAAACCCTTTACGGTAACGACCTTCTTGTAGTTCTCTATCTTTGTCGATAACTAGAAATCCATATTTGTCATTCCAACATTTTGCACACATATCTTGAAACTGCTTAAACGTCATATCTGGCGATACATGATCAGAAAAAATGTGGTTGAGATTCATGTCCTCCTGTTTGAATGTTACAATGAAATTTGAATTATCTCTGATCAATTGCTTCGGAACACGGGAATATGTTTGGGCTAGATAAAAACAGTCAACATTTTTATGGCGCCCCATACTAAAATATGCTCTAATAACATCTTGCTTTTCACACATAACATCATCAAAGATGAATACCGAATCAGGTTTAGCCTCTGATGGTTCTACTATTCCAGACGTGACATTTCCAAAAGTATAAAATCCCAATCCTTCAATCGGCTTCAACACTCCTCGTAAATACTCATATTTGGGTTGATATAGAGATTTTGAATAAACATACACATTCGCGAATCGCAATCCCAGTGGGTGAGTTAGTAAAGAAATCATCACATTTGTCTTCCCACAATTCGAAGGTCCAATAATGAGACCCCTAATTGATAATGGGAGGAGAGATCCATGGCGTCGTTCACTGTGCCTCCCCAGTCCATCATTTACTTTTTCGTCAAAATTATCGATTTTAAACTCTTGTTTCTGTTTCACAATGCGCATTGTACGACAGCTAGAGACTATATAAGTGCAGTGCTTCGCTGAATCTTTTATTTAAATGACAAAACTCAATCAGAACGGTTGTAAACGTAAACAAGTGGGCGGTAGAGGTTTGGTTAATTCTCTAATCAATAAACTACCCATTGAGTTGCATCTACCTGGTGGTTATCAGTACTGTGGTCCTGGAACAAGATTACATAAGAGGTTGGCAAGAGGAGATCCCGGCATAAATAAACTAGATTTCGCATGCAAGGAGCACGATATTGCTTATTCACTGAATTCGGATCTCAACAGTAGGCACAAGGCAGACCAGAAGCTTGAAGAAGCTGCTTGGAGCAGATTCAAAGACAAAAACGCTTCTCTTGGAGAGAAAGGTTCTGCTTGGTTGGTTACAAATATAATGAAGGGAAAGCGTCGATTTGGTATGGGATGCGAGTCAACTAAACCGTGTAAACAGGGAAATATTCGAGCTATGAGAAAAATTAAGAAGAAAAAAGCAAAAAATATTAGAAAGGTAGTAGCCTTCGGTTCTGGCATTGTAAGAAAGGTGCGAAATGTTTTACGTGAAGCAGGAGGAGGTAAAATTGTTGCAAATAATTTGAGAAAAGCCACCCAAATCGCGCTGAAAGCAGCCCGTAAATACACAAAAGAGGCAGGAGGAAAAAATAAAATTCGTACACCTCGGGTGATACCAATTCCCAAAGTTGGTGGACTTCTACCACTCATACCAATATTTGCTGGGTTATCAGCACTTGGCACTCTTACTGGAGCAGCAGCAGGTATAACTAAAGCAGTACAAGCAGCAAGAGCTAGTAGAGACCAGTTGAATGAGTCAAACCGCCACAATAAGTACATGGAAGCTATTGCTCTCGGTAAAAGTGGCAAAGGAATGTATTTGAAACCGTACCGCAAAGGTCTAGGATTATATTTAAAGCATCACAATTCAAAAAACCTATGAGTATGCCACCCCGGAGAGCTCTTTCTGACATTGACATCAAATTAATCGCTAAGAAAATGAAAATTACAAATTTTCGCGGTGTATTTATGCGTGACGATCTTCCACTTTCAGGACCGCATCGATGTGAATCCGCAGTAGTTAATTTAGATAGCCGATACGGCCCAGGAACACACTGGGTGGCATATAAAAAAAATGGAGGATCAGTGCAATACTATGACAGCTTTGGTGATTTACCTCCCCCCAAAGAACTAATTCGTTATTTTCACAGTGGACCAAAACCAGCTAGTGAAATTTGCTATAACTATGAGCGACACCAGCGGTTCAATACAGTGTGGTGTGGTCATTTGTGTCTGCAGTTTCTATGCGGTAAGCCACTATGGACAAAACCCTTATCCAGGATAGAGAAAGCATAAAGAGGATGGCGCATTCATTAAATGCATATTCTAGACTACGTAGTTTGAATAAAATGAGTAAACAACAACTTTCTGATATGCCCAAAGAAGTGTTGATTGGATGTGCTGCTGGGGAAATTGCGGCAGTGTGGGATAAACTACCACCACACCTTCAAAATGATATTGATGTCTTGAAGTATCAGTACTGCCAGGAGCATTATAATGATGTTGATACTTGCAGTTCATCTGATGTGAATGATGGACCAATACCCCGAAAAATATTTTGTTGCTACTGTAATGTGAAGGATGTAAATGTAGTAGCAAAAAATGATGTTGACACCCATTTAACATCACCACCAAAAAAGAGACGGATGCTGTATCATTTCTGTTTCCAGCAATAAAATGTCCTGGAATACTAACAATTGAACAGTCATGTCACGAACGTTCTCGCTATCAGGAGACTCAAGCGAGTTGAGCGCTAACTTTTACCCACCAGTCGAATTGGATACGAGTAGCAGTTATGGTTTGGGTTTACATGGTTTCTATTCCTACAATTCAATTTTCAATGTTACTGTGAAGAATAATGTGATCAGCTATTCAAAACGAATCAATTCTCCACCCATAACCATTAAAATTCCACCTGGCGCTTATGAAATTGATGAAATCAATAAAGTTATACAGCGATCCATTAGATCTAAAGAGAAACTGGCTGAAAATGTCACCGAAAAGAATATGGATGATGTGTTTCTCCTACATCCAAACAACAATACTCTGAAATGTGAAATGCGATCGAAATATTACATCAACCTCTTACATGAAAACTCTATCGCTGGTCTTTTAGGATTCGAGCCTAAGGTCTTTGGTATCGGTGAAACACATGAATCAACATTACCTGTGAATATCAATAATGTGAGAATAATCCGTGTGGATTGTAACGTCACTTCTGGAGCGTATTTGAATGGTGAGGAATGTCACAGCATTTTCGAATTCGATATTGATGTCGAGCCAGGATACAAACTCACAAAGGAACCACGAAATATAATTTATATGCCAATCAAGCCCGAAGGCCGTCAGTATCTCGACAACATTACTCTGCGCATTTTGGACGATCGTGGGCATCTGATCGAGTTCAATGGTGAAAGAATAATTATAAAATTGGAGTTGAAAAAATTGTAATATTGACCTCTGCCAAGAAAATACAATGGGGTTTTGTTATAATGTCCGGCGATTGAAACCGAAACGGTGTATGTACAATGGGGTTGAGGATCATGCTGATATAAAGAAGAGAAAAATCATAAGCCGATTCATTTCACGTGAGCCCGTTAAACAATCAAGATATACCATCAGCTCTAGTAATCTAAACTTTCTGAAATCAATTGGCTTGAAGATCAGGAATACCAAGAAGAAATAAAATATGGCCGCTTTCACTACAAGCGATATGTTAGAAGTTTTTGAAGAGCCAATTTTCGATCATTCCCTGATTAGTTTGCATGAGCATACATATAAGCCGTATGGATCACCATATTATAAGAATTCGGACGAAATCAGAATTCCCATCAATTTTCAAGATCTAATTCTCGATATAGCAGATAGCTACATTTATATCGAGGGAAAATTCACACCTTCAGAGCCTAACAAACGATGTTATCTTTCCAATAATGCTCTGGCTTTCTTGTTTGATGAAATCCGCTACGAAATGGGTGGTGAACAAGTTGCAGTTGTACGAAAGCCAGGCATAACAACCACATTGAAAACTATGGTATCATTCGGAAAAACACATGAGAATAGTTTACTACCAATAGGTTGGGGTCTCAATCAGAATAAACAAGATATACTGGATCCTGCAAGTAATTTTTTCAGCGGCAAACTGCCCCTAAAATACATTATGGGATTCGCTGAAGATTACACCAAGGGTATTTTGAATGTTAAGCAGGAACTCATTCTGATTATAGCTCGATCCTTCAAAAATTCATTCATAGGCGAGGTCGATGCTGAACTAGAAATCACAAAAATAGAATGGAGAATCAGACATATTGTACCAGAAGATCGCCAGAAATTGAAGCTCTTGAACCGAATTAATAAAAATAGTAGTGCCAAAGTCAAAATGGCCTACCGTATGTGGGATCTTTATGAGTTACCATCACTTCGTGATACAGCTTCAGACATATGGGCTGTGAAAACTACCAATAGCCTCGAAAGGCCTCGATTCATCATTATCGGGTTCCAAGACACAGATCATTCCGAAAATATTTCAAAAGATGCGACGAAGTTTATTAATGCAAATATAAATAATATCCGTTTATATTTGAATTCTGAAGTATTTCCATACGAACGTTGGAATCTGGATTTCGATAAAAAATTGGACTCTTCAGCCTACTATGTTTACGAAAATTTCCAACGCAGTTACTACAACAAGCCTATGAGTGAACCAATGATGGATATTGGAAGCTTCCGGAATAATCCTCTTTTCGTCATCGATTGCTCCCATCAACCTGATGCCATGAAGTCATCCACCGTCGACATCAAAATTGAGTTCGAAACCCGAAAGACAAAATTTCCCGCCAACACGAAAGTATATGCACTTATACTACACGATGCCTATTTGAGCTATAGTGCACTCAATGGTTCAATTCAGATTGGATTATCATAATATTTTATTGATATGTATCTTATTTTTCATATTTTGAATGTATCATAATATAGTAGTAAATAAAAAAAATACTTTCAATGTTGTTTTTATTTATAAAATGAATATTAATATATGCATACTAAAAATAATTTTCTATGTAGACTGCAAAACTTCACCACTTTCACACACATTCCCTTCTTCTCTATCTGAGCTATACTCGTCTTTTCTCAGTTGATATTTTTCTGTTATATCTCCTGGTAAATATGCAATCAGGTCTGATAAAAATCTTCTCATTTCCGCTTCAATCATCTGCTTGCAATACTCATCCAAACTAATGAGTCCATAGGAATATTTGTTACACAACTTTACACCAAAGTCATATTTATTGCTGAGCTCCAAAACTCGTCGGACCTCCTCAACATCAAAACAAATGTTCATATCATAATTTGCCGAATGTAGTGCATCCCAACTCAAATCATTCAATTCACAACGCAATCTTTCAATTACAGAATCTATATCTACAGCCTCTGTCCACAACTCGCTGGAATATTGCATCCACATCTTTGTATGGAAGTTCTGAAAAATAAATAGTGACTATCAGTTTCAAATCATTATCACAAGCTATACCATACTCACCTTACGTTTTGAGTAGGTGGATTAACAATATTTTATATTCTACCATGAATTTACATATTATAATTATACTTTTACTCTATCACATCGAACTTTACTAACGATCGGGTTTTCGCACCAGAAAATTCCTGAGAACTCTGCCCTATATATGTTATTACCACTTTGGACTTTGATGAATTTATCATTTGAATAATCTCATCTGTTAATTGCTCGGTGACTCGTTTCGGAAGCCATGATTTGAATTTGACATTATCTTCCAACAGAATTACCTGAATAGATTTACCATATCTTGTAGAATACATTGCCATTTTTTCAACTTTATAAGCTTTACCGATCGTTAGTGATGTTATAGGTCTTTGTTCTAGAGTTTCTATGTGTTGAATAGCAGAATTTATTTTTTCAAAATCAAATTTTAGGGTATCCATTTTCGAATATGTAGAAATTATGGTAGAAAACTATAAAATATTTTCACCTGAATTGCGATGTGTTCCTTTTGGTGCACTATAGTTCGATGCCAACTCGGAAAAACTGATTATGAAGGCTCACTCTGGTACTATGGGCGGTGCAAACTGAATTCGTAAGTATCTACTCTCTAGCTTTTATAGCAATCGTTGAAGGGAAGGGGTATATTTGAGGTTGAAATGAATGAAGATAGAAAAATTTTCAAGGTCACTTCAACCGAATATGTCAATGCTAAATTCATTTCAATACACCCTCTTACTCAATAGCCTTCAAAGATATCGGTCTACAGTGAAGGTCAACCAATTGAACAGTCATCCACTCTCAAGCTCAATTGATATCAAGGTTACACACTTTCAAGGTGGCCCATACTCAAATTCACCCTTCAAAATCCATGGTCACCAACTTTCAAGGTCATCAACCCCCAATGTCGACTACCCTCAAGGTCACCAACCACTAACCAGATCATCCTCTGAAGGTCATTCCCCAAGGTCACTCTCAAGGTCAGTGGTGGGGGGAGGTCCAGGATTGGCATAAACCCCCTACTCATATGCATATGTATTATATTTTATTATTGTAATATATCTTGTATTATAGTTTGGTGAGAATTTTTCTGATGATAAATACAGTTGTTCTTATAGTTCAAATACCTATGCCTTTTTACCGACTACTCGGCGCCTAGCGATAGGGTGTGCCCCCCCCATAATTTCTAGAAACGCCACTGGACATGATATATATTATACTTTCTTACCTTTCATGTCTGTAACTCCTCCATACCAGGAAGCTGGAACGACCTCTGGTCACTAGTTTTTTTATTACCCAATTTATTTTATTTATTTTTAATATTAACACTTTTCTGATGGACCAGATACAAGAAAAAAAATTGAAAAAATAAAACAGTGATTGGCTAGCAAATATTTAATAGGCCAAATAGGGCCGAACCTAGCAGGTGTGCAGTGCGTGCACTGCACGTGGGCACGACTAAACAGGGGGCGGCCGCAGGCCGCATATAGTTCACGGTCGGTACTCGGCTCGAAGATCAATAGTCAAAACAAACTTCATTTCAGCGGTCTCCTTTGTTAAAGGGATGCGGCATCGGCATTTTTTCTTTTTTTTTACCAGAATATACAGTATCGGAAACTTTTTATCTGGGGTATAGACAGAAATCTATGCGAGCAACAAGCAACGCAATGATATGATGATACCACATAAATAAGAGAGACGCACTACTGACGGACCACGTGGCAATGCGAAACACAGCCCACCAGCTCACGTCGATATCCCTTCCTGGAGCGAGTAGAGGAGAAATTTTAATTCTCTCTCAACATATAGCTATTCTTCACGCTCTCATGAAACCACCATACCAGAGATGAAAACTTTACGATACTGTATGAGGGAAAATGAGATAAATTATTTTCATTTCAATATGTTCATTCAATTTTGAAGTAACATACAATAATAATGGTAACAAAATAAAAGTAAGTGTGAGTAAATTAAAAAAAGACTGGGTTTTGCCCAAATGAACAGAGGTCTTCATATTCTTTCGGACTTGATGGGTGGGCTCATATAAGGGTTGTTTAATAGTCACGGTACTTATGCAATTTCATTTCATTTCTTTATTCAATATGATAGTTCTGCATTAAATATTCTTAAATATTCTTATAGACATTCCAACGATTACGAAAAAAAAAACATGGCGTGAATAACTTCACGCTATGAAAATAAAAACAATTTTTTGTGGCAAAATCATTATTATTACTTATTAACTACTTATTCTACGTGATGGATCTTTCGGTAACAATCAGTTATGGTTTGAGTCAATTTTATTAATGAAACTGAAAATATGTCGTTGAGTGCATGAGAAAACTGACTGCTAAAACAACATATTTCATTAAATTTTTTAAATTCCCCTCTTATAATTTTTATTGTCACTCGAATGCTGCTTTTGAGAATAGTTCTCATCCTCTTAGAATGTGAGGAATGGCCCAAAGAATTTTGAAACTGGAAGTTCAATTTGAGTGTTTGGAGATGTGGACTACACGACTTGTTTGTCCATCCAGTTCACGAAATATTATGAATATATTTGAAATGCACGTATTCTTACAGAAAGAGAATAGTTTTGGAAAAGCCTGCAGAGTTCAAAGACGAAATTTTGAACTTAGTCATCATCTTGTAGGACGATGTTCGTTTCGCCATAGGCGAATTTTCTCACTTTGATGGCTCATATCTTTTACTGCTAATTGCAATCAAACATCGAATATTATTCCCTCTTGGTTGGTAAAAATCAATGGCAGATTTAATTCAATGTGCACTGCATAGACAGGAGATAATCGATCATCATAATCTTTCGACATGTTTCGCTAACACAGCAGCTTCCTCAAATGACTATACAATAAGCTTTGTGCATCCTTTTATATACCACTTGAATTAACTACAATTAAAACCATTCTACACCAGACGGTTAAAAACCATAATTAGCAAGGGTATACCTAGGTATACATAATAGATGACATTCCGATATCCGGTATTTGTTAGTAAGGTTTGAGATATGTAATGTATTGTTGCGTCTTCGGGTTCAAAAATAAGTGTACTCTGGTATGAACTCGCCTTTATTATTCAAACTTTACTTGACAACACTGTAATACAAGTCACTGTCAAAATACTTGTATCCAAGGTAACTCAAGGAAACTTTCTAACTAACTTTCTCTCACAAATGCATTGCTTTTATATACAAATGAAGTTCTAGAAAACTTAAGAAATCAATAGAACACAAATAGAATGTTCGACGATTGATCCAGAACAAAAGTTAGTGCTTCTAGATTTTTCCATCTAATTCATCGAACGATCTCGAACAATTCGAGAAGTCTTTATCAAATTTCAGGTCTGTAACACTGCCTCCTCCTTTAGGTTATTCCGTCCCGGATAACACCATCACCATTTTGGTTGTCCCTCTGGAACCAATTTGGGGGATCGTGGCCTCGGTATTCTGCTAACCTCTCGATGTGAACAACTTTGGGTTTACTCCTTGGGTTGAGCTGGATGCGGTATACCAAGTCGTTGATCTTCTTTATGATGACGTAGGGTCCTGTCCAATTTTTCTGTAGCTTGGGGCATTTTCCTTTCTTTCTCTGAGGTTGGTAGAGCCAAACAGCATCACCTGGCTCGAACATAGTCCCTGGACTCTTCCTGTCGAACCTCTTTTTCATTTTATCACTGGAGATTTGAAGACGACGTCTGCAGAATTCATGAACTTGGTCCAGTCTTTCTCGCAACTCTTGGACATATTCTGGTAGGACTTTGTCCTCTGTACTTCTGGGTGGCATTCCAAACAACAGATCGCATGGTAGTTTCATTTCTCGCCCAGTGATCAACATTGAAGGAGTATATCCGGTGGACTCATGCTGGGAACTTCGATAGGATAGGAGATATAGTGGTACCAACTCATCCCAATCCTTTTGATTTTTGGAGATGAACATCGACAGGTACTGACTGATGGTTTTATTATGTCGTTCAACCATACCATCTGATTGTGGATGTAGGGCTGTGGTACGAGTCTTCTTCACACCTAGAATGTTCATCATTTCCTGCCATAATTCAGATTCGAAGTTTCGTCCTTGATCAGAATGTAATTCTAGTGGGACTCCATGTCTGGCTATTACATTTTCTATGAAGGCCTTTGCAACGGTCTTTGCCTCCTGGTTTGGAATGGGCACAACTTCAGGCCACTTGGAGAAATAGTCCATGGCTACCATCAAGTATTTATTTCCTTGCTCGGTAACAGGAAACGGCCCAAGAATGTCAACTGCTACTCTTTCGAATGGTTCACCAGAAAGATACTGAGCCATTTTCCCTCGACTTCTAGTTTTGGGTCCCTTCTTTAAAGAGCATAGGTCACATCTTCTGCACCATTCTTCTACATCACGACGACAATTCACCCAATAGAATCGTTCTCGAATTCTAGCAAGGGTCCTCTTGATTCCGAAGTGTCCACCTGCACGACTACTATGAAGTTGCTCGAGCACATCTTTAGTAAGTGCTTTCGGCAGGACCAGTTGGTACACCACATTTGCTCCATCTGGGCTCTCCCATTTGCGATGCAATAGGCCATCACGAAGACATAGGGAATCCCATTGAGCCCAGTATCCCTTGGCAACTGCACCAAACTTCCTGCCACTCAGGTCTAACTCCATTTTTTAGCCAGCTTAGAACTAACTTTAAATTGTTGTCTTTCTTCTGATTCTTCCTCATATCTTCTGTGGTCCATAAATCAGATTCTTCAGATTCGACTCTTACGGTGGTAACTTGCAGAATTTCCTTGCAATGTTCATCATTGTAAAAATTGACTTCTTTGTTTTCGAGTTTCTGGCAATATCGGCATTGCTGTTCCAAGCATGGACGTCTTGATAATGTGTCTGCATTTCTGTGTTTCCTGCCACTGCGATGAATAACTTTGAAGTCGTATTGTTGGAGTCTCTCTAGCCATCTCGCAATCTGACCCTCAGGTTTCTTGAAGTTCATTATCCACTGCAAAGCGCTGTGATCAGTTCTTACGAGAAAACGTCTGCCATAGAGGAAGGTATGGAAATGTTCAATGGCTTTGATTATCGATAGAAGTTCCTTTCTTGTAACGCAGTAATTCTTTTCGGCTTTGCCTAGAGTTTTACTAAAGTAGGCTATTACTTTCTCTTCGCCATCCTGTTCTTGGGATAAAACTGATCCAATGCCTTGCTGAGACGCATCACAGTCCAAAATGAAAGTGCCTTGTTCTCGTGGGTAAGCCAAAATAGGCGCAGTTGTCAATTTCTTCTTCAGTTCAGTGAACGACTGTTGGCAATCAGGGCTCCAATCAAACTGAACGTTGTTCTCAGTTAAGCGGTGGAGTGGCTTGGCAATTTTACCAAAGTCTTGAACAAACTTCCTGTAGTAGGTACATAGCCCCAGAAAACTTCTTACTTCATGTTTATCCCTAGGACGTGGCCAACTCCTAACAGCCTCGATTTTAGCAGGATCGGTCTTAATTCCTTCGGCCGAGATGACATGGCCTAAAAAATTAACTTCTTTTTGAAATACATAACACTTCTTTGGGTTCAGTTGCAGGTTAGCATTTTCTAACCTCAAAAATACTTCTTCCAAATTATCCAGGTGTTCGTCAAATGTCCTTCCCATTACTATGACGTCATCCAAGTAGACTAGACAAATTTTCCATGTCAAACCTCTCAATACTAGTTCCATAAGTCTCTCAAAGGTGGCGGGAGCATTACATAATCCGAACGGAAGAACTTTGAATTGGTACAGCCCTTGTCCGGTAGAGAACGCTGTTTTTCCTCTATCATCAGGATGAACTTCCACTTGCCAATACCCGCTTTTCAGGTCCAACGTTGAAAACCATTTGGAACCGGATAATGTGTTTAGTGTATCATCAATTCTTGGTAATGGGTAGCTATCCTTCATCGTTACGTCATTCAATCGACGATAGTCCACGCAGAATCGGGTTGATCCATCCTTTTTAGTTACCAATATACCGGTGAGGACCACGGGCTTGTGGTTTCTTCAATTATGTCATCCTCCATCATCTTGTTTATCATGTCTGCTACCTCTCTCTGTTTGGCAAACGGTAATCTCCTCGGAGCCTGTCGGATTGGTCGGGCATCGCCGGTGTTGATGCGATGTTGAACTAGACTGGTACGTCCCGTCGAAGTCTCTGTCGAGAAAATGTTACGATGGCTATCAAGAAACTCTTTGGCCTTCTGCTTTTCTTCCATAGTTAAATGTTCCGTGGATTCCATCATTTTGTCTATTGTTCTCTGATCGGTGTTAGTGGTATTTCTTCGCAGTACCTGAGTGTGGTTTTCACAATTGATAACTCGAGTAACAGGTTTGCAGAATCCCAATTGGTCGTTTTTCTTCAGAAGGACTTTATTTTCCGAAGTATTGGCAACCCTGACAGGAATTAGTTGTTCTGTGTTCACAAGACATCGGGCAATTAAAATTCCATCTTGGCGGTATTCATCATTTTCAATTATTCCAGTGCTCAAATCTCCAGGTTCTTTATCCATTCTGGCCATGATGATGGTTTCGGCGTTTTTCGGAATGTGGATGTCTTCGTCAACATAAATCTTAATTGGTTGGATTTTCTCATTGTATCTGCTCAGGAAGATTTCTTCAATGCCAATCCGCAAAATTTTCTGTCTGATGTTAAGGATGAAGTCGTTTTTCTCCATGATGTCCAGACCCAAAACACATTCATCCCTTATTTCTGCAACCAACATAGAATGTTCCATGGTAATAGGTCCTATCTGGATGTGTACAAGTGTTTCCCCAATGACTGGTGCGGTTTGTCCCGTTGCCGTTTCCAAAACCATATTCCTTTTCATCGGCTTCACAGATTCTTGTATGAGGTCTGGGCGAACGACTGATCTTGAAGCTCCTGTATCAATAGTGAAGGTGCATTTCCGATCTTCTAAGTGGCCTTGTATTAGTAGACTTTGACCATTTTTCTTCAATGACGATATATGGATCTTGGGGCTTTGAACACTGAAAGTCGCCACGCGCCCCCTAGTGCCGACTAATTCTGGTTTTCCTGGTTGGGAGCAAGTCCTCTTTCAGACGTTTAAGGTTTCCTTTCTGGCGTGGTCGATCTCCTGAAGGCTCCTCTGGTATATCGCCCACGTAGCTCTGTTCCTGGGCTCGGAGATCTCGATCTATCTTCGTTGCTCGCTGATGACGACCTCTTTCTTCGTGGACTTTTGGATCTCGATCTCTCCCAGCAACTCCACTGAAGATGGCCGCTTTTCCCACAGTAATAACAGCGCCTCTTCCTGTCTTGTGGGGAAGGCACTTGGTTGCTTAATGCTGTTATGGAGTCCAATATTTTCTTCAATAGCGCCTCGCTTGTAGAAGAATCCTCGTTGAATTTAACTTCACGTAACTTGGGCCTCGTATTTCTTGATGCGTTTTTCGCGGCCTCGAACTCCAAAGATGCTATTAGTGCTGCGCTTATGGTTTGAAGTCGTCCTAGTCGAAGGGCTTGCTGCATGTCAGTATCTCTCAAACCATCGATGAAAGTCTGCACCCCAATTTGTTCTACGAACTCCTTCGGTGCTTGTGGGTATGCCAAATTAATGAGTCGCTCTACCTCGGCTCCATACTCCTGTAGGGTTTCGTTGGATTTTTGATATCGACTCTTTAATTGGCTCTGAAACACTTGTGTGAGATATTGCTGTCCATATCTGATTTCCAAAGCTTCAACGATTCTAGAATATTCCTTCTGATTACTCTCGGGGATGTTCTGAAGGATGTCCAATGCTTGTCCTCGTAGACACAGGACTAGAGAGGTGGCCATTTCTTCCTCGGACCAGCCATTTGCGTTTGCTGCCGCTTCAAACTGACGTCTATACATGGACCACGAGGATTGTCCATCAAATGTTGGAGGCTTCAAAATTTTCACTTGTGTAGGCCTTATCGGAGTTGTCAGTGAGGATGGCCTTTCGCTGGTGGAGGAGATTTCCTCAGATGGTGCACGCTTGTGTGGAAGTTGTAACGTTTCCAGCCTCACCTTGATCTTATCCACTTCTTCGTTGAATTTCTTGTCCACCTCTCGTGCCACCCGTTCATCTATTTTGGACAGTTCATTTTCGACGTCCAGGGTCCAACTTCTGTTGACTCCCTGGACTCCGCCTCTGACTTCTTGAACTTCACCTTTGACCTCTTGAACTTCACCTTTGACCTCCTGGACTTCACCTTTGACCTCCTGGACTTTTCCTCTGACCTCTTGTACTTCTTCAGTAATTTCATTCTGGAAGCACTGTTGACTGTGACTAATACGTTGCAGAAGATCAACATGTTGTTGTAACTGCTGGACTAACCGTGCCTTCTGTTCCTCTCGTTCTTGTTTTCGTTTGACTTCTTGTTCCTCTTGTTCTTGTTTCCTTTTCAGTTCGAATTGTTGTAGAAGCTCTTCTTGTTCTTGTTTTCGTTTGGCTTCTTGTTCCTTTAAAAACTCAAGGATATCTGCTGATGTCGCCATCTCGTCGTAATTATTTGCACGAGTATTCACCATCAAATACTGGAAAACTGCCTTACTTTTCTTTCTTCAGTAACACTTATTCCGCCGCTGTCACCAATTGTTGCGTCTTCGGGTTCAAAAATAAGTGTACTCTGGTATGAACTCGCCTTTATTATTCAAACTTTACTTGACAACACTGTAATACAAGTCACTGTCAAAATACTTGTATCCAAGGTAACTCAAGGAAACTTTCTAACTAACTTTCTCTCACAAATGCATTGCTTTTATATACAAATGAAGTTCTAGAAAACTTAAGAAATCAATAGAACACAAATAGAATGTTCGACGATTGATCCAGAAAAAAAGTTAGTGCTTCTAGATTTTTCCATCTAATTCATCGAACGATCTCGAACAATTCGAGAAGTCTTTATCAAATTTCAGGTCTGTAACAGTATACTATCACATCACAGATGAGACATGAGCAAACGTGCCTACTAGAAATAAATCAGTTTTTGATCCAGATCTCGTTGTATCAATATATTCCTGCCTCACATACTGTACATGGCGCAGTCGAATAGAAAAAATTGAACCTCGTGGCATATATAGACGCCACCTTAAAAAAGTTCTGGAAAATCCAAGCTTTGAAGAAAAAGCAAAAGAAAATTGAAGGCAGTAATTAAGAAATAATGGACTTCAGGGGCGTACCACCAATGAAAATGTCTGAGAACTGGACATTCTGGAGGCAAAGATTCAGGACTTACCTGTTAGCAACCGAAATATCTGAAAAGGAAGAGATTGTTCAATGTGCACAGCTACTAACTTTAATAGGAGAAGACTGTGTAAGAATTTACAATACGTTTAGTTTTACCGACGAAGAAAAGGATAAATTGACGACACTTATAGACAAGTTTGATAAGCATTTTAACCCGAAGAAAAACCTCACCTACCTGAGACACAAATTCTTAACGTGCCGACAACAAGAAGGGGAGTCTGTAGAGCAATATATAACAGAATTGAAAAACTTCGAAATCGGATGTGAGCTGGGAAACTTACAGAATAGCTTGATAAAAGATATACTGATCTGCGGGGTCCTGTCAGAAGAACTGAGAGAAAAGCTCTTACAAGACATCACACATTGGAAAAGGTAAACAACAGGTGTGTAACAATGGAAAACACAAAACAGATAGATGCACCGAGTCTAAATAGAAGATTTCACACTGGCTATGAAAATCGACAAACAAGAAAAAAGAATAGTGTAGACCAGAAACAACGGAAGTGCCAGAAATGTGGACAATTCCATGGATACGGAAGAGGTCCGGCATATGGAAAGAAATGTTCAGCATATGGAAACTTTAACCATTTTGTCAACAATGTAGAAATAAGATAAGTAACAACACTGTAAAGAAAAATAATTATTCAAATAAAAAAGTTGAATGTATAGAAACAAATGACTTGTACCCGCAGGGTAATGAATGCAACACTGAAGATAATGATTTTTTATTTTTGGGTAGTATAGATAAAATACATTTGAAAATAGGACAAGGAAAAAATGAGAAAGTATATGGTATTTGTGATGATAAGGAGGAAACATGGTTAATAGTCATAGAAATAGAAGGAAAAGGACTGGTAAAAATGAAATTAGGTACTGGAGCTGCAGCTAATATAATTCCATTGAGAAATCTGGAAAAAATTGGATTAAATTTAAAATAAATTGAGAAAACCAGCACAAAATTAACCTCATATACCGGTAACGAGCTTGATATAGTAGGAAGTTGTTGGCTGAATGTCAAATATAAAAACAGGTCAGATAGAGTATCATTTTATGTAGTTAAAACAACAAATTGTGGTATATTAGGGTTAAAAACTTGTAATAAGATGAATTTAATAGCTAGAGTAGACTCTTTAGGAGATGACGAAAATGTTCATGATTTGATAAACAAATTAAAGGAATAGGCTGTATAAAACGTCTCTACCATATTGAACTGAAAGATAATGCAAATCCAGTGACTTTCATGCCTAGAAAAATTCCATTTGCAATTCAAGAAAAGTTCAAAGAAACTCAAGATAAGTTAGAAAAAGAATAAGCAATTGTAAAAGACAGTAACAGTGCAGACTGGGTAAATCCCGTGGTGCTAGTTAAAAAACCGAGTGGGGCAATTAGAATATGTCTTCACCCAAAGTACCTCAACATGGCAATCAAGAGACATTACCTTAAACTACCAACATTCGAAGAACTTATGTCAAAACTGACAGGTGCAAAAATATTCACTACCTTGGATGCTACCCAAGGATTTTTACAAATTCAGTTAGATTATGAAAGCTCGAAACTCTGCACATTTGCCACTCCGTTTGGTCGTTATAGATTTATTCGAATGCTGTACGGGTTGTCAAGTTCTGCAGAAGTATTTCAAGAAAGGATGTTTGAGATATTTGGGAGCATTAAAGGCTGTGAAATGTATATAGACGACATACTTGCATATGGAAAAAATATTGAAGAACACAATTCTCGACTGAAAAAAGTGTTTAAAACAGCAGAAAGCCAGAACATAAGATTTAACGAAAGTAAATGCCAGTTTGGTATAAAACAAGTAAAATACATGGGTCATGTAATAACAGATTCAGGTGTATATCCAGATGACGCAAAGGTCGAGGCTACAAAAAACATGCCAGAACCAAAAAATTTACAAGATTTACAGAGATTCTTAGGTTTTGTCAATCATGGTGATAAATTTATTAAAAATTTATCTGAAATTACAGCTCCTTTGCGAGAGATGTTAAAAAAATATTTTATTCACTTGGGAACAGAAGCAAACCATAGCACTTAAAAATCTGAAACAAATAGTGAGTGAAGCACCTTGTTTGAGGTTTTACGATGTCAATAACAAAAATACAGTTATCTGTAGATAGTTCACAATACTGTATGGGAGCTACCATTCTTCAGGATGGTATTCCATGCGCGCATGAGCCAAGAGCACTTAATGAAGCCCAAAAAAGATACGCACAAATCGAAAAGGAGCTTCTCGCTATTTGGTTTGGATGCTCAAAATTCCATCAATATATTTTTGGTAAAAAAGTAATAATAAAATGACCACATACCATTATTAGCTATGTAAAAAGCCCTCAGATGAATGTTCTGCAAGATTACAGAGATTGTTAATCCAACTCAGAAAGTATGACTTTGATCTGATATATAGGCTAGGAAAAAGTTCAATTATTGCTGATATGCTATCCAGAGCATATATTGACAAATGTTTTGACGAAAATATAGATGCAGAATTAGAGGCTTGAGTTTGTTTAATTAAAAAATTTGTAAATGCATCAGACGAAAAAATTGAGCAGTTGAAACAAGATACAGAAAATGATCCTATCTTACAAAATGTTAAACATTTTATAACAGAAGATTGGCCAAATAAAATAAAAAACGTACCAGAAGAAATCAGATTTTATTTTAAATTTAGAGCAGAGTTAACATTTGCAGACCAATTGATTTTCAAGGGTGCTAAATTGGTAATTCCAAAAGAATTACAGAAAGAAATCTTAGAAAAGCTACATGTTAGTCATCAAGGCAGTAATAAAACCATAACAAAATCTAACAATTCCTTCTATTGGCCATTTATGAACCGACATATACTAGACAAAATAATGAACTGTTCCACATGTCAATCATTACAGAAAAATAACCGTGCAGAACGAATGATTCCTTATCATCAAAAATAAAGTAGGAATGGATGTTTTTCATATTTATTAACAGTAGAGTACCATTCAAAATGAAAATATTTACTGTGTAAACAATTACATGTATCCAAAATTGTACTGTGTCAAAATGAAAATATTTACTGCGAAAACAATTACCTATATTGAAAATTGTACTTTGTCAAAGTGAAAATAATGTATAGAAAAAATACACCAATGAAAATAGATTATGTACCTGAAAATTAATTATGAAACTGTAAGAAATAGAAGTGTGATAATAATGAGTCTTTTAGTAAATTCATTTGTATGTACAGGGGAAAGATGTAATGTATACGGGAGTCGGTACATTAACCACTTCCACTATATGTCAATAACTATGGTGGACACATCACAGATGACACATGAGCTAACGTGCCTACTAGAAATAAATCAGTTTTTGATCCAGATCTCGTTGTATCAATATATTCCTGCATCACATACTGTACAAGATATATTATGAAAGAGAATTTTGTGCATATGTTCTGGTGGGGAATTTTACACTGAAATTATTATTTCGAAGGAATAGCTATGAATGTAAATTTTTTCATAGGTAATGTTATGTACCTATGTTGAATGAAGCAACGACGTTTTTAATTTAAGAGTTGACTGAGTTTGATGAGAGAATCTTTTGTGCATTTCAAGCACAATGTGTCATTGCTGCTCCCCAAAGTTTTCTCTATCACTTTGAGCTCTGAATAGAAAAATAGCTTTTACTCAGATTTTTTGATACGTTTTGTTGATGTATGAAACAGATAATATAACATTTATTTATTAATACAATCATTTATCTTATCGTTCAATGAATACTGAACTATATTTTTCGGGGCTCATGGTAATTCCCGGTAGAGCAACTCCGCTTGGTTTTGCCGCGTTTGGTGGTAATTCTATTTGAAAATTTCTCATAATCCCAGAAAAAAAGGTAAATATACAACTTCTTGCTAATATTTCTCCAAGACATCTCCTTTTACCTGAAACAAAAAATATTTATAGAATAATTCACTCCATACATTTATATTTTAAGGTTCACTAAGTATATAGAATCTCTTGATATTCAAGCAGAATGAAGGCCCATTCAAATCGTTGGAGGTTATGAGCTTCGGGGAATCTAACAAAACCTAAGCCTGCCTTCTCTCCAGAAAAATCTATTGAAGAGGGTACATAGTGATTAAGTCAGCATCACGTTACCACATTTTTGTTCCATGGCCAAAAGTTTAATTTCTCGTTCCAAAAGAGATATAATCACTTCCTTTCAGCAGCTCATTATATGCAACAAATTGAACTTGTCACTTTTCTGGAGCCAAGTTTTCTATCCAAAAAGAAAAGCAATTTATCACTTTGGTGATCACATGTTCACAAAATCACCCATTTCTCTGGAACAAGAATGGAATGTTGACTAGCGGTCTCTCTGCTGTTGCTAGTGAAAACCGACTATGCCAAACTAGAAACATACTCAGTAGATTCCAAAATAATTTCAAAAACATCTGTATAACATAAATATTAATTGTTGAATATGCGTGTCGTCTTGTGTCTGTAATAAAATTCGTCTGTGAAAAGTTTATCTATTAATACTCAATATCTGTTTTCAAACCAATTTAAACATTGAAGAGGTGATTGTTGAGTAGCACTTTTTCTATTCTTTTTTTTTATTTGACTCTGCTCCTATCCCAACAAATTCACGGTTTATACAAACGTGATTTCAACAATACCTTATATTAGAAATTATTTGAAATGAGAAAACTTGAATAAAAAAAGTGTCACTCTTCAAACTTCAAAGGTAGAATTATTTTCAATTACCAATATTTCAAAAAAATAACCATCGAAATCTGAGTAGTTTTGATCGGTTCTGTGATAAAAGCGCTCCTCCACTGTATGTATACTACTTGGTCGCTTGCATGGGTTCGGTCGTTTTCAGTCATGTGTGTGCAAGCATTTTTTACCCATTTGGCAGCATTGTAGCACAATATGATAATATACGTTTTTTAGTACCATCTATAACGTGATTTATGGTGTATAGGCAAATTCAAATTGCAATTGTGCCAAAACTAATGGTTCAAAAGCGGCTGTTTTGTGGACACATAAAGTACATATTAGTAATTTACTAGATATGAAATTAATGAAAGGCATTTCTTAGTCCAAAACATAACTACACACTGTTTTTCTTATGGACGGTTTCATGGTAACGAACGAAAATAATAATAAAGTGTCACTTCGAATATTGTTGTCAATACGCGAACCTTGTCATTTTTTGACGTTTGTAGAAAATAGCTATTCATGATACAAGTTCGTAAAGTAGAATGTTTTTGTATGAGCGTGAAGTTTGTTGAATAAAAGCGAGTACAAACAAGCCCTTCACGGCAGTGTATCTTACAAAATTTTTTCTTCTACAGTTATTATATTTTCATATTGTAGCAACTTTATCATTAATTTGAATGTTTTATTATGAATTGTCGTCGTATTACCAAATGATGACTTCCGGGTTATATTTGACGCAAAATTCTGTATTCTTCAAAAATGTATAAATGTATGATCAGTGTGTAAAATTTTTCTTTACGGACTATTGATAATTTTACGCACAGGTGATTTTTTACGTACTTGTGCGCAAAAGTGTCGTAGAAAATATATATTTTTATGTTGTATGGAGTAAGTAGCAAATTAATTAAATGAACAAACTTTCCCTCTCAAACTTATTTTCTCCTCTCACCTGTACCAAATGGCATTAATCTTTCTCGGAATGTTAATTTTCCCGCTTCATCCAGGAACCTCTCTGGTCTGAAAACTCCAGGATCTTTCCAGTATTGTTCATCATGATGGACGGAATACAAACTTATCAATACCGTTGAATCCTGAGAAGAATAAATAATAGTTAATTTCAGTAATTATTTCACATTAATCAAAATATTAGTTAGAGCGCCCATCGGCAAAAATTTTACAGATAGATACTTTCTTCAAACTTTCTGTATGGATTCTTTGGACGAAGTCTGCCACCGTTTTCCTCTGTGACTTTATTGGTATCCGAAAAAAAAATCGATTTTTTTATGTGTTTCCCTCGTGTTTCCCTCAGAACTCATCAAACATCATAAACAATAAATGATTCAGTCGAAATATCATCATTCTCAAATGAAGAAAAACGAGATATGTTGAAACTTTTTGATAGAAAGATAGAAATACTACGAAAACAGCACAAATTAATTTATTTTGAATGCTCGTCTGTGGCACATCCATTTCTGCCGAGAATTGATGTGTTGATTATGAAGGATCTGCATTTATCTAAAAAAGTACCAAAAATAATTATACTTTTTTGAATATAGTCCGGTGGCAAGGAGGGTTTTATCTATTTTGACCCGCTGAATCCGAATTTCGAGGGTGATTCAAAAAGCCATTTTTTCCAAAAACAAATGATGTCGTAATATTTTGCATAAAATTCTCTACAAAAAAGGTATCGACAAAGTTTTCTTGAAAATGCACCGTTTTCCAGTAAAACGTGCTCGAAATTCGAAAAAATGCGATTTTCTCAATTTTCTGTGATCTCTCATTCAGTCACATATTGATTTCAGAAGAGCAACTCATGATAAATTATACATCAATGATATCGGAATGAGAAGCACTATTTTTCTGCATAAAAAAAACCATATGGCGCCCAAAATAAAAAATAAAACGTTGATGATGATGATTGCCAAAAGACAAAACGTCGGATAGTAAATCTGAACATGACAACGTGTAGCTGAAAAAAAGTATTAATGGAAATGTGAAATACACGGAATACGGAATTTTCCAAGATTCAAAACAGTATTTTGTTAAGCACCAAAATACGCAACTTTGCCCTATAATTTAATCTTCTGTAGTTTAGGAGATCCCACTGGTGGGGGTCGAATTTGAATTAGCTTGTAGAGTGGAGTTTGCAGATGTCCATTCATGGATAACACTCGAAACAAAAATCTATTTCTAATGACAGCCCTCATCATCATCATCGAAAGGCAGCGCTTTACATGGGAATAAATGACCGAACTCAATGAACAAGTTCTAGAAACATTTAAGAAAATTCCTCAATAATCACCATGATCATTTTCAATGAGTTCAACCTTCAAGAATTACTTCCTCATCTTATGAGCGGAGCCAATTCACTATTGTTTTTTCTTCACTACTACTTTTTTCGTTTTCTTCAGATACTTCAATATTTATTTAAAACACGCGGTTTTACTGAATGTAATAATAATGATGATGTGAATTTTTGGATCTCGCAAACAGCTGTAACGATTTGGATCAAATTTTGAATTTAAATAAGGATTTGCTTCTTGAGTCCATCTATATAGTCGTCTCTCCTGAAAAAACGCGATTTTACTCATAATAATAATAATGATGTCAACTTTTGGATCTCGGAAAAGTTATTTACCTAACAAGTGCGGAAAGTAGCACTTTTCCGCAAGAGTTAGGTACAATATTTTTCCTACGAGTGTTTTTGTTCATCTTATTCATGAAAAAACAAGGTTTTTGATAAACAAGTTTTTATAATAATGCTACAAAATGGCTAATAAGACCGAATAATTACATAGATCATTTAGTTAGTCCTAAATATCCTCATTTTCAACAATACAAAAATCGTGCAGAAAAGTAAAAATCTTACGGAAAAGTAAAAAATCGTGCGGAAAAGTAACTTTTCTGCACGATTTTAAATCGTACGGAAAAGTACAACTTTCAATACGAAAAATCGTGCGGAAAAGTTACTTTATCGCACGCTCGTAGGAAAACTAACAATTTGGATCAAATTTTTTTATAAAGATGAAGTTGTGCATTTTTAGTTCATCTATACAGGAAAAAAACTTTTTCTAAATTATCCTGAAATTCATTTTTGGCAACTTTTGATAGCTACTAAAATACTTGTAAGATTGGAAACGAAATACATGGGGCACATGCAATATATAACTATAAAGAGTGTAGAGAGTAGCTATCAATAAAATAACTCAATTATTGCTTCACATTATTTGCGGTGCAAGTATGAATTTTAGGATTACTTGGAAAAAGTTATATGTGGTTTTATCCTTCATAAGGGTGAGAGAAATTATTTTATACTTTTTAGTCCGTTATAAAAACATGGTACATAATTTTTTATTTTTTTATTTTGAATATCAATATTGAAATGTAAACACTCAGTTTCCTGGGAAAGAAATGACTGTCGGTCTGTTATAATTAGGGACGAATCCCGATGCCTAATACGTGCTTGGAATGTGCACCGCACCTCTGAGGTGGTGATGTGGATTTTCCAGGTTTTCCTACAGATGAAAAGTGAATACGCCACCAAAAATCTGTAAGTCGCCTGGAGCGCCACGGCAAATAACAATAAGGGTTATTTCTCTACGCGCATAGGCTATGCTTTTGGGTACACTCTACGAGTGTTTATGAGGGACTATTGTTATTATTAGTATTTTGTTAAAAATCTTTCTATTATTATTAATGATTACCTTGATATACCTACTTTTGGAATAGTATAGCCATCCAATGTAGTTTCTTTAAGAACTCTCCTTGGACCAATAAGTGGCACTATGGTATGAAACCTTTCTACTTCATACAGAACTGCTTCCACGTAAGGCACTCTGAAATGAAAATAGGAAACGTGTAGTGATACCATGAAGAGATTTTCCAAAACAATATTGAACAATAAAACAATATTTATAATGCCTCTTTGGATTAGGTAAGGAATAGAGGGTTAAGAAAAAGTTAATTTTTGTGGCTTCTATTCAATCTGAAACTTTGGTGGTAGTACTTAAATGCACCAAATATTTGTTTTCCATCATAAACATATATTCAAAAGTACATTAACACGGCGCTTTTATAACATCAGAAAAAAACAGTAACTTTTCGTCACAAGATACGATTGAAAGAGTTTGGGTGTTTATGCAACATAGAAAACAAATACACTGTAAAGTAATTATTTATTGCTTATAGCAGTTCTTTGGACATGTTTATCAAACATACTGCAAAATGGTACCCATTTTACCAAAAATTCAAACTAATATGCATCACGAAAAAAATTACTGAAAACATTTTATTGGCGAGAGTCAGAAACGTACTTTCAGGTTTGCCTTTTCCACTGCATTCAGAAAACACCCACACATAACTGATCATCAGCTGGCCAGAAGGCGTCATTCCTTCCTTGTTAACCAAAAGGTTTTCTCTTCCAATCTTTCTTACGATATTTCAGTATTCTTACTGTTCCTTTTTTCGCAACAAAAACTTATTCTCTTTTCTTGTAAACTTTTTTCTGAACGTTTTATTTTTTCTTTCAGATCTTTCGGCATCTTCAAGGATGCTCTTCATTGGCGTGGCTGTCAAAATAATGGAATTTTCAGTTTCTTATCTTTTTCAGTTTCAATTTCAGGACCTGTTTCTTTTGCTGGCAGAGGTAAAATCTCTTGAAAGCATATTTGTAAATCAAATGTTCATTTGAATGTGATTTGATGAGGGTTATCATACAGATCATATAACCGAGAAGTCTCATAGTTAGCATTAGAAATCTTAGTAGCAGTATTAGTACGTGACCCTGCAGCACATGTAGGTGTCTTATCAGCAACAGGATTGATTATTTCGTCAGCAGTGGTATTAAAGGTCTCGGCAGCAGTGTCATTATTATAGTAGGGAAGCCCACGATGCTAAATGAGGATTTACTCGAGCGTCATAGAGACCTATTGGGTACCAAAGCTTAGATGAAAATTATATTATGTATACCTTTTCATCGGTGGGGGGAGCGGCTATAAATTTTCAAAAATGTAAAAAAAAAACTGTTGCATGGACATACTTATAATGATAAACTATTGATTTAATTTCTGAGATAATAATAAAGCTCATTGTTATAATTGGTGTTATTATTTGATATCAACTATTTCTTCCTCCTCTAATCGAACTGAATTGATCTTTGAATATTCCAATGGATGGCAGCAGGTACCCAGAATTCGAACACAGGAAAGGCAATTAAAATCTGCCTTATTGCCCACAGTGCTTTTTGGTCAATACCATAGTGACCCCTGGAGTATTCTTCCTTCACTGAAGCTGCCCGGAGCACGTGGAGCATACTACGCCGAATGCTGGCGTCCGAGACAACCCGTAACCTGGACTCGGCGTCAAAGTGACCAGTAAATCTCAGAGAGCTTTACAACAAATGATAGCTTGGAGCTCCGTACAATGAGGGGTTAGGTGCATTCCACCGCAGCTGCTGTCCTCTGGATAGGCAAGCTTATATGCATGTTCAGATTCCTCTCCAGTTGTAACCCGAGGAACCTCACCGATTTAGTTTCATGCGCGGGCTCACCTTCGACGAGGAACCTTGCCTCCAACTCACCTTGATACATGTCAAACCAGCTAACTCAGAATTGTCAAATCCAATATATCAGTCCGCACAGAGCTGGGAAGTACTCAGTACAAATACCCGAATACTGTACTCTTGAGTACATTTCTGGTACTCTGTACCCGTTGCCCAGTACATTTTATATAAAGTACTCGGTACTCGTACCCGTACATATCGGGTAAAAGTATCCGATACCCGCGCTTCTGATGAGAGTACATTTTTACGAGTACTTTTTATTATGCAACGCGTCTGCGCCTGGCCTATGAGACCAGTCCAACATGCCACACCCAGCAACCTCAAAACTCCAAAGGCTTTATAAATCATTAAAATTAGTTATTATGGAGCCAATCCTGACAAACAGCCAGTTATGCCATTACTGAATAATTATTTTTTGTGCAAACGTCAAAAAATGACAATGTTGCCCGAAGACACCAATATGCGAAGTGACACTTATTTTCATTTTCCTTCGTCACCATGACAACGTGCGCGAAGAAATGTGCGAAATACCTATTTCGCACACTGCATGTAAACTATGAGATTTTCGGGGGTAATACCACGAGTGGTCGCAATACTATCGATAATTCTGTCAGAAATCAACGAGTCGTATTTATTGAGATAATTTCACGAACCAACCAAGTTATTATTTGAAATTTGATCGAGTAAACAAAGTGAATTCTTCAATAGTTGCAACTAATGAATAATAAACATGAAGTCTGTCAACCTGACGTTTATGTCATATTAGATTACAAGATGTATCATTGCTGTTTATATTTGTGATTGACTTGACGACGTGGCCTTTCCGGATCGGAAAGAAAGGAAGCGAAAAGAATCGTGTACTTTCGCGAAATCCCATTCTGATTGGTCCTCATATCGCAGGAGACGCGACTTTCATATAGTGAGTGAAATTGTCATATTATAACCTGTACTCCTCAATCAAGCAAACATTCAAGTAATCATTTATTTCTTACTTTATGGTCCTCCATCAAGCAAAAATCCAAGAAATCATTTATTTCTGAATATTCAACAATAATTAAATAATGCTTTTTCAACACTTTTCAAATTGTGACAAAATTTTATATCACCTATGTTTTTTAACGTTTGTAGAAAAAAATGTGTTTACATCTCGTGCGCGAAATACTTTGGTGATCGATGCGCAGCCGAGTTAAAAAAAATAATCGAGATAGTCAAGCATTACTATTGTTTTCATTATTATTATCGTTAATTTTATCCTTTATGGACTGTAAACTACAAAATAGTTTAGTAATTATTGATTTGATAGTTCATGGTTATTTATATGGTGCAAAAAGTGGTGAAGGTATAATGCAAGACTCAGAGAAAACCCAATGGGTGGATATATTGTTCAATTATTTTTGGACTTGCTACATACAACTTGATTAGAAAGTACTTGCAAAAAGTACTCTTAGAATTCGAGTACTTTTACTCGGAGTACTGTACTCGAGAGCATGTGTAATGAGTAAAGTACTTGATACTCTGTACTCGTTCATCAATTATTGGAAGTGCCCGGTATCCAGTACTCGAGTACAATTTATCATTACCCGGCCCAGCTCTGAGTCTGCACTACTCGGGTTTTGGGTAAATCGCGATAAATCAGAACAATGAGTAAAGGAGAACATTGGAAGATTCATCAAAAAGTTTTTGTTTATTCACGTTTCTTGGCGCCCTTCGGGCTTCTTGCTTCTGATCCCTTTTTCTTTTTTCGGACAGGGTTCGTTAGGAAGGCGACTAACTCTTTCTGACTTCTTCTTCCCCCGTAGTAAACATACTCCCAGAGCATAGCTACTTGCATCTGTGCGAATTATATATGGTCAGCCTGTCTGAGAATTGGAGCGGTACATAGCAATGACTATGGGTGGTTGAAAAATTCTTCACGTTGTGGGCACCAGGACTAATTCACTTTTTTTGTTGGATTTGACAGGGACTCGGCAACATGAGAGGAGGTTTCTATAAATTGGCAAAACCATAAGCACGTCTGCATGAATTTCAGAAGGTATATATTCAAAGGTGCTGGCATCTTCAGATAATGGTAAGGTAATGTGTTTCAATTAGTGCACTTCTTCACAGCAGAAAGAGCATTATGGACGGACGATTTAGACGTAATATGAAAAGTGGAAGCCGTTTGAAGATTTGGAGTATGACTGAGTGGACAAAAACTGAAGGAGGCAGGATGATAAAATCATTCAAATAAAATAGAAGATTGATATCTTGTAATTCAGAATAATTCAGATCGAAATTTATCAATCAATCTTTGAAAAGTGGAAGGTTGTTCCATAATCCAAAAGGCATGCGAGTATAACGAGATGTGTCGAAAAGTCCGATTGAAGGAGTTTTGACGCGGTCTGTTGGATTAACGGAAATTTATGATTTCTGGATTTTAGATGGAGCATGGTCATGCACGCATTTGGTTTCTTTGGCTGCAAGGAGAACGCCTTCAAAAGGGTAATTGTCCGCACGTGTGATAGCATTCACCTGTCAATCAGGGGCGGCGTATGGAGATTCGCACTCTTCTACATTATCGGAAAGTTTTCATCTTGGGTATGGTGGTTTCATAAGAGCGTAAAGCATAGCTTGCTATATATTAAGAGAGCATTACAGTTTATCCTCTAGTCGCTCGAGGAAGGGATATAGACGTGAGCTGTGAGCGGTGTGTCGCATTGTCACGTGGTCCATTAATGCGTCGGGTGGGGTAACAGGAGAGGCGCACAGTTGTGCGCTCTCTCATTTATGTGGTATTATCATATTATTGCGTTCCTTGTTGCTCGCGTAGTATACTCCAGATGAAAAGTTTCCGATATTGTATAATCCCTACTGATTGAAGCTTGTCTTGTTCTTAAAGGGGCTCATACTTTTTTGGGCTCGGACATAGGATATTGGGTGACACATATAGGCATATAATTTATGAAAGTAATCGAATATTCAGCATATGGAGTTGACTCTTCGTTATATTCAAACGAATCATCATTTAGGTCTGATCTTTCCAAAGAAGGAAACATTCCTTTCAACAGTGTCGATGGAGCAAATCTTTGTTGGAACCGGATCATTGGCGAATATATTGTTCGTGGTCGGCAAGTCGCCATAGAACCAGAAATCATGTAAAATGTTTAGCATGGCATTCCTCAAATAATCTGTACCTAGTAGGGTTCTAATTTTAGAGTGTCGGCAACGGAATCTGAGTATGAGTGAACTACATGAACTTGAATGTTGATTTGAACTATTTATGAAAAACAGTATTTTGCGTCATATTTAACTCGGAAGTAATCATTTGATTATACGACGACAATTTATAACATAAAACATTAAAATTATGGATATAATTGCTATAATTTGCCAATATATTAACTATCGAAAAAAAAATTTAATGATGCACTTTTGTAAAGGGATTTTTTGTACTCGCGTGTACTGCGCCTCATTCAACAAACTTCGCGCTTGTACAAAATAATCCTACTTTACGAACTTGTAATAGCTGGATTTTTTATGGAAAATGTTTAACTAGTAAGAGAAACAAGAAGCACTAATAATGAAGGTGCTTATTCGTATGTCTTGTCGCCTTTCTCCTTAGTGACTGAATTTATATCTCGTAACCTCTACATGGATGATTTGTGCCTAAGATAATGTGATTGAATTATTGTATGAGAAATAAATCATATATTCGTGGAATAAATGTTCTGTTTTTTATTATAATTGAATAAATAAAATGGTGCATGCGGTGAGTTTCAAAAAGGTTGCACCATATAGGAAACTTTTTTACTATGCATGAAAATTTTATTCTTCATAAAAGTTGGTGCTTCGCAATAAACTTGTATTTGAGTTATCAACATTCTGAATTTCCAACGGTATACGTGGGAGAACCAAAAATAGGAATGTTTATCAAGAGTAATCTACCCTTATTTTTTATTATCGAATAAGTTTATTTAGAAAAGTTGTTTAGAATCGAAAACAATATTAAGATTTGAAATCACAGCCAACTACTCAACAAAATTGTGTTCGTAATTTTTTATAGTTCTAGGCTCATATGCATCTTAGGCGCCTCATAGTCCTACAACGATATTTCAATGCGAAGTTCAGTATAATTCATTATTTGTACTAGAATATCGGCGTTTTTTGAAAATTGTTTGAATTTTCACTAGTTTTTTGGTGCAAATTTGATATATCACTCTGTAAGTATGTCCATAATAACTATCAGTATGATTTTATGGAGGAAAATTATGGAATAAATCAATTAATTATTGGTAAACGATTAAGTAATACAATTCTGCAACTTTTCACAATCACTTTATTCATAAAAAAAATATACAATTTTTCATGATTAAAGTGAACGTAAAGTTGCAAAATTGTATTATTTAATCGTTTACCAATAATTAATTGATTCTCCTCTGTACATTGTTTGGAAATTCAGAATATTGATAACTTGCAAAATTGTATTATTTAATCGTTTACCAATAATTAATTGATTCTCCTCTGTACATTGTTTGGAAATTCAGAATATTGATAACTAAAATACAAGTTTTACGTGAAGCACCAACTTTTATAGAGAATAAAATTTTCTGAAAAATGCATAATAAAAAAGTTTTCCATATGGTGTAAACATTTTTAAACGCACCGTATACATTTTCAATATCATGTAATTGGAATAAAGGTTGTTATCTTTGAAAGTTGTGAATTACTGAGGAAAAATTTGTTCTATGTTTTATTAAGGACCCGAAGATTCATAAAAATATGAACTAATATTTAAATTTACTATAATATCTAATCATCTGGTAATAATAATCGTATATGTTCATTATGCTGGGTATATATTTTAGACCATTTACCTGCTTCTTTCACTGTACGTTATTTCTTCTCCTTTACTAAATGCTTCATCAAGACAAGCATGCACTTTCTTTTTTACATCAGGATATAATAGCATCATCATAAACGCAAAGTCTATTGTATTACTAGTTGTCTGAGCCCCAGCCAGAAATAAATCTAAACAAACCATCACAAGTTGATCTTCTGCAGAAAACGTTACGATGTTATTAGACACAGAGGACGCATTTTTGAGACATGCTCACCTGTAAATGTTGTTTTTTCATCGTTGGCTTTTCGCATTTCTGTGATGAAGGCATAAATTAAATCATCGTCTCTGCCTTCCGTCCATGTTTTGAAATGTTCTTCGATAGGTTCCATCAATATTGCTTTCAACTGGTTATTAAATCTATTTATCAAATTGTAACCTGAGCGTTCTGGGGCTATGAATCGCAACCAAGGCAACTGATTCAGAGTACCACCGGCCAAATCAAAAGCTTTTGCTCTTGAAGTCATTAAGTTTAGCAGGTTCACTAGACGATCATCATTTCTATTGAGCCTCAAACCACTTATCAACATCCATAAAACATTAAGCACCGATTTTGGTATAATATGTGCAATCTGCAGTTCTTTATTTTCGTTTTCTTTGAATATTTTCAATATTTCAGCAGCTTCTTCCTGTATTTGGGTTTCCATTGTTTTCTTACCAAATCCAAGATAGCGAAGATGAACGGTCACAAAATATCTCTGAATTCGCCAAAGTTCACCGTCAGTGCCAGTTATGCCTGAAAAATAATATTATCGAACATAAAAATAAATAAATTGAAAATCGGTGTCAGATTATTCTTTTGATTTTCTATTCGACAGCTCACTGCGAAAAGAAGATGTATCTTCAATGTGATATCCAAACCAGATGAAGAAATGATTTTAAGCGATGAAAAGAGTGGATGTCCACAAAGAGGATGAATATTACCATGTTGAACCTGGTCTCATGTATGAGATAATTTTTATAACATTAGATTTGTAGGTGACTTATGTATGAGATAATTTTTATAACATTAGATTTGTAGGTGACTTATAGCTGGTTCATAGACCAAACTTTTGCTTTTACTTTTTTTATATATTTTCTTTAACTTTAAGCGGTTCAATTGAATTAAGCAAGTAGTTTTTTCTGTGTTTGTGGAGAATTCATCCAAACAGATATACAGTGACCGTCGAAAAGTACAAACTCACCATATGGTAAAAAGTTTGTCACGTAATCGCCTGCATGGCGGCAAATTGAAAAAAATTGCTGAGAATAGGCAAAAAGTTAATTGAAAAAGTTGCTTGGAATTCAATTTAATATATATAAACAAAGTTTGAAGAGATAATGTGAGAAAATTGAAAATAACAATTTTTGTATTTTCTACTATCAATATAAAAATAACAATTCATTTCTCTTATGAATAGCTTGACTATACTGAAACATTTATATTTCGATGATAATGGCAAGAGTCTCTCATTTTCTCGAAAACAGAAAGCACTATAGAATTGGATTTTGTCAGAACCCTGGCTGTTACATTGGTTCGTATCTAAGAATTATATGAGAATTCCACGTCCATTGTCATATCATGACACTCCAAAAACATGGTGTTTCCAGATTATAATCGAGCTCGGCTGATAATCGTGCAAGAGCGTTTCAGTTCGCATGCAATCTTGAAAACTTTATCCTTTTTAATTTGACGCACTATTATCATTATTGGATTGCCCTGTTATCACAATGATCGTAGAATTGTGATATAACTGTTAGATACGAACCAATGTAACAGCCAGGGTTTAGACAAAATCCAATCATTTTAGTTTAGTGCTCTCTGGCGTGAAGAAAATGAGAAAGTTTTGTCATTATCATTGAAATACAAATGTTTCAGTATAGTCAAGCTATTCATGAGAAAAAAATATTTTTATATTGATAGGAAAATATTGAGAACAAATTTCAATTTTAAATTTTCTTGTAATATCTTTTCAAATATGCATATGTTTATGTGTTTAAAATTTAATACTAAGCAACTTTTTCAAATAACTTCTTTCTATATCTCTCCATCTTACCCCACTTATTGCCTTTTCATGTGCATGTGTCAACATCGATTTTTAGGATATCGGATATGCACAAACTTTTCCCCAGATTTTTTTTCCAATACTCTAATAATAATGAAAAATTCCCATATAGTTTATGGCGGTCACTGTATAAAACTTATGTTGTGTGTGATACAAACTTTTCCAATAAGTTCAAACTCTTCTCGAAACAAGGAATGATTGTAAAAGCATATGCAACATTATTCAATCAAATATAAATACTTTATTGTTGAAGATTATAAATCTTGCGAACCAAACAACTATTAAGACTATGAAAGTTTTATCGTTTGTCGTTTGTCGCTAGAACTGTGAAAAATGCGAATTATGTAATTTGAGTAGCACCAAAGTAACTACAAACAAGGTTTAGGCGGGTGACACCCTGGAGAAACGAATTTCGTGAAACTCGTTTCAAGAAACATGCAACTCGTTTCCAGAAACATGCAACTCGTTTCAAGAAACAAGCAACTCGTTTCAATATCAAATAACCTATTTACTTATATGAAACGATGCACATTAGTGTTTCGGAAATAGAATACCAGAAATTGTGGTATGCGGAAATTTGTTCGACAACATTTGTCCGACAGTAATTTGTTCGACAGCATTTATTCGAAAATTATTTGTTCGAACGGAATTTTTTCGATCAGCACTTGTCCGACCAGCACTTGTTCGACCAGCATTTGTTCGAAAGTTTGAGAATTTTCCTATAGTTATCGATATTCCAATGACATTAATTCATGCGTTGCCTTCTTGTTTTGTACACCCAATTAAAATTTATGTGTCCAATTTCCACGCACTCAAATGTCTACCTAAGGTCGTTCTAGTTCAATTATACTAAATAATTACTTTTTGCAAAATGTATGTATTGAATTTCCACGCACTGAAATGTCTACGTAAGGGTAGTTCGTTCTAGTTCAATTACACTAAATAATTACTTTTCGCAAAATGTATGTATTCAATTTCCACACACTACATTATTTTGTCTTCTTTTTATATTTAAAAATTTGTCGAACAAATTTCTGTTCGAACATGTGCTGGTCGAACAAATTTCCGTTCGAACAAATGCTTTTCGAACAAATGCTGTCGAACAAATTACACCGAACCAGAAATTGTTTGGTCAACAAGATGCACTGGTGTAACTGGGCCATGGGCAAAATAAATGAATATGTGTGAAAATTTTGAGTTGAGTAGTGTAGAGCTGGTTTATGTTTTCTTTTTCCTCAAACAACATCAATAACGTCACTTGGAGTTATTTTATTCGTGTCACCGGTTGGAAAAATGTTAAAGATATATTTCTGTTGACAACCTGCTGTCATTGTGACTCATTTTGCTTCGAAAAACTTGCCGGTATGTTTTTTTTTTTTCAATATTCAGTTGTAATACCACAAGTGATTGTGTTTTCGCGATAAGTCTGTCGATTCATTTCTGAACGAAACTAAATTGTTTCGAGAAAACACCACGAGGTCCGCAGGAATCAATTCATTTGAGATCACAAATGAAAGACAGACTTATGAGAAAAATTCAATCACGAGTGGAATTTTATTTCACAAACATTTTTGAACTTATATTTGACGTTTCACTGGCACATCTCTAAACAAATCTGAAAACACCGAACTTGATAGGCCAATCAGAGTCAAGAGTCAAGTTTGGTATTATCGGTAATCTGAACTTGACTAAAGCTTCTGATTAGTTCATTTCGCAAGTGAGTGAAACAGTCAGTACTATAACATAATATTAAAGGTTAGTTCTATAAATGAGGTTTTTGGAATGACAACCTCTAGTGTTATTCCAATCACGGGTGGCCAGTTACCCCGGAATATATACATAAATGGAGTATTTGGGCCATAACTGGACCCAGGAGGGCCCAGTTATCCCAACAGCAGAAAAAAATATTTTAATTAACCAAGTGACGCAATCTGTTGGTTATTTTGCAGACGATTGTCCGAAATTACCAAAGAAAGAAACAAAAGGGAGCAGGGTTGACTTATTATACTGAAGATCTTGAGCACGCTGTTATTGATGTGAAGAGTGGTAATAAAACAATACAAGGAGTTGCTGCTTTCTACAGTATCCCTCGTGAACAAAAAGTGAAAAATGCAAAAAGTATATGAAGAAGAAAAGCGAAAAACACTACGAAATTGATAACGACTCAAGTGATGAAAATGAGTGTGACACCTATTCACTCCAAGAAAGTGAAGAGAATTACCATGGAAGTTACTCCGAGAATGAATATGAAGTGGGAAATTTATTTTCATTAATTTGTATCAGATAATACACTTGTATTTATATAACACTATTAGTTTTCTTAGCCCTTAAGGCACTACTACTGACTTCCACGTGTCTCAGTAATACATAAGAAACAACAGCCATAATGATGTATTTGGATCACTTATTCAGGCAATCACCACGTTAACTCAGTCAATAAACTGCCTAGAAAACGGCCCAGACACCCCAAACAATTGCTGCATTTCTCTGATGGAATGTAGTTTGACCTGGGCAACTGGGCCCGTATGAGGTTCAAATTATTATTATTATTTTCAATACGTAAATTTGCAGTAAATTACATAAGTGGTATATTATGTGTCAGACTGTATAATAGTTAGTAACATAATGTTATATATTTGTCATTTCCTATTTTAATAATAACTTTTGATAACGACAGCACTTTTTCAGAAAATTCATGTACCATTGTGAAATCATGGCCCAATTACCCCAGTGCAATATACTTGTTTCTTGTAATTATTTTATTTGTGTAGTATTCGCCATGCTATAGGGAGGTATAGTCATAAAATGTATTATTCTTCTTCAGATTTTATTACTTTATTGTAGCTAACCGATATGCCAAAATAAAAAAAAAACTATTTTGATATTGAACTTGTGAAAATAAACGTTCTAATTTTTTTTTAATACTTTATTTCGGCGTCTAGGGATTCGCCCACTATACTAAATCTACATCTTCTTCATCGAAAGACATATTCGCAACTAATTATTTTAATAATATTAAATATAAAAATAGTTTCTACAATGTACACTAAACGAGAAACTAGTTTCATGCGAACATGTTTCACAAACAAGTTTCACCTGACATAGTTGAGATTGTTGAGAAACTCAAAAACTTTCAGTGATAATTTATTACGAAATTCGACTTGGGCGTTAAGTCGTCCTTGGAAAATATGAAAAATGGCCCACTCTGACGGGGTCACGTGACTTTCGCTATATGTAAAAAGTAAATTGATTTCAAAGTAATCGCTGAAAATGTACTAATTTGCTTGAATTTCAAGAAATTTCAAGAAGAAAAGTTAGTTGTTTATATTCCAATTTTAAACATCCGTGCCAAATTTGAAAGTTCTGTTGCAACTTTTAGTATTTGCCATTTTTTAATATTTACGAAATTTTTGATGCATCAAAAAAGTTGTAACTTCTACAAAATTGTTTCATACCACTTCATCATCATGCTATCAAGTTGTAATTACTGAATATCGATGAAACCATGTTTTTCTTCAAGAAAATGAAAAAAACATTTAAAATTTCTGTTTTGTTTGATGACAAGTTAATGCATCTTCAAACATGTACGATAGAAATTTATTTGAATCGATTTTTGTCAGTACTAAAATGAAACCAAACTCAAAGTCATCGAACTACTTACATATCTAACCAAGTTTCAGGACCGTTTACAAAACAAATAGGCGAATATTTTGTGAAATTGTAATCTGTTATCTAGATGAAACATATTTTTTATGAACTTTCAATAAATAGATAATTACGTCTAAAATGGTTTGCCTATCAAAATTTGGTCATGACTATTTTCAATTAAATTAATTCCAATAATTTTTTTTCTGTTCTGTAACCATTTGTTAACCAAATTTCGTTTCAGCCGATGGTTTATTTAAAAAATAAAGAATATGCCTAGGTCTCAATGGGAGTAAAGTCTCGATGAGAGTGCCACAGGGATCGATTGCAAGTCCTTTCTCCATTTTACTATACAATGTCTTTCTAAAAGTTGGCATCATATGGGAAAAACTTTTGATAATAATTTATCATGAAATTCGACTTGGGCGTTGTGTCGCACTTTGACAAAGACGAAATATAGCCTACTCGGACGAAGTTACGTGACTCTCGATGTCTATCAAAAGTTATTTCTATTTTTTATACACTCGTTGAAAATAGGCTTACTTATTTGAGTTTCGAGAAATTTTGTGAAGGAAAGTTGTTTCTAATTCGATTTTACACATCTTTGCCAAATTTATGTATGCTTTTGATATGGAAATTTGGGTTATTCCTGGAAAATACTCAAATTCTTTTACATGTTTCGAAATGAGTAATGTAATCGTACATTTTAATTTTTTTCAATGTAAATAAGATATTTTCTGTAATATGTTCTTATCAATTATTTTCAAAAAATGCAAAGTGGTAATATTGCCCTTAAATTATTTCAATGACGTATTGTCGGAACTGACATTTTCCATTTATTGAATATCGAAACCAATAAGCTTTGTTGCCAAAATATATATTTTATCATTTTTTGCCTTCACAAATCTGATGTTGAAGAGCTTATTTAAAGATAGTTAAGAAGCTTTTTTATAGACCCAAAAATGTGCAAAATTTATGACCGGGAGCAGATGGCCCAGAAAAGCATACCCTAATTTGAACGTTCTGTTGAAACTTTCAGTTTTTGCTATTTTTTAATATTTACGAAATTTCTGTTATAGATGCATATTAAAAAAAGGGGTAACTTCTACAAAACATTTTTATACCACTACATTCATCAAGTTTTAATTACCTAATATCAATAAAACTATATTTTTCTTTGAGGAAATGAGAAAAAAATTGCAAATTTCTGTTTTGTTTGATACAAAATTGACGTATTTTCAAGCATATACAAATTTTAGAAGGCCATTTTAGAACCAATACTGCCAGAGTCTGAATTGTTTTTGTGGATACGTGTAAACTTGAGTTATGGTGATCCCACAATGAGCATACGCCATTTTCTTGGACAGCACAGCATTTAAAGCTGAAATGCGCACGCAATACCACAATGTAATCATGGAAATATGAGGACTTATCTGAATAGAGATATCTACAAAGCTTCTCATATTCGGACGGCACTGAAGGTTCTGATTTGTCAGAAAGGAACGTCCAGACCAGAATATCATATAATCAAATTATGATTGTTATATATTTTTAAATGTCCCCAGTAAATATCTGAGACTGCTCGCATGTAGCGAAGTCACCAATAAAATTTCATATTTCATTGAATGAATTATATTTTCGAACGATTTTTTTAAGTATTCAAAAGTGGTTTTTCCTACGCGACGATTGGAAATAATAAACCCACGAAAAACAAATTGCATATACTCTTCTCTCGTGTAGAAAGCCCCAAAATTATCAATGTTGATAAGCTTGGAAACTATGAGATCTCCATTATACTCAACTTACTTTGAAATGGTATTATTTATCTTGGAATTTGAGAGAAGTCAGTTCCACTTTTTGGTTATTACGACTATGGAAGATTATGAGGGTGATCAAACCATGGTTAATGTTGACAAGATTTGTTTTTTTTACTTACCCTTTCTTGTTCCCATTGATCTAAGTTTCATAAAAAAGTTGTTAGGCCGTCCGTCATATTCTTCCGATGCGAAAACCGTTTTTACTAGTGGATAAGATAACACAGCTACTACGTATTCACCACCAAGTTTCAGTCCAATAACATTCGATTTATATTCTTGCGATAACTTGGCGAAAGCATAATGGTGTCCTCCTAGAGCTAGTGATAATTTTTTCAGTTGATGTATGTTTCCCACAATAGGTAACCAAAATGGACCTGCAAAAAATTAAATAACGCATATCAATGGTAATTGGTGAATTCTGAAATTTTGCGAAAGTATAAAAAATGAAATTCATCTTTCCATGTCATGTTTAATCAATATCTATAAATTAGATAGAAGGGGTTTCCCTTAAGTATTTATCCGAAAGCTTACAATTTAGCATGAAATATTCATCAAAACGAAAACAAGCAAGTATACTTTAAAAGTAGGACACAATTTTTTTTTTTTTCAATTGGTATCCCCCATTATTTCAAGCACGCCTCAGCTTGTGCAAATCGAACTTTAAAAAATGATACTCGTTTTTTTGATTATTGATCTGACACGAGTACCTTGTGACGTCAGAGATATTATAAACAAATGCAAAAAAACTTTTATTCAAACATTAACGAATGGTATACTCACATCACGAATTCAAACATTTCACATTTTAAGTTCTTATTTCCATAATTTGTAATAATGAAACCAGTATTTATGATTTCAAAGTGCACCAATTGAAAAAAATAACGTAAAGTATTCGTGGATAACTGATCTTTCAAACACTTGCTCTATTTCGAGCACTCCGCGGCTGCGCCGTCGTGGTCGAAAATTCGCGCGTGTTTGAAAGATCTTTTTATCCACTCATACTTTAATAAACTATTATGTGCCAGAAATCTAATCAACACACTTCAATATCAGATCTGAGTACAAAGCTCAAACTTGTTTCAGGAGATCGGTAAGTAACGATAGTCGTTGCCGAACGATGTTTTATCTTTTTTTCAACCTTCCACTGTCTCAAATAGAAGAAAAAAATGAAAATTCAGGGAAACTTATACAAGTGTGGAAGGTCCAGTGAATAATTTAATTTTGTTAGTAATTTATATTATTCTGAATATGCCTATCAGAAAAAAATAAGTTCAAATTAACTAAAAAAAACTATACTATGTAAAAAAATATATCTGCTAAAAATTGTTAAAATTGTTTTTTCCGTTAACCAGCTGTCGTCCCCTTACGAACGGCAGCCCTCAAAAGTCGAAACTTGTGCGAGCCAAGGATTAACGAGGTCTTACCTTTTAACGTGCGATTCTTAGCACTTTCTCGGGCCATCATCAGATAAAAATCTGTAGTCGCTAAGGATTCGAACCTAGCCGACCAGCAGTCAGTGGTTTAGAACGCGAAAGTCTCATCCACTGAGCGACATGGCTGAAAACTCTATTTTTGTTATGCTTGGAGATAAGATCTTTTTTGATAATCTCGAATAGAATCCTGGTTGAAATATCTGCAAAGGGAGTTTGTCCAAATCTTTTCCTGTAATAAACTTTATTATAGGAAAACAAACGCGATGTCCGCAGTTAGTATCGGAGAGACAGCTGTAGTGGACAAGTCGGGCGGCAACCTCTGAAATCATATCAGATTACCAGCCTATACAATGCTCATTCAGGAGTGGAAACCCCTCTAAGAAAGAAAGGGTATGTTACGATTACTCCAACACTAATTGAAAAAAGTTCAGATGGGTAGTTACTGAGAAAACGTCCAAAACACCAGATATATCTGAGTACCGAATCGATTATGAAGCTCAGAAATTCGTGGAAAACATACAAGAAGTTAGAAATTTTACCACCAAAAAGAATGTGGTGAGGAAAGATATGGATCCTCTTCCGGACAATAACCTGAGCGCCAATACATTGGGAAAACAGCTCGATCAAATTTCATAATGCCGAAAACGCCGAAGACATCAGTTCGCTGTAGCAGATGTCCAGGCACCTCCAAAATGGAAGTAGGTATATTCTAATTATAGAAAACGGTCGAAGGCACGAAATTACCGATTCAGCGATAGCTGAAATGCTTGGAGAATACTACCAGGGTCTTTTCCAGACTACAGCGAAGTGGTCGAGGTGTTAGAGCGTTTGCTCCCACCCAGGCGGCTCGGGTTCGATCCCCACCGCCATCACGGTGCTAAAGTGGTTTGGAATCCACTTTTTAAGCTGTAGGTCCCGGTTCTCCCTTGCTCGGACAAGCTCTGCTTTTGAGAGGTTTTGTACGAAATCCTGGGAGATTCGTTATAACAAATTTTAACATATTTTTTTTTAACAGCCGATGTCGTCCTGACATGACTCGGTTTCTAGGAAGGCTAGAAACCTCAGGCAAAGGCCCAAAATTAATCTTAGCCATAGGCCTTTTTCGAAGCTCATGCTGAGTTACAAGAAAGACCTACAAATAACAAAAAACTTCCTAAAAACAAGGCTACCTGGAAGGACAAAATTTATGCAATTCTATTGAGGAATCTTCCAAAGAATTACAATTCATTTATAAGCGGGAATGAGCCTAAAATGAAACACTAAGGTAAAATGACACATGTATTGTTGTTTCAACTCATGACGTAATTTTTCATATATGTACAGTGTCCTTCAAAGAGTTGGCATCATATAGGAAACACTTTTAATAATAATTTATTATGGAATTCGACTTGGGCGTTAACCCGTGCTTTGAAAAATATGAAAAATGGCCTACTCAGACAGGATCACGTGACTCTTGCTATATGTCAAGAGTATTTTTTTTTTATTCATTGAAAGTATGCTTATTTGTGTGAATGTCAAGAAATTCACAAGAATAAGTTGTTTCTATTTCGATTTTACACATCTGTGCCAAATTTGAACGTTCTATGCAAGTTTTAATTTTTGCCAGTTTTAGATAATTCCGAAATTTCTGATATATATAAAAAAATATAACTGCCGCAAAACTGTTTCATACTATTAGTTTCATCATGCTATAAAGTTTGAATTAATTAATATCGATAAAACCATGTTTTCTTTGAGAAATTGAGAAAACCATGTAAAATTTCTGTTTTGTTTGATGCAAAGTTGATGTATCTTCAAGCATATACGATAGAAATTTATTTTAACCGATTTTTATCGGTACTAAAATTACATTCTAGATTACATTCACATTAAGTACAAGGTTTTGTTTGGTATGATACGTAGTAGTTCAATGAATTGGTTAATGAATTTGCTATCATTTCAGTGGCAAGAACAATGGATTGAGATAAATTTCTATCGTATGTATATGCTTTAAGATACATCAACTTCGCCTCAAACAAAACGGAAATTTTAAATGGTTTTCTCATTTTCTCAAAGAAAAAATGGTTTTATCAATATTCAGTAATCAAAATTTGATTGCATGATGAAACCAGTGGAATACAAGAATACAATATTTTTAATATAAGTAGATTCATTTCGTAAGTAAATTGAAAAAATGGCAAAAACTAAAAGTTGCAACAGAACGTTCAAATCAAGTACAAATGTGTGAAATCAATATAGAAAGAACGTTTCTTTTTGAAAGTTCTTGAAATTCGAACAAATAAGCCAATTTTCAGCGATTATTTTGAAAAAAATTGACTTTTGAGTTTTTATTATTTTTTTCAAAGCACAACTTAACGGCTAATACGAATTTCCTAATAAATAATTATAAAAAGTTTTTAGCATAATGATGTCAACACTTTGAAGGAAACTGTATATTGGCAAACCTGGATTGACGCAGGTACTGTTGTAGTCCATTTTATGTTTTCGAGAAAACCTGCTAGTTGGGGTTCAGACTTCAAAGGGATGAATACATTCTGGAGTGTGCGTTATGTTATATCAAGGAAATAGATTCAGTCAGCTAGTAACGGAGTAGAAAGCGGGCTTTATCTAAACAAAATTAGGTAGTTATAGAAGGTACAATTTTTTATTTCATGTTTTGCTAATAATTGTATATTAACTTGAAATTATACTGTCCAAAACACGACGCATAAAATGGGAAAAAATGACTCAAGGTGCCGTATTTACTAGAGCATTCGTTCCGCATGAGCACCGAATGAGCATATGATATGTTCGGTTTGAGCACAGGCTGCGCAGTGTCTACTGGCACATGAGCATCGCATGAGCACTGATCCGCAGTGAGTCGCGTACAAATATTCATACTCATCGATATCCAAATTGAATTCAAAATATCTGTAATAATCACAAACAGAACGCCAAGCACACTTTCACCGTCCACACTGAGCACGAAAAAATCGACCAAGAACGGATCGGCGCATTCTGTTCGTGCTCACATCAGCGTCCACACTGTCCGTTCGGTGCTCATACAGAACGAATGCTCTAGTGAATACGCACTTTTAGGTTAGTTTGGTGTGTCATTTTGCACTGAACTCATGGTTACCCCGTACCATTTTAAACCTTATCCAATTTTATAAATATTTTTGAGGTTGACGTCAGTTTCCTTAAACCTAGCAAACGTTGGCACGGTTATAGTTTGGATGGGTAACTGGCACGCTTGGATGGACATTTTGAGGATTGTTTGTAAAGGTGCTGCCAGATGACGGAAATAACAAATCTTAGAACAGATGAACCATAAACTGAATATCCATCTATTTCGACGAAACAGCCCATATACCATATTACAGAATAGTAATTTTAAGACCTGAATTCGGTCATGTTTGAAAAGAGACAGACAGATGTTGAAAAATCCACTATCCAGGTTTGGTACTAATCTATTGCATACTAATATGGCATATTTTATAAAGTTTGTACATTCGTTATTGTTAAAAATGTAATTTCTAGTGGCGACACTAATGATTTGTGATAACAAATATTCGGATTCAACAATGTATACTAATAATTTTAAATATGAACATAATTTTGAATATATTATTTTATATATGAATTTATTTCGAACTGTTTCTATATTATTTCTACAGGAAAACTTCGATGAGTCTCAAACACAGTACGCATAATCAAGGCGCCACTCATCAGTGTATTATACAGAGTGGCCACTTGAAAACGAAACATTCATTTTCAGGAACTGCGTCATCATTTCAGAAAAATGCTCAGAACCGTTGATTTTTTATCAAAGGGGAACAATATATTCCTGTATTTTTGATTTAGAAACTTATCTGCAAACAATCATTAATCATTACCGGTAATTCATTCTAGTTCAGTACACCAATGGTGTAAATTTAATAGCTTTTAATTTCTTGCTTTGAATTGATTTGTGGCGATTTGCAATTATGTCCTCCTGGAGGAACAAATGGTTGTCAGATTTAATTTAATGTTCGTAGGGGGAAGTAGTTGCTTTTTGACAGATATTTGCCTCAGATTTTTCACTTTGTAGGATAGTGTGAAACTCTCTGGCAGACTTTTCGGACTTTGTTCGAATTCAAACTTCAAGATCGACATGTCAGTAGAAAGTATGTATTGGACTTAATAAACGAAATTCAAGAGACAGGAAATTAGCTAAAACACGAGAAATTAAAAACTTGTAGTTAATGAAGCTGGTAAAGTTTCAGTTTAGGGACATGTTCATCTTGATCCTACATTAAGTACGACGCAGTTGGCATCTGTGCCATAAGGGCATAGGTGTTAACCACCGGATGAATTACATACTTGTGTAAATTCAAACACCAGATAGATATTTAACTGTATAGAGCCGTAAGGGCATAGGTGTTGAACACCGAATAAATTACATACTCGTATGAAGTCGTAAAGGCATAGGTGTCAAACATCGCTTGAATTACATAATTGCATGAAGCCTTAAGGGCATATGTGTCAAACACCGAATAAATACAGTATTGTTTAAAGCCGTAAGTGCATAGTTGTCAAACACCAAACAAATACATGAATGTAAGTATATACGAACGATAACAGACGTATCACGTATCTCAATGTGTAACACCATCTGATCTAAGGCGTTTTTTCGGTTTATATTGTATATATTCGAAAATTAGCAGAAAAAAGGCACCGTGGGCAGCTGGACATTGAAATTATTATAAGGACTTGCGAAAAAGCATTTTAAGAATACCGTATGAGGAATAGCAACAGTAAGTGGAAAGATTTCAAAGATTTAGATATATATGCGAAAAATGTTAATGGCATGAATCTCTATTTCTTCGAATCATCCAAAAGTGAGTTTGAAGTCGATAATGACACAGTACGATATTATGGTCAGAACTGCATTCAGGAAATAAAAAAATTCACTTTCTCAATCACCAATGATTATGTATTTTCTACGTTGTTATATCCATCAAATCAAAAACAGTTGGTGCCCATGAAATAGGAATTAACATGTTGTTACATAGCTGTCCTTTTATATTACCATGCATCACGCACATTTTTGATTTCTGCATAGAAAATAATAGATTTCCAACTTTATGGAAGAGCACAGATGTTCTTCCTCTCCCTAAAGTTACAGTTCCAGAAGGATATAAAGATCTGAGACCTATAAGCATACTGTGTACCATATCGAAAGCTTTTGAGAAAATGTTGAACTGTCAAATAAAAAAACACCTGGATAATAACAACATATTACCAGAGTGCCAGTCAGGATTCAGGCCATTACATAGTTGCACCACAGCTTTGCTCAGTGTTACCGATGACATCCACACCGCTCTCGATGAAAATAAATTGTGCATCCTGGTTTTGTTAGATTTCAGCAAAGCCTTCGATCGCAATAACCACCAGCTGAGTTCTTCTACAGTGTGTCCCACTTTGAGCAGCCACACCCTCGTATTTTCTTGACAGTAAAGTGATTTCAAAATCTGTTTTTTATTATATATAGTACCCAGAAATATATACCTTCAGGTTGATGAAATATTCGTATATCCATTTTCCACGGCTACCTACGACCAATTGAAAAGTGAAAAATTGGGAAAAACATACTAGACATTTTTTTTATCACAAAAATAACAGCAGGATCTGTTTCAGAACACCCTAAAACCCCCAAATCTCAGTGATAATTCATTAAATTATACAGGGTGTCATCTGTAATTAACAACATTATTTATTTGTTATTCATCCGCAATGTTTGGTAGTTTTCGATTTTTTTCCTTGGTCACGAAGTACCTGAAAATGTTCAAATAATGCTGTAGGGAATGTTCCAATATTGCTTTTTCATGGCTACCTACGACCAAATTGAAAAGTGAAAAATTGGGAAAAATATATCAAGGATTTTTTTATCGCAAAAATAACACAGAACACTCTGAAAACCCCAAATAGCAGTACTTGTGTAACCTGTAACTGACATAGTATTAATTTTTATTCATCCGTAATGTTTAGTTGTTTTAAATTTTATATATAATCACTAATTACTTAAGAATGTTCGAATAATATTGTAGAAAATATTCAAATATTACTTTTTCATGGCTAGCTATGACCAGTCGAAAAGTGAAAAAGTGTGGAACACACATCAAGGACTTTTGTAGCACAATCGTAACAGCGGATTCTGGTTCAGAAGACCCTAAAATTCCAAGACCCCTTCTTGAATCATAAAAATATACAGGGTGTCATCTATAGCTGGCAGAATTGATAACGCTCATTTATTCGTAGCGTTTAGTTGATAGGAAAACATACTGAAGATTATTTTGTCTCCGAGCTAACACCAAATTCTGGTTTTAGAAGACCATAAAGGCCCCGGATCCTGTTGTTCGAATCATGAAATTACATCTGTCACAAGTCATCTGTAAATGGAAACATGTCTAACTCTTTATTAAATAAATTTTGTTGCTAGTTTTATAGATGACACCTTGTATATTTTAATGATTTAAGTAATTAGATCTGAGTGATTTAGATTGTTTCGAACCACAATTTGGTTTTGTGATGAAAACAAGCTCTGAAATGTTTCCCAGTTTTCCTATTTCTGAATATTATAAATAAAAATATAATCACGAGTATAATCATTTCTTTCACAGAACTAACCCGGAAATTTTTCAATTTTCAACTGGTCATATATAACCATGGAAATATAATATTACGTTTTTTTTACACAGTATCAATTAAATATTTTGGGTGCTTCTTGATTGGAAAAGAAATATTCAGAAACAATTCAACATTACGGATAAATAAAAGTTATCAAATTTGCTAGCCACAGATGATACCCTGTATATTTTTAGATTTAAGTATTGAGGTGGGGATTTCAGGGTGTTCTGATCCAGAAATGTTTGTGCTTAAAGTATCCTTAATGTATTTTCCCCATTTTCTACAGAAACCATGCTGCTCAGTACTCATACTCACTTGTATAAAGTGTGTCCCATTTGAAATGAAGACACCCGAATATTTTCGTAATTTTCAAATCCAGATTTGAGCGTTGGCTCATATAAGACCTATATTTCGGGGCAACCGACCAACTCAAATTCAACAAACTAACTTTACGGAATCAGTCCTCGAATGGAGCCCATTGCCGATATTTTGCGTTGTGTTGGAGATATCGAAAAAAATTGTTAAAAAAGTTGTTCAAAATCTGATTATATCTGTTATGGTCTTGACAATCAGGCCAGTGAGTATTGCTTGATTGGAAGGCTGAAGTTGAGATGGCGCTCGCAGTTAGTGTATTTACTCTTCGGGCGCAGTTTCATCTGAGGCTTTGAAATGGAGATGTGACATTAATTTCTCGAGGAACCTGGATTTTTGAGAGTGACAGTGTATTCCAGATTTCGGTACGCAATTAAATATCAGCACATTCGAATCGAGTGCCAGGACCGTCGGATTATTGTTCTCTGATAGCCTTATGCATGTTGTTACTTAACTATTATATTGTTTTTTCAATTAGTGTCCCTTTTTATCTATTTAAAGCACGGCTCAGTGTGTGCAAGTCGAACTTCAAAAACGCGCTATTTTTAAAGTTACATCAACAACTCGAGAACCGTGAAGTCTAAATGACAATTTATTGATTATTAATCTGACAGGAGTACCTACCTTGTAACGTCAAATAAAATATTACAAACAAATACAAAACCTTTATTCAAACATTAACAGAAGGTATACCCATGTCACATCACGAATTCAACCATTTGACCTTTGGGAATTCCAAATAATAGTTGGATAATTGTGATAATAATTATCTCTCGAGAAAGAAAATTAATGTGGCATGTCGTGGCATGAATAGATATGGAAGATCTCGGAATATGTAACTTATTTCTTGGCCAGGGTGGAGCAGTGTTTAAAAAGTATCGATCGTGGTGCCTAATGTAACTGAGGAATGCCATTGGTTGACCTGGTTCTGGGCGCCAAATATCCATATTCCATCCTAATCAGAAATGGGAGAAAAAAATTACTTCTCCATTTAACATAACAACAAAATATAAAAGTGACCAAATTTTTCCCAACATTTAGGAAAAAATAGTAAATCTGAGAGATGTCCAACCTTCTTAAAAACTTAAATACACGGAAAGTGACGTCTTTTTTTAAGCTCAAGAGCAGAAAGGGAACCCTAAGTAACTTTGAATATATTTTTTAACAAATTTTTTTTCGGTATATTGCGAATTTTACCGGTGACCAATGCTTACGAAATTTAGTTTTCCATACATATTTCAAATACGGAGATCTTGAAGACAAACAGGGCACGAGTATTACCCACATAGCTTGAAGTGAACTCACCTGGTGGAAAATTCTTTGGCCTCCTGTTAGCTCTAATTAGATTTATGATTAACACCAGAACGATTGTTACTATAAATAAATACCACATGTTGACGAACCGATCTTTAGCACAACTGAACTGAACATCGGGACTCCTGACTAGAGTTATTCAACATCAATTAACATACTTAATCGGTGGCCTATTATTTAAATGAGTGTGTGGCCGATTGGGAGAGCATTCGTTTGTACAAATATTTTAGGGCTAGTGGTTTCGCGAAAATATCTTGCAAATTGTTAATAATGAGAAATGGATTGAATAATATAATTATAATTATAATTACAATTATTGTCTTGGTGACTTGCGGACGAATAAACATATTGTATAGGTGGAAGCTGAAGACTTTAATGGCTCCATTATAATTATTGAGGAAGGACCTTAACCGGTCTTTTAATTCAGTACGATTGGGTTTTGAGACAAGGATCGATTGTAGCACCACCAAATTTGGTATGCTAGTAGTTGGAACCATGATAAACACCAAAATTCCAGAGGTGGAACATATTTTTTTATTCGTTTAAAATTAAATAAATAAATTTTATGCACTAACGGGCGGTAAAGTGTACAAAAAGTAGACAAAATTCTCGGATTGTCTATATTTACACAACATTTCATGCAAGATCTAACACGAATTAGAATTATTTCAGTTTAACAAAGAAATACTCTTCCTAACATCTCTTCATAATCGACATTTTTTCAACATATGATTAAGTCATAAGCCTGCATATTGAAAATTCAATTGGTTGAGTTACTGATGTTGAAGATGGGATATTATCTTGAACATAATTATTACATATTGAAAGCTTCGTTACAGCATCTGCATTGATACGAGAACAAGTGTTCATTTTAGAAGTGGATGGTTGGTTCAAATAACTATCTGGTATCATTCTGGTACAATCTTTGGCAATTTTTTTAGTGATGATCAATTTGTTTGAAATAGATTCTAAAATATAGCTCTCAGCTACTACAGTTTCACATTCCCCATCCTATGTTACTCTTAATTATTTTATACATAGCGTATAGAACGTGTAGATGGCGTAATTCAAGTCAGAATTTGTGAATCGCGCTATAAAACCGCTAGTGCATAAAAATTCGTATGTATCACGTGAGTAAAATGCGTTTATGGCCTTCGGTGTATGATGGCCCGATGGCATCATCCACGCCGCAGGCCATGAACGCCTACTTTACGCCCTTGATACATAAATAACTATTTGCTATAATCTTGGAAAGTATATGATTTATCGAAAAAACAAAGACAATTCAATTCTCAACAAAAATGATTCTCAGAATTTTTTTATGATATGAGCTCGTTTTCTCAGAAAATGTGATTGAATGCCGACATCAAATTTCAGGTTCACCCTTAACCGCCGCTGAAAGTCCTGGCGGAGCCGAATATTTGATTGGTCATAACTCTGCTAAAAATTATCGGAAAAGGAAAAGGAAAAGTACATATCGTTTCTGAAGACTCCTACCTTCTCACGCAAATATAATATGCGAGTATTTGATCCAAAAATCATGAATAATTCAGTAAATATAGAATTATTATACTAAAGCAGCAACCCATACCCTTTTTGGACTATATGCAACAATATTAAAGTAGTGAGACAGGTCCCACTTATACATGTCAAAAAAAAACTTTGTTTTACTCCTGCCTCATTTTCAACTTACCCATAAAACCGGCATTCTCTTCAGTAAATGTTGAAAATAATCGCTTATTCATATCCTGCATATACAGGGTGTTAATTAAGTACGTTGACAAACTTCGGGAGGTGATTCTTTGAAGGTTTTCAGGACGAAATGTTCATATAAACATATGTCCCAAACGGCTTGGTTTTCGAGATACAGGGTGATAAAAATACATTTTTTTCAAGATTTTTTAGAGTTAACTTCGACATTTTTTATAATAATCAGTTCAAATTAGGCAAGTACAATCCATTCAATAGTACGCACGATACAAAATAATGCATTTCTCAAATAATTCACAGGGTCCTCCTTTTTTCAGAGTCAAGCTTTGTTCAACCCTTCAGAATTTTTTTTTCCGCCGCCACTGACATATTATGAGAAAGGAATAATGAATGTTGTTTCATTTAACATCTTTTTGCCCTCTTGATGTTTTTCATTTACTTGTACGGTTCAGGAGTTACAATGAAAATATTAACACAAACATTTTCCAGTAACGCATAACATAAAGAAATTTGAGAAGCAAATAGTCTAACAAACTTGAAGGGTGATTCTTTGAAAGGTTTCAAGATGAAAAGTTCATATAAACATGTCCCAAGTTTTTGGAGTTTACTTCGAAATTTTCGACAATAATCGATCCAAATATAAATATAAAATAATTCATTTCTCGAAGTGTCATTGCCACTCTCCAAAGATTAGCGCGTGACGCAATGCGTCATTTTGTTCTCATTACACAAATAGCTATTTTCTGCTCGTGTAGAGAAAATGTAATGTTATGGAGCTCCCATACATTTTTTACCATAACTCAGGTTGAATATGTATTGCACAAAGTTAATTATGGCAAAATAATTTTGGACATTTTCAATAGTGAATAACTTTATTATCAAATACTAGAGCAAAGTAACATAAATTCCCTAGGAATAAAATTAAGTTCAGAAAAGGACCATTATTGAAATTGATATGTCAGAGCAGCTGCCAAAATTATAAAAAGAAAACATTTTAAAGTTTTTATACAATACACTGAAAAGGAAAAAATAATTCATTTCATTGTTTGATCTAGGTAATCTTGTACAGAAAGATTTTGATACTCACAGAATAACCTATATCAAAAAATGAAACAAATTATTTTTTCATTTTCAGTGCATTAAGCTTGTCTTTATATTTTTTATTGTATAATTTTTATTCATCGTAGATTTTTCTAATTCTGAAAAAATATTTCCATCAATTTACAATAATTGAAAATGTTTAATTTTCAAATTTTCTAATGTTATGCCACACTGGAAAATGTTTGTGTTAATATTTTCATTGTAACTCCTGAACCGTACAAGTAAATGAAAAACATCAAGAGGGCAAAAAGATGTTAAATGAAACAACATTCATTATTCCTTTCTCATAATATGTCAGTGGCGGCGGAAAAAAAATTTCTGAAGGGTTGAACAAAGCTTGACTCTGAAAAAAGGAGGACCCTGTGAATTATTTGAGAAATGCATTATTTTGTATCGTGCGTACTATTGAATGGATTGTACTTGCCTAATTTGAACTGATTATTGTAAAAAATGTCGAAGTTAACTCTAAAAAATCTTGAAAAAAATGTATTTTTATCACCCTGTATCTCGAAAACCAAGCCGTTTGGAACATATGTTTAAATGAACTTTTCGTCCTGAAAACCTTCAAAGAATCACCTCCCAAAGTTTGTCAACGTACTTAATTAACACCCTGTATGTTTAATAACACTATTGTGAAGTGCAAACCTCAAGCTTGAAATCACATACTTTATTTTTTATGTAGGATGTGTATGAGCGGTTGTTCGGCCATAATATGAATAATCACTATTTTGACAGCTAATTCAATGAGTTCCTAATCTATGTAAAGTTGGTATTTTGTCTATCGGATTACCTATGATAACAATAGGAGATTGTACTGTGAGGTACTGCTATTAGACCGTCAGATAATGACATATTTTGCTGACTCATCTTCTCGTTTCAGGGATTTTAACCACTGAAAATTATGCCAGTGTTGAGCTCCAAAAATTAAAATTTTGCGATCGGACGTGTGCTAGGCATATAGAAAATTCATTTTCCTTTTGCAGAAAAAAATTGTTTTTTTCCCAATTTTTTCGTTTATGGTATTTTAACACATCAATAGGTAAAACAATCTAATAGTGAAAAACCAAAGCCACAAGGTTTGCATATACTTGAAGGGTTGAAATAAGGGCGCGATCTTGTAAAAAAATACTTGGTTGCTGATACATTTTCTCACTTATGGCAAAATTTGCTGTTGAAGTAAATTTTCCGGTAGGAAAATTTTGTGAACATTTTTTTCGTTTTCCGGCAAACTTTCTCGTTTATGGCATTTGAATCATATGATTTTGATGATGGATAAACATCATAATAAAATTCCCATAAGCTTTGCATGTACCTCAAGAAAAGCCATAAGTTGTAAAGTTAAAAGAAAAATTTATTTCAAGACCAGAAAAAAAAGCCATAAGTCGGAAACATGATATCGATGTTTTAGACAGTGTGGCCCATTTCAGCACACTTATAACACATACATTTTTCATCCGACTAGATTGTTTTGTTTTAATTGGGTAGATAATCAAAAAATCCACTAACACACCTAATTTCATGCACGAATCTTCATTTTTATTGCTAACTATTCTTATTTTTCAAGTTAAAAAAACTGAAAAATTCATTAGCGATTTTTTTAGAAAAAATCTGACCACTGGATTCGTGGTATTCTCAAACCGTACATTTTGAAATTTTGTTGAAATTCGTAAATCAATAAGAAAGTTATAGGAGAATGAATTTAAAAAAAAGTGCCGTTAACCAATCCACCAATTCATTTTCTACTCTTTTCAAAATTTTGAATAGACCACTGGATTCAGGTAGTCTCAAAATATCACTGATCAGAATTTCATCGAAATCTATTGATAAATAATAATAATGAAGAAAATATTAAATAAAATGATATTTTCATGAAATTCCATCAACATATTTTTCAAATTTTGTCATCCTTTAATTTCCTTATTCATAAATAGATATCGATGAAATTTTGACCAGTGATATTTCGAGACTTCCTGGTCTTGGTGGGTTGGTTAAACGGCATATTTTTAAAATTTCATTCTACTGTAACTTTCCTATTGATGAACGAGTTTCAACAAACTTAAAAATAATTTTAGATTTTTTACCATGAAAAATGAGATTAGTTGGCGCTGAAAATGAAGAATTACTCTTTAAATTTGGTGTTCTGATAGACTTTTTGAAAATCATTCCAATCGGTTGAAAAATGAAAATTTAATATGAGTGCTTCCGTTTTAAATGGACCATACTGTATAAATAAATACAATTATTTGAAAATGCAGCTGCCAGAAACAAAAAACTTATATACACCCGGTATATAGAAAACAAAATTCGCTTTTCGAATGAAGAAATTGTTTGTCAAACAGAGCAATATTTTCTGCAATCAAAAAAATGCGGGTTCAAAAATTAAATCCAGAAATTTTACATAATTTTGAAATCATGACATTTCGTATCGAATACATTATATTGATGAGATTTAACATTATCACTAGCAGTAAGCAATATCTGAGTACACTTTAACTTTCTACAATGTGGGGTATTTTCTATTCCTAGGGCTGGAGAAAACAATAAACACCAGCCCGTTTCCCCACCACCTCAGAGGCAGCGTTCCCAGCGCGTTTTTTCATAGTGGCATCGCCTTCAGGCCTAGTTCACTCTTAAGAAGTGAAAGTTTTAAAATAATGAATTGCTTCTATGTCAAAATGAAAAATCAAATTTATTTTCAGATTCGAATCAGTTCTGAACCCATGTTTAAATCAATTAGCAGTGTCTTCGGTACAATTCTAATGGTGAACAGAAAGAAATGTCATGTCCTAGCACTGGACCTACACGTACTGTAGTAACCTAAGATGGGCTGATCTTCTAGATTATCATTATCGGTTTCTCTAAATTCTACCCATAACATAGGTTTTGTGGAATTTCTGAAAATATTTGGAACCTCAAAAAATTCTGTTCTTGAATGGATTGGTGAATTTCATCAAGGGTTTTCAACTGACCCCCCAATCCATTAAAAAAATTGGGAGAGTGGATGTCACTTTAAGGGGGGTGAAGGAGGTGTGATTTTTTTATGTCACATGGTGTCTTTTCGGAAACATAAATCGACGTGACTCAGGGTTTTTCTTAAAAATGGCTAATAACAGAAAGGAAATGTTTCCAATACTTCAGGACCTCATTGAATAAAACGTCGTAATCATGTTACCGACTTTGGCATTTTTTTTCTGGTCTTGAAATCAATTTTTCTTCCTACATGCCAATTTCCATCAACGAGAAAATGAACAAAATTTCTTCTGATTTTCCTGCAAGTATTCTAGCTTCAAAAACTATGATAAGCACAAAACCTCCAGTCCTCCAGTATTAATAAAATTAATACGTCTGAACCAGAGAAAATATGACTTTGTGAACTGACGTCTACCAGACGTCATTCAGTGGACGTTACTATGTCGTCCTTCACATGACGTCATTATGACGTAATTTTTTGGTCACTAATGTAACACAAAAAATAGAAAAACTTTTGAAATAAAAATTCTAACCAATTATATATGTCCCATAAAATACTTTATAGTAGATATTTCCGAAAATTAATTCATTTGTAAGTGGCGTGTGTTGATATATTTAAAATAACCTGTACTTATATCGAGTCACTTTCAAAATAGCGTAAAATAACCATTTCCTTCATCCGGTGGCATGCTCTCAGACTATCTAATACTATGAGTAGATAATTCCTGTCTAATAGGTACAAGTACAATTTTATAATTTGCATATACAAACAATAGAGTACACCCTAAATCAGTATTTACCTAAACTCAAAACTGAATCAATTAAAAATACCAACATATGTAAAGAAATCAAATTGCTTATTATTTTCGTCATTTTGTATTTCCCGCGAAAGTCACCAGTTGTCCGACACCGACACGATCGTATCGGATTGGTTGAGATTAAGCAACATGGCCTTCTTCGATGCTTCCTTTTATGAACCTGTGCAGTGGAACGTCGATGGTATTCGCATTTTAGTTCTATGGGTTTTGGCTTCACCATTATTCTCTGGTTGTCGGAAGGAATTTTATTATACATAAATATAGTTTTGCAGAGTTCGGTAATAGTCGCGTGTTACAGACGTAACAGTGTTCAGAATGTTTTCAACCTTAGAGTTAAAATGAACAAAAAAGACAATGAAGCTTATATTTGAAAGCGGTAAAACAAGGATATATTTCCGATAAATGGACATTATATTCCATAAAAAAATGTTATTAGACTAGAGGTATGTGATGTGTCATTGATTTTTGGATATTGTATTAGATGTTTAGTAATAATTCAATAAAAACTATAATCATATTAATTGCTGTATAAACAACATAATCCAGTGTGAAAAATTTTTACTGACCTTTGGCAAGGAAAACTTTTAGTGACTCTTTCGAATTACGTACATATTTCAGAATGATCTGCATAATTAAGTTTTATAATAGTTTTTTACTGTATTACTTACTGAAACGAAATTGTTTTATGTTGTTATAAATAAAAATTCTTCCCATGATCATGAGTTTCTTAATCCTTTGCATCAAAAAATGTAACCACGACATTGACTTTTCCTAATCTAGTTTGTTTCAGTCAATGATCATCCAGTGATTGTGATTCTCTTTAAGAAAAATATGAATATCCCCAAATTAACTAAAAAGTACGTCTCAATGACGATATTTATAACGTTTAAGTGACGTCATATGTACGACTTTCATATGACCTAATAGGTCATATACAAGTTATATGTAACGTCAAAATGACACCATATACTGACGCTGACATTTGACCGTCATTTAGACGTCCGAATGACGTCAACTCTGGGGTCAATGTGACGTCTGCCATGACCTATGAGGTACGTCATTATGACGTACCCTTGCTGCCTGGGTACCTGCTTTAAATTTGAATTAAATATTGTTGGGATGAACTATATAATTATTTTTATTCATTCAGAAGTTGTCTGCACAGTGCTGAAGAGATACATATAGTTCGAAAGAGCTGTCCACTATTTGACTTTTGGTGAGTAAGTGTAAGAGTAAGTAAAGCATTACCTTTTTTGTCGTTATGTATCAGAATCGGCGTAAAGAATTTTGAGTAATTCATGAAAAACCGATTTTTTATAAAACTTTTGACACCCTGTTACTCGGGAAAGAAGCAAGTTAGGACACACGTTTATATGAACTTTTTCTCATAAAATGTGACAAGGAATCACCACCTTAAAATAATGACATCATTTAAGATACACCCTGTATATATATATATATATATCTATATATATAGATATAGTAGAACGGTAGTCTTTGCTGACTAGTTAGGATGCAATTTGGAAAGATTATTTGGGTAAGCAGCAAGCAAAACGTGTACTCTTTTAACACTATATTTCCAATATTTCAACAGTGGTTACTGTCATCTTCAGGGAAGTGTGTCTTTGAGGTTGATTGCAAAAAGATGTGATGAAAGTAATACAACAATTATCGAAAGGGAAACATGAAGTTGATGATAAAATAACATTAAAAGGTCAATAATTAAAATAATTAGTCAATTAATATACATTTTTTAAAATTTATATGGATAATTTCCACGTGTGGACATACTCAAGCACGTGTATATCCTCTTGGTTAGGAAACAGACAAATGACATATGTTATTTTATCATCAACTTCATGTTTCCCTTTCGATAATTGTTGTATTACTTTCATCACATCTTTTTGCAATCAACCTCAAAGACACACTTCCCTGAAGATGACAGTAACCACTGTTGAAATATTGGAAATATAGTGTTAAAAGAGTACACGTTTTGCTTGCTGCTTACCCAAATAATCTTTCCAAATTATATAGATATATATATATATATAGAGAAGGGTAGTCTCTTGACTGGACTAGTTGAAAAAAACTCTTTAAATTAAGATATTCTCAACCTGATGAGTAAGAATATCCTTGGGGATGCAGTCAGGAATAAAAGGCCTCGTTGAAGTAACACTCTGGTGTTAAATAGTCAAGCTTTCAAAATTTTTTAATTTCTTTATCAAGACATTAACGTGAGGATAGTTTGAAGAAAATAGCATGTGCTTTTCCCTTGGTCATTGTATACACAATAGGTTTTACGGAGAAGATATGAAAAATATGCACTGGTTTATAATTTATATTTTTAATTTTTCCGATTTTATAAACCAGTGCATATTTTTCATATCTTCTCCGTAAAACCTATTGTGTATACAATGACCAAGGGAAAAGCACATGCTATTTTCTTCAAACTATCCTCACGTTAATGTCTTGATAAAGAAATTAAAAAAAATTTAAAGCATGACTATTTAACACCAGAGTGTTACTTCAACGAGGCCTTTTATTCCTGACTGCATCCCCAAGGATATTCTTACTCATCAGGTTGAGAATATCTTAATTTAAAGAGTTTTTATATATATATATATATATATATATATATATATATATATATATAAGTTTACATAGGAAATAATATCATTATTTATTGATAATGATAAAAAAAATTGAGAATTATATATCAGTTATACGTCAGTTGATTAAATTAAAGAACGTTTCAATCTGTACAGTTATCAACTTCCATAGCTACGTACCGATGTTTATTTCAAATATCTTTTAATGAGGCACAGATTATTTGTTTATTTGGTTCATAACAAGCTGCTTATAATTAAGCTATCTTTGGAATAATATCTAAAGGATGATTCACGGTTCTTTCGGACATTAAATTTTTCTAAATTAAGTGTTTTGATTGAAAAACAAAACAAAGAATGAAATTTTGACAGAAATTACATTTGGTCGAAATTTTTATGATAGACAATACATATGATCGATTTTTTATGATACAAAATAGAAAACACATCTGATAGAAACACTATTGGCAGAAAACACATTCGTGTAGGAAATTTTTAATAATGTATTTTTTGAAAATTACTCCCAGCACATAATGTGTTTAATTTTCCGGTCAGGTTAATTCGTTTCAGTTAGAACAGTCAAAAAAATTAGTACTAACACAATTAATTTGTTGAATTTTTACATGCCCAAGTGTCTACGTCAGGTTAGTTCGTTTTAGTTAGAACAGGCAGAAAAAATTTGTACCTACCAAATTAATTTCTTGAATTTTTTCTTGTCCAAGTTTCGTTCTGGTTAGACCAGACTGAAAAATGTATCTTCACAGATGGCTCTTTGGCAAAATCTTGTTATTTCGATATATTGACATGCGTCTATCAAATGTATTCTCTATCAAATAATTTTTCTACCAATTATCTTTTCTATCATTTATGTTTCTATCGAATGTATTTTCTATCTCAAAAAAATTGTATAAATGTATTTCTATCAGAAATACTTTCGATCAAAAGATATCAAATATTTTTTTACATTTGCTTTTCGATCAAATTTCCGCCAGGTATAATTTTTTAACGTCAGTTATAGACATGTATGTGTCAGTGGAGTAGCCAGGGGAGAGATTTAGGGTTCAGCCCACAAGACTCCATTTCGTTTTTAATTTATAATCGGGTTGACGAAAGAAAAATCAGAACCTCAAAGACATTCTATATGTTCATCCCTCCAAAACTGGAATCCACTGGTAAACTTATACGTGTTCTGTTTATCTAAAATGAAAACTAGTCAAAAGGATCGACAATTTCTAGACAAGGATCCATTTATATAGTGAAGTTTAACGCTATCCTGGGTGACGACGAGGTGAGGTACGCCCCCCAATTTTTCTATAGTTTTGAAGATACAAATTTCAAATTTGGAGTGTTGCTATAGTACTTGAATACGCATATTTTGGAGCTTCTACTGATTATTCACCACTTCCGGTTCAATCGTAAGTGACCTAAAACTATTTTTTTCAAATGACACCTTGTACATATTTTTTTATCATTTGAAAACCGGAAGTGGTAAATTTTCAGTAGAGGGGTCATAATATGCGTATTCAAGTACTTTAGCGATACACCAAATTTGAAATCTGTATCTTCAAAACTATAGAAAAATTTGGGGGCGTACCTCACCTCGAGGTCACTCGTTATACAAACGAAACAAAAAATTTGCCTCTTTATAAATATAATATATAATATAAAAATGAATTATAGCCTATATTACTCAGGGGTGGACTAGCTCTCTATTATGACCACATTTTCAGAATCACTTCAATTATTCCAAATCGATTTACGGATTTTTAAATTTCATACCAAACATTTTTTCAACATAGGTACATACTTTTTATAATCGGTTCAGTAGCTCCGGAGATCACCGTCTACTTACAAAAAGATCACCGCCTTCTTACAAAAAACGGTAAAAAAACAAAATTCACTTATTTTTACAAGCTTTCATTCAACTGGAATTGTTCGTATGTATGTCTGCACACGTGCTAAGAACCCAATACAATTATAACAAGAAATCCCACCCCAGCCCCCCGGACTCCTGAAAATTCGAATGTCCGATATTTTTTACTAATTTTACAGATTTTTCTGAAACAATTTTTTTTATCATAATTCTTTACGCCCTGAACAATCTGAAATTGTTTCAACGGGATCTCTATCTAGCTTTTGGGGTAGAATATTTTTAAATAAAATTATTCTTCGGTCCGATATTTGTCAGTAGTTTCATAGATTTTCCGATTTAATTTTCACATTTTCCAGTTTTCACAAGTTTTTTCCGTTTGGAATTTTACCGAATTCCTATACGTTCCCTATCTACACATCTAGGCCAGTAGATATAAACAATCAATTCACAATAATTCAAACTTTAATGCAAGGTTGGCAAAGGTTCAATAACAAACTATAAAATTTTGCCACCTGGGGTGGGATTCTGTGTGCTATAGAATTCTATTGTCGATAGAAAAAGTGAGATGACATTATGGTTGAATTCATAGGAGAGAAAGAGACAAAACTGTCGACAATAGAATTCTGTAGTACACAGAATCTCATCCCTGTTCCGAAGTACGGAACATTGTCAAAATTGTAATTAACTTGAGTACAAAAAAATCCAAATTTTCAACAAAGTTTCGAAACATTTGTAGTTATTCCGAGAACAACTTGATCAAAAAAATGACCACGAATTAAAAAAATATACGAATAAACATGTCCCGGCCAACGTAAAAGGTTGCACAACTGTTCGGAATATTTTTCCGATGTATCTGTCAAGTTTGCAGAACTTTTGGAATTTTTCCAACGAGTATACAGCAAAATTCAAATTAACTGCAAGTTTGACAATGTTCTGAACTTCGGAACAGGTTGCAAACTGAGATTTATTACGTTCTCGATGTACCATTCACTTGACCAAAGTTTGAAAACTTTTGGAATTATTCTTAAATTTTCGATTTTTAATGTTTATTTCCACTGGCCTATCCGTAAGGCAAGAGGAGAACTTTTTTATTGATTGAATTATTTGACGGTCCGATGTTTTTCGGCATATTCACGCATTTCTCCGATCTAATTTTTTCGAGTTTTAGCATCTATTTTCGAGAGAGACAGGGCAGACCAGACAAGGTGAATAATAGGTTGTGAAAAAATTATATTTTTTCAAGAAGATGTATTGCAAGAATGAAGTTGCCATGGTAATGTTTGCGAATCTGTAATCTGTGCACTTTATTTTAGTTTATCGCCTAAACATAATTGTTTACTTTTCACTTTTTGAAATTATTTTGTTTATTTTCACTATTAGCGTAGACTTACGTAGAATAGAGAAGTGGTGTAGTAGAGTATATTGAAAACAAACTACGTACGAAACAGTTGAAAAATAATGAAACAATTTACAATAAAATAATCGTATATTATTATAGAAGTTTTATAAGACGCTATCGTTATATTACCGCGGGCGTTATTATTTTGCTTTTACTTTTGACTAAGTTTTGGTGTTTTGCGTTTTTTCTGAGAGTTTTATGTTCAACTTTAAATAAACTAAAATGCATATTGAAAGACTCTTTAGTTAGGTACCTATTTGGATTTTATATTGGTTTCACTTTAGACGCGCAAAATTGAAAAATTTACAATAATATTCTTCCTAGTGCTTGAATTATTACCGGATGCGCGATTTTGAAAATTATCCCGTGTCGCACAACTAAAATTTTCGATTATTGATTCAAGAACGAGGGAGATTCGGTAGGGAAATCACACATCAACATATTTAACAAACACTTGAACAATTTGATGACAAACGACATGAAGTTTTATGAAGTTATTGAAGTGGTTTAGTTGTATCATTACAGCATTAATTTGAAAATTTTGCGTTTTGGAAACAAAAATTTTAAAAACAATAAAGTTATTTCTGACCCACGAAATTCATATAGGTAGGGTATCTTTATTTGTTATGGCCAAACAATCAAATTTTTTAAACACTATTATCATAAATAAATAAAAATGCTGGGTACACACTATATAGGTGGTGAATGTGGTCATCAATAAAAACTGAAACAATATTATAGAAGAATACTTTATTATTCTATGAAGCTAATTCACAATGGTATAATACTATTTTGTCAGTCTTCACCTCTTGACTGCCTTTCCAATAAATTTAGCAGCAGTTAGAAATACTTTCCAGTTCCTGTGATAAATTTACCTAATTTAAAAAAATATGAGTTTTTCCATCCATTCTGTACGTTATATTTCTTGCCTAATTTATTGATTCAATTAACAGAATGGAACTTTCTGCTTTGAAATGGAGACCATCACAAAAAAAATACTCTGAATATGGACTATTATATCAACCCTCTCGATAAACGAGTTTTGCTCTGAACGGTTTTGGTGCCATTGTGACCCCATCAAAGCCTTCTAGTGTGAGTTCCTCTTCACCAAATCTTTCTAGGTTGAAATTATGCAGTACCGAAGTGAAAAACATGAAAACGTTGGCTTTTCCGAGAGATTCTCCAAAACAACGTCTCTTACCTGAAAAAAAATCATTCGTTAAATTCCAATAACTGTTTAGTATGAAATTTATGGTATACAAATTCACATAACGTTATGAGTAATTATTAGAGATTAGAAAAAAATTCCATTCAATATTCCTGTGTGTTTTACAACAATAACAAGGTAACAGTATAAAAAAACTCTCAATCGGGGCGGGTTAAATGGATTCGGTGGAAAATTCGTTTATACAGCTGTAGGGAAACCAGAAAAAACCTGCAACACCACTCATCTGAAGAGTTGGAATTAATTGAATAAAAACTTGGACTCGGGTCCAATTCAAACTTGACGGTACCAAGTAGATGACTTATTATCCATATCTAACGCAATTGGATTTGTTGAGCGCATTTGCGTAACAAAAACTTCGAATATTCATTAGTGTCAATAACTGCTGGTTTTTTTATTATCACAAACAAGCAAAAATTGGTAAGTGTTATTTGGGAGGAGGACGTTTTTAAGCGGACATTATAATTTTTAGTTCAACCCTTGTAGCAGCTTGGTAGGTACTCAGTTCAGTGGCTAGGGTACACCTGAAGAGCTTCAGAGTTGTTCAACAAATGAAAAAATGCTTCTACTACTTTGGTTATCTTATAGGCTGTAAGCCAACGACAAGTTTTCGCGACCAATTTCCTCTTGGCAAAAAACTACTGACATACTTCAGATAGTTGTGCCATGAAGTCTCGCAAACTTCAATGAAAAATAAGTCAGCTGGCTAAGGGGTGGTGGAATTTAATTCAGCTGGTCACACGAACATGAAAAAAAATACAGTGTTACCAAATTAAAATGGAAACACCCTTATTAAACATACATTTTCAACCAATTGGAGAGATTTTTTTTTCTTTAGGTAGACATTCGAAGAGTCCACTAGTCCACTAGGAAACTAAATAAAAAAGTGATTTTTTTATAAAAAATCTGACTACACCCCTGGATCAAAAACAATTCCAAATGGTGTATGTAAACATTAATTAATTACGAAGAAATCCGCCCTTCAATAAAAAAGTTATATTCGATTACAGAAATATTGACTACACCACTGGATGTGGGATGTTTTGAAATATATCTCAGGTGAAAATATATCAAATGATAGTGTATATGCTAGTTTGAATAAATAAAACCGTCAGCTGGCTGTTTTTCGGTGGAAATATTGTGAGGTGTGAGCGTCGATGGCATATTTGAATACACCTGCTGATGGATTTTCTCTTGGCATACTGCCAGCTGATTCTTTCATTACGTAGAGTGTATTATGTCAACAATCAGCTGTTAAAATTTATTTCAACCGAAAAAAAAATAAAGTATCTGAAGTTATTCTAGTAGTTCCGTTTGAATTTTAAATGTTGAATGTTTCCCATCATCAACATCAAGAGGTTATCTTGAACGAATGGAAAGAAGCGACTAAAGTTTGTCTTTCAGTCGCAGTTGTCCGAGAGAAAACCTTCCGGGCATAGAGTTCCAAAGCTTTGGCGTTCATTGAAATAACGATTCCCCGGGAAAGAGATATTCGGCTGGATGCGACCGCTATCGGTGAAACGATTGATGATATTTCGGCAGAGAATCGTCGTCCTTGAAGATATCTATAAAACAGATAAAAATCGCCAACCTCTCTGTAGTGTTCCAGAGAAGTGAGCAAGATTGTTAGCGAAGCACCATCGACAAGACGAATGACACTTTTTTCACAGAATAAAAAAATGTCGGTGTGTGTTTAGATGCTACGCTCCATATATAGGAAGAGCATTCTAGGACAGGTCGACTTTATCCCTTGTAAAACAAAGAAAACCAAGTTTTTTAGAGGCACTGTTGGCAATGTACCTCACTTCCCATGAAAGGGTACTGCTGAAGGTGATAACGAGCATTGTGTATACTCCTGATAATTACGCTGAACACTGTGAAAAAGGCATTTCTCGAGACAAGATATAGTTTTATTTACATTATTAATTCGACCAAGTTGTAGTATGAAATTGTTCATGTTCCTTCCCCGTTCAATTCTGGTTCCAAGTGCTATTATCGGAACTTTGGAAGAGAAATTGGTATCAACTCCATCCAACGTAGAGACAGCGGTCTACGAGAAAGCTAGACAACTGGGAGGTAAGCCACAAGATGAAAGTTTGGCAAGAAGCCCCTAGTGCCAAACGCGATCAAACGCATTGGAGATACATAAGCAAGCAGAGCCATCCTCCTTCGTTGTGGGCTCTCTCGACAAAATATGAAAATAAACTCACGCAGATTATAGACAACATGCTTTCATGGAAAATTATCGATAATTTTTATGCACTGTAATTACTTCCAAAAACCATATTTTCGATAATTAACAATTCCTGAGCGTTTTTGATATTGATATTGCATAAGCTCGATGTTTATGGCTTTTTCCATGACCTCCGAACTAACAAATAGCAGCGCGATCAGTTTGTAGTTGCTCGATAGGTTTTTTCCCTTCTTTGGGACTGTTTGTACTCATGCAATTTTTCAGTTGGACGGAAATACCCTCAAACTATAAAAGACGTGTAAGAACTGACAAAGAAATGGTGATAATTCGGGATCATATTTCTTGAGAGGAAATCCATTGGTTCCGCTTGCTTTGTTGGTGTTGAGACCCAGCAAAATACGTATCTTATAGTTTTTTTGGTTTTTTTGGAAGATAATCTTAGGCATATAACTGTCAATGGGAGTGTTTTTTCTGGGGTTGTTTTCCCAACGAATCCAATATAGAATATGCAGCAAACACGGTGGCAAAATTATTGGCTGTTCCCTGAGTGTTCATTGCCAGTGTTCCATCTTTCTTGTTTAGGAGAGGAAATGAAATGGAACTGAAATTTCTTCCCACAGATTTTTGACAAATAACCAAAACAAGCGAAACCCATTAGTATGTTGTCTGCTTGAAGCCGACAGCTCTGAAGCAGTTGCTGCTAAACCAGGGTTTATCAAATGATATTTTTCTTAACGTATTTGGTATATTTGCATCCCCAGCATGATGATCTCAAAAAATTTCGCGGCACATCCTGTTGATCCAACAAAACAGAAAAAACCCTTTTACATAAAAATGCTAAGAAAAATATGCGAAGACCAGCTTGAACCACATCACGTCAAAGTCTTCCGGCTCCAAACTCTTATCGCGTTGGCATGATAGGTTAGACTTGAGAGTAAAAGCAAACACCACCGTTGAATTATGCTTAAATATAAAAGCAATACATTTATCATATGAATAAATCGATAAAAACCAATGAGAAAAGCAATCGAGATATTTGAGTTTTTATGAGAAATCATCAAATTTCACTTTTTGACGCATCTCAGGAGTGACATCTTGGCATTCATTTGTGATGAATTGGTTCCAGTGAGGCTGGTATGGTGGATGTTTTGATATGTTCCCAGAACAATAAACGAAACGGTCTTAAATTTGGTAATCGATGAGGTCATTCGTTTAATCCAACGATTTGGAAAGCTTCTGTGAAAAAATAGGTAGAGGGGCCGTAGTGCTAGAGAGTTTCTTACACGACAAGGATCAATTCCACCGTCACAGAGCTAGAGAGATTCGAAATCCACTGCCACGTGAGCTGTAATTCTCGGATTTCCCTTGCTCCCACAAGTTCTAATTTTTGAGGGGATTCTTTAAAAATTTAGGAATACCAAAAACAAATTTCCAAAAATTTGCCTACAATGCGGTGGATTTTCGTCTAGATGAAATATCACCTGGATTTCGATAATATGAGTTGAAGCTGACTCGTGGCATTTTCAAGCAATCCTGGGGACAGTTTCAATCCTGAGGACAGTTTCAATCCTGAGGACAGTTCTACTGTTAAACTACTGGGAAGTGAAGAAGGGCCAGCTATAGATTACTACCGAAAATTACATCTCTTACAGTTTTCTAGAGTTTGAGAGTGCAACTCATGAAACACTCGAAACTTTGAGTCGATCCAGTATCTACTATTGTGGTGGTTTGCCATATGAAAAAAAAACACATAAATAGAAACATGTACTTAATGGGCGGAAGTTGTGAATGACATGGTGTTCGACAAATAGGTACTGCAAAGCAACTACGTTATGGCAGAGCGTAATACAACAAAAGGTGTTCGAACATGGAAAACAAATCAGAACTTTTTGCATAAAAATACGATGCATCTGTCATATGAATAAATCAAAGAGGACCAACCATGAAATCAATCGTGTTATTTGAGTTTTTGTAAGTAAGTAATCATTCAATTTAACTTTTTGACTTGTCGAGTCTCAATTATCGATAACGTGTCTTTCGATTTTCTGATGGTGACAACGGATGCACCTAGGTCCTTTGGTATACAATATAGGTATTGTTATTCAGGGCTATATATGTTGTTATAATTCATTATTTGTAACTTCACTGAAATGTTCTATTTGGTGGCAGGTGTAGGTACAGCTTTTCACAAAAAGTTCAAACATAGCAATATCTCACCGCCTCCAAATGGAATATAGTGTCCCTCGTGCTTAACAAGGTTTCCTGCTTCATCCAAAAACCTCTCTGGCTTGAATTTCAAAGGATCCTTCCAGTAGGTTTTGTCCATATGAACGCTGTATAAGTTTGTTAAAATTATTGTGTCCTCTGGAATGTTGTATCCGTAAAGGTCTGTATCCTTAACTGCTCGATGGGCAATTCCCAAAGGTGCAATGGTTATACGACGTTGTATTTCCATAAGGACCGCCTCAGTATATTTCAACCTGAAATAACAGAAAAATTAACATCTTTGGTATTTTTTGTATGTGAAGACACTTTTGCCTCAATTTTTCATATAGGTCGTTGACTAACAGACTCTTCAAATGAATATGGAAGAGCCAAATTATTCGACGACAATGCTGAGAAGTTTTTAGGCCCAATCAATTTTACAAAATCGTGTCAGTCAAATAGGTCGAACAAAATAATGTTCTCTTGTACAAGAAAAACCTACGAGAGTGTCTCATATTTGACTCATATATCCTACCTGAAATGATCAGTAGAGAATAGTATATTCTGTAACAAGGTTATAATGAAAATTCAATGCGAGTGGGAAGTTCCGAGCGCGAGCTGAAAGCGAGCGCGAGGAACCACGAGAATAACGAAATTTCATTCTAATAACCGAGTAACTGACTGTGCTTTTCTCCACAACCACTAATTTTACATATATTAGGGGTAATTCTGTAAGCTATATGTCAATTTTTAACGGGTGTTAATTTTCATACATATTTAATATCTGGTTATTCTGTAAAAAATATATAAATGTAATGCTATCTCTGCAAACTGTATGTCCTGTTTTTTATGTTCACATATATTAACATACCTGTATATTCTGTGAAAAATATAAAAACGTTTAACAAAATATGTTAAATGGGTAAAAATTAACATAAAGCTCACAGAATTACCACTAATCAATGAAAAATTATTTTGACATTTCAATTCACATCTTGTCACTATGATGCCAGTCAAGGCTAACGTAATTATTGCTACAACAATGTCAGAATATTATTCTTATACAAGTGATTGAATGGAATACACGCAAAATGTAAACAGCAAGTGTTGTAGAATATTTGTTCAATATCAAGAGCGAGAATGTTACAATTCTGTTATCAAATATGATTTCAGAATTGGAAAATTCTGTAACGGTTGTGGAGAAAAGGGTATTTCAAACAAGTAGAAGAGCAAAGTTTTACTAAATGAGTATAGGTTTTGAGTACGAGCGAGCATAGCTAGCGAATAACTTAAAAGCTACACGAGTTTAGTGAAACTGCTTTTTTTACGAGGTTTGTTTATACTATTTTTCGTATTCTGTGTTAGTAATCATGAACAAATAATCATAAATATGAAAGTATTACAAACTTATAAAGAAGCGTATGCATTTGACAGCGAAATTTAGGCTATTCATGAAAAAACATTTAAATTCTTTCAAATGCTTAGAAATGAGTATTGAAGTAGTACATTTACATTTTTTTCAATCTTGCCAAAATGCCTATTTTATAATTTTTAACTTCACAAACTATGCTCTAAAAGAACCTAAAAGTGTGAAAAATTTTATGAGCAGTTGGCCCAGAAAAGCATGCATATAGAGGTACGAGGTACCTGTGTAGAATTTCCGTAACCTAGTAACCTGACGCGGTTTGTTTATTTCCTATATCAAATGAACAATTTTCGGGGGTAATACCTACCACAAGAGCTCAGATTTAGCCGGATATTATTTGTGGTTGTTTTCGAATACTCACTTTCATTGGCAATTTAACGAGAGCTGTTCTGACATAATCACGAGAGCGTAGCTCGAGTGATTTGTCAGAACAGATCGAGCCTATTATTTCTTTTCCACAAATCTTCCTCACTTTCAGATATAACAGGCTCGCACTCAACATTTCCAACAAGCAAAATCATTGGGTTTCATACCGATTGTCCCATTTCTAGATCCCTTTGTAGGCTGAATTTTTTCCGCGTATTATTTTTTTTCCCCAAATTTTCCTCACTTTCAGCTATAACAGGCTCGCACTAAACATTTCGAACAAGCAAATATCTTTGGGTTTCATACCGATTGTCCTATTTCTAGATCCCTTTGTAGGCTGAATTTTTTCCGCGTATTATTTTTTTTCCCCAAATTTTCCTCACTTTCAGCTATAACAGGCTCGCACTAAACATTTCGAACAAGCAAATATCTTTGGGTTTCATACCGATTGTCCTATTTCTAGATCCCTTTGTAGGCTGAATTGTTTCCGAGTATTATTTGTTGTCCCCAAATCTTCCTCACTTTCAGCTATAACTGGCTCGCACTAAACATTTCGAACAAGCAAATATCTTTGGGTTTCATACCGATTGTCCCATTTCAAGATCCCTTTGTAGGCTGAATTGTTTCCGCGTATTATTTCTTGTCCCCAAATCTTCCTCACTTTCAGCTATAACAGGCTCGCACTAAACATATTTGGGAAATACGTTGATAAAAACCAAAATGTACTTCTATTCTTTGATAGTTTTTGAGTAGGAAATCATTTTAACCAAATCAGCTAGAACCTTCTATGATAACACACATTCCTTTGAAGTGCCTTCACGAATTTCTATGAAACTTTGCGTGGTTTGACAGCTTTGTAGCCTGACACATATATGCAAATGGTTAGGAAGACTAAAGTAGTCAGCTCGGTTTCAATGAAACTACAGAGAGTGGAATAACTGAAATTATTTCAAACATTAGGAATTGAAGGAATGGAATTGTCTAACAGATAATTATGCCAATAAATAGTCAAACTACATGATAAAACAGTTTTCGTCATGGAAATGCCATTAAACAGGAATTATATGAAAAATAAGATAAGTTGGCCCTGGAAATGGAGATTTATTCATGAAATTTGGTGGACTTTTTGAATGTCTACCTAACGAAAAAAAAATCATTCCAATCGGTTGAAAAATGTAAGTTTTAGAAGGGTGCTTCCATCTTAAATGGGTCACACTGTATATGAGCGGGATTGTCAGTAGTAATAATCCAAGAACCGGCGTCGGTCTATTTCCTATTAGCAACAAGCTTGAGGAAGTTGTTATATTTATCAATGTTCGAGGGTTATTCGAATAGACAATTTATTGCTAACCGATAATTTTTAACATTGCAATAGTCTATAAATGCTATCCATACTTTGTTATAGTAAACAGTATATTTTGATATATTTGATGAGAAAATTTCGTCTTCTCGTCAGTATTACAACCAAATCATGACATCACTGACATTTTGACTGTATTGAATATAAATCAAAATATGTACCGTATTGCCTGTTATAAGTATAATGTTGTTCTGATTGGTTGTTTTCAATCAAATGACCTCAGTTTAACTAATTTCATTGGATTTCCGCTTGAGCACAAAAATTTTCTATCAAATTGTGTTTTATTGACAGTGACATTACTATGCAGTAAGTGGCAGAAGTGGCAGAAGTGGCAGTTCTATGTGGTAAAATGCAACTTTATTAAACGATTTGGAATTTAGTAAAATAACACATTATCAGTAAAAACGCGAAAAACTAATTTTGTCATCTGACAACAGTTCAATTATCTTTCACATATCGAATAATTATAGAATATGGTCTATATAGTATAGTGACCTAGATAATACTACTAGTAATATTAATACGCTCAACAATTATTCGTGAAATTTTATTGGCAAGAAATTATGATTTCTTCAATAATAATTAATTTATATGGTATTGAACTTGATATGAATTACGCTTTTTCATTCATCAATATTCTGACATCATCATAATTTCCAACCCAGAAAATCCCCAGATACCAATTTTGGATAGAACTGGATAATAATTACAAAACTCGTCCGCCATATTGGAGCCGACATCTTGAATTTTTTAATATTGATAGAAGATCCATATTTGCCGACCCCAAAAAAACCCAGATACCAATTTTCAAATTTTAAATTTCAAATCAATCGTACGATTAGAAGTGTGTCATATTTAACTTGCAAGATTTTATTACCAACAGACACACAGACACCGGGACAGGTAAAACTAAATAAAAGCTTGTAATAAAAATGAACCTTTTTGGCAAGATGGGTTCATGCCAAATAAGTATTCTTTAAATTGTCTGATCGAATAGGGAATTAGTGAAAAATAAAATTGCAGAGAACTGAATTTCTATTTCTTTTATACAATGAAAGTCCAGAAAACCTTACTCAAACTGTGAGTTATACAAAACCCCAAGCTACACAGTTTTCGTGAGGGCAAGGTGAAAGTATTTTTTGATGTCAGGATATTATTATAAGGTAAACCTGGGTAAGAGTGAACGCTTTTTTGATTAGTGCCAATTTAAAGCATTATAACTTATAAAATATATGTCTTTTAAATTTCATATTTTAAACATAGCTAGTATGAGTATCTGTCTACATGATGTTTCAGTTTTGCTGGTTAAAAACAAAACACTTTTACTCACCTTTTTTTCTTTTTTTTTTTGTCCGGTGTTCACACTTGCCCCACAAAGTGGGGCAAGTGTGAACGCGGTTCATGGTATCTACAATATAAGGTGTTTTCAGATAATTTGGGGCAAGTGTGAAATACTGTTAAAAAAGCTACAATTTCGTTTTTGGAACACTTTAATATCTAAAATAGTTAAAAAGTTATGAACTTTTCAAAATGAAATATAACTTAAGTGCCTAAATTGAAATTTGAAAAATCTACTGAGAAAATGAATGTGTCTCCTCTGCGGCCTCTCTTGGGGTCTGGCAGGATTCTTATGATCATTTCTTTATTAATCGTATCAATATCGTCTATATCGGGCCAAGAAAAGGTTTTTCTGCCGAATTTTAAAAATTTCACTTCCCATCCTTCATCAGTTTCGTTCAAAATGTTGCCAACAAAATGCCTTATTCTCTTCTTGGTTTCATACTGAACTACCACCCATTTGCCGTTTTCGATATTAGTTTGCTCTTCTTCGATTTTTTTGTCCAGAGTTTTATCTGTATCTAGCTCTTCTTCTGTATCAGAACCCTCTGGGTCCAAGTCATCTGCTGAATCAATTACTACAGAGAAATCGTCCAGCTCTTCATCTGTTGATTCGATGTCACTTTCTTTCTGGATTGTACGCTTTTTATTAACTTTTTGTCGAAAAACTTTCTTAGTCTTAGTCGCTTTTTCTTCTTCTAGTCTAGCTAATACCTGTGGTGCAGTGATGACTTCTGCTCCACATGCCACTTTTCTTTTTTTTATTTTTTGTACCTGGCCACTATCAGAGTGTCTTATTGTTTTCAAAAGAAGCTCTTCAAATGATAATTTTGATGTGGATCGACTAGTTGTAGCTTCTATATTTGGAATTTGTTCGACATTTTGGTTTTCTTTGACATTTTGGTTTCCTTCGACATTTTGGTTGTCTTCGACATTTTGGTTTTCTTCGACATTTTGGTTTTCTTCGACATTTTGGTTTTCTTCGACATTTTGGTTTCCTTCGACATTTTGGTTGTCTTCGACATTTTGGTTTTCTTCGACATTTTCTTCTCGTCTCCCAACAGCATTACCTGAGGTGTGTCTTCTCCACCTTCTTAAACATTCAGGATCATATTTGTCTTCAGATATGACCTGCCGATCAAATGGCTGTATACCAGCTTTTACAAAACCATTACTAATAGTGATAGGCTTGAGGTCCTTCCAGGCTTGACCGATCATTGCCGAAAATTGTTTCTTTGGTATTTTAATTCCCACATTTCTCCTTTGCCAAGCCACTAATCTTTCATCCCATGTACCCTTCAGTGATCTGAACACTGATATATCTAGTGGCTGAAGAAGGTGGCTCGTGTGTGGGGGAAGTTTGAGAATTGTTACATCATTGGCAGTTGCCAATTCTATTAGAGGAATGTTAACATGGGTGCTATGACCATCATAAATAATCAGAACAGGTCTGTGTGGTCCCAGAGCAGGCAGTAGAGTTTTTTCAAAGTAATTTAAAAAAATGTCTGTCTCCATCCAGCCTTTTTTGCTGGCAGCAAATGACATTCCTGGATACGAGTCTTCTTCATTTGGAACCCAGGCATCCCAAATATTCTTCCCCTTATACACAATGAGTGGAGGGGCTTTTAATCCGGAAGCAGATACAGCAGCTAAAACAGTTGTATTTTCCCGGCCCGGACCTGACACGGTTCTAGAACAAGCTTTTCCCCTTGCACCAACAATTTTTGTTTTATAAGGATCATGAGAAAAAGAACTCTCATCTAGGTTCCAAATTTGTTCGGGCTTGTTATGAAGTGATAAATCTGTTAAAGTTTGATTCAAAATATCGAAATATGCATTAATGATGAACGGATCTGTCATCTTTTTTCGGGCGTACTCAACTGATTGGGGCTTCTTTATACTCAGGTGGTGACGTATTTTGAAGTTTCTGAACCAATCATCACCAGGTATGTTGTTCTTGAATGGTGTCTTAATATTATTTTGTTCAACATAACTTGCAACAACCATCAGCAATTCTTTTCTCGTGATTCCAAAGCCCCACTTCTCAAGTGTGCGAAGAGAATTTGCTAATTTGATTTCATCCTCTTTTGGAATCACTGTAGAACGGCCTTGTGTCTCACTTTTTTTTCCTCGGGTACCTTTCAGGTGATAAAATAGAGTGGTTTTTGGAATATGATATAATCTATGGGCTCTATGTATGGTTAGAGCACCGCGTTTAATTTCAGCCACAGCTAAATTTATATCTTCCTTTGAATAAGCCCCTCCTCTGTTAGTCTTTCTTACGTAGACTCTTGGCATAATCTGAAATGAAAAATTTTTATTACGTTCTTACACCGCAAAAATGTACGTTCACACTTGCACTGATGAAATGTTCACACTTACCTCATTATGCGAAATACTAAGGGGTAAGTGTGAACACGATATTTATCAACAGCACGAAAAAAAAACCGAAAATGCATATATACTGTGTTAAACTATAACATATTACACATACAATAGCAATGAATAAAAATAACTTACGTTGGTTAATGTATTTTTCCTTGTATTTTGAAAATAACACGGTGCACTCATCAACTGTGATCACTTTATGGCATGAATTAAATAGGTTATGTCGCGCCCGCCAATTATCGCACTGGCGTTCTTTTTAGCGGGCAAGTGTTCTAGGATGATATACTACTTCGAACAAAAAAACGCACTTCTATCGGTGTACTCCTGTCATTTAAAAATGATATGTTCACAGTTACCCCCGATTCACACTTACCCAGGTTTACCTTATATATTTTTTTTTTAGTTTTATTGTATGCGGTTTGACAAATTCCTAATTTGTTTGTAGTAGTCCCCAGAAGTAAAAACTAGAATACCATATGGGACAAGGAACAAATTTAATAACCACTAAAAAAATTGTTTTCTTGGAAATTAATACTTACCATTATTAACCCATCTTTTAGATTACTACCCGTTATTATGCACTTCACTAGCCATTCATTACCCAACTCACTAATGCCAATTGTACTTACTGTTCACCTCGATTCTGATTGGTCGGTCTATTGCGTTGATGTTTCTCAACTATGTGACCATAGATGGCAAAGCAAAGTTTGGCAGTTTGACAAAAAATAATTGTAGCCGTAGACGTCAAAACATAAGTCGATTGAGTTTTTCGTAAAATTGTCTTAATAATTATCATTCGCGCTCATATATGCTTTGAGGTAATAACACTCGTCCTAGCAGACTTCTGGTGTTACCAAATAATTTTCGTTACAGAATTCTGACAGAATTTTCGATAGTATTGCGAGCACTCGTGATATCATCCCCGATTATATAATTCATCCTGAAATTATCCAATATTAACTGCGGATTTTACCTATTTACCACATACATCAATGAAAGAATATTCAAGTTTAATCGATATACAGTAAAATTCAAAGAGTAATGGAAAATATCTTGATTTGTGATTTTTTGTGAGTTTTCGAGAAAAAAAATAATGCTCGTCTGGATACTACTCGAGCAAACGATAATAATCGATTATACTTACCTCGTCACTAGGCGTTTTCGAAGAATAATAATAATATAATAATAATAATATAATGTTTATTTGGATAATATACAACAATCTTATATCTTATAAACAAAATAAACAAGGGGGGAACCGCAAAGCCATTGGCTGTCCGCGGTGTGAGTGACAATGGGGGGTTAAGATTAAGACTGTGAGAAAGTGCCAAATAAACTAGAAGAGAACACGCAAAGCCATTGGCTGTGCGCGGAGTAAGTGATTAATAAATAGTAAATTAGTGAATTATATCAGTAAAATATTAAAATGTTAAAAACGGCAAATTAAGGCTAATATCGTGATAAATAACAATAAAAGAACTAAAGGAGTGAGAGAAATCGTTAATAATTTGTATAGAAAGCCTTGATCAAGAATTCCAATCGGATGACGTAAGAGCTATGAAATGGAAATAACATTGTATTATTTATAATTTGGTGAATTTTCAGTCTTTCCACGGAATTCAAGAATTGTGTCAGTTCCCATTTGAAAATATGGCAGGGAATTATATCTCTAATAGTTTGGGGTATGAAATTATAGATTCTGGAGGACAGAAATATGTGACTTCTCTGTCCAACTGTCTTTGTGCTGGTGGCAATTGGTAAGCTTTTATTTGTCTTGTTTCGAGTTCCATATGAATGTGTATATGAACCAAATTTGTGCTTATTTTGGTGACAGTGGGTGGCTAATTTACAGAAATAAAGCTGACGGCAGTCGAATATTCCAGTTTCTTTATACAAAAGATCACTGGAATATCTCCTATTTTTTTTGTGTATAATTTTGAGAAAGAGCTTTTGTAAAATATTCAATTTCTCCAGATAGCAATTAGCCACTCCCCCCACCCTAGTATTCCATAATTCAATCTTGATTCGATTAGTGCATAGTAAATAGTTTTCATTTAGGTAAGTCCATGAGTTGAGAGAGAGTTTTGAATTTATGTAACAAAGTTCGAAGAGTTTTGATTATTTGATTGATATGTAGATCCCATCTCAAGTGACTATCAATGGTAACCCCCAAGTATTTGACTCTATCTGTTGTATTTATGGTGACGGTATTATTATTTTTGATAATATCTAGAGAGGTGTAATCTGGTAGATTATTTACGTAGCTGGTTAATGGGAGAAACATAGTCTTTTTGAAATCAATGGTTAATAATTTGTGATGTCAATGATGTTTTGAAAGTCTAATCCAGGACCATATACAGGGTGCCGTTTCCGAGATCCAAAAATTCAAATTATCATCATTATCAGTAAAATGACCTTTCTTGGTGTGTTGGCATCGACTGCTATGGTCATTAGCCACGTGTTCTGGATAGGCCTTGTTACTAACTCCATACGCCACCTCAGGAGCAGCACTGTTAATTATTAACACAACAGTGATTTATTATTATTATTATTATTTGTAAAATCGCCTTTTTCTATAAGAGACGCCCATATAGATGGGCTCAAAACGCAAAACTTTATCTAAATACAAAATTTGATCCAAACAGTTTCGAGATCCAAAAATTATCATTATTATTATTATTATCAGTAAAATCGTGTTTTTCCAAGAAAGACGCCTAGATAGATAAACTTGAAAAGCAAAACCCTATCTACTAGCTAGCTACTTCGAGTTTGTTCACTCACCTTACTTTGTCACTTAAATTTGGCCATCGATTGCGTCCGACTTCCGTATCCAACTCTTTTTGAATTTTTTTTTGAATATCCGGATATAAAAGCATTGCCAACATTGCGAAGCCTAGAGTATTGCTAGTTGTTTCTGCACCAGCCATGAAAAGGTCCAAACATACCGACATCAATTGGTCATCTGTAAATCATCAGTTGATAAGTCATAGGTGAAACCTTAGACACAATTAAAGAGAAACAAGTTTTAGGTTTAACTTCAAGGGAGAAATATCTAAACAAAACCTAAAAAAAATGTTCCTAAGCTTTTAGTTCAATAAAACTATGTTTAAAACACTTGCACTGCTCTGTTTCGAACCTTTGGGGTGGTAATGAATATACTGCAATTTTATTCGAACACCAAACCACTATTTTCAAATTCTCGACACTTTCAATCACCAAGTGACCACCTTCAGGAGGGATTGAAACACGTGTCAAGGTATTAAAAATAGCGGTTTGGTGTTGGGATAAAACTCCAGTATGTTCTTAACTAAAATAGGTGGAATGTTGTTTTTTTTTTTACATTATATGATTGAGTAAAAATAAAATAATCTTTTCAGAAGTTTTAAACTAAGTTATGGTTACTTAAATAGGTGGAAAGTTGTTTTTTGAATATTAGTTATGAACTTACTTTTCTTCGTTATAATTTTAAGAGTAAGTTATTTAGAGCCAGCTTTAAAAAACTAAATTCGACCGATTTTATTTTCCACTACGATTTTTATTTGTTACGACCGGTTTCTACTTCATTATCAAGTAAGCTATAAAGTAGTAGTAGTCACATAAGTTCTGCAAGATATATATATCTTTTAAGTGTAAATTATTGAAAATTTGTTATTTTTTGTTCCTTATTCATGTATTTATTTATTAGTCATGATGAATTCACACATATTAGATGCCAACACCGTATAACAGAAAATACAAATAGGTTAATTAAAATATGTCTGAAATATCCAGCCGTTACTTGAAATAACCTGAACTATTCAAACATCAACACATTATCTGAAATTTCCAAAAACTTATCCAATTTCCATAACATATCAAAATATTACTGAATATCACTCCATAATAGATTTCGACCTAGTTATCCAAATTCAAAAATCAAAAGAGGAAAGCTGCATAATAGAGCACTGTCAGTGACGTAATATGATAGTTGCGGAACAATATCATAGGGGGACAAACAAACCAAACTGAACAAAAACGAACATTTTCCATAAGGCTAAGTACGTGAATCTTTCTGGTCAATTTTCTGCGAAAAGTGATTTATAAAAATCGCAATTATCCACCAACACCCACAGAAAACGAATTTTCATTTCATCAAATGTCAAATGCTTTGTTTGTACCCCCATGACCGCCATGTTGTGACGTCAGCTGCTAGTGCTCTATTGAATTATCTGTCTCGTTGAGCTGTCAAAACCTACGAGAATATCACCAACATACCCAAACCAGAATTAAATATGCTTATATGAAAACAAACTACACAATAAATAAAGATAACGTGAAAATCCTCTCTATTTGCAGTGAAGAAAAGGAGATCAACTTGTTGGAAGCATTAGAAATATATAAATTGAATAAAAACCTAACTTTAAACCCCTCAATGAACAATTAAAACTATGCAGCTCTCCACTTTTGAATTTATGAATTTTTAACCAGTTCGAAATCTATTTTAGATTAATATTCAGTAATATTTTGATATGTTGCCGAAATTAGATAATAGAAGGAATTATTTATAAACTTTCACATATATTTGGCAGTTTCTGCAATTGTTATTATTAATTTCCTTGTGAACTTACTGACGAAGAAGTATTCAGTCCAACTGTAGAAGGTCCTTCAATACTATTCAATGATGTTGGTATTACATAAAGTGCATCAGCGCTATGGATTTTACAGTTATAACATACAGGTGAACCAAACTAGCCCTGCCTCTGAGATATGCAAACGATAAAGAGCGATAGTAGCTGTGTGACAGAGATCGACTAGCCTTTTTCATCGGGGTTTGATCTACTGCGCATACACTTTTTAGAGGTAGAGCTAGTTTGGCTGGCCTGTATATGTTCACTAAAATAGGTGGAACGTTGTTTTTTACATTATATAGTTATCTTCAAGTATTATAAATTCACCTATTTTTATTTTCAAAATCTCACATACATTCTATGTGTCATTATTTTGACATAAATCTTTCCACTTATCAGTATCGGCCAGATTACCCTCGAGAAAAAATATTTCCGAAAATATTATAAAGGCCATTAAAAATGTCTCCATCTATCGACAGGAATAATTTGGTTACCTCTGTATCTGATTTGTTGTTTGAAAAAGGAAACGTTTTATTTTTTGTTAATTGAAACAAAAAGGGAAATTTTGTGACACTCATACAAACCTGTGAAGGTAGGATCATTATTCAATTCAATTTTTTGCAAAAACGCTTCTATCAAATCTCTGGGTTGTTCTGATGATCCAAGACTCTTTCTATGTTCGGTGATGGTTTCCTAGAAACGAATGAAAGCTCATTGGACCTAACTTATATTTTAGATGCCGACGAAAACTATATTCATAACCACGAGATTTGTTATGTCGCCCATTTTCAGGGGTAATATAATAAGTGGTACGGAGTCGTTGTATTTTCAGCTTTGGGATTGCAATTCATTAATATTCCAAAAAATTATAGGTTTTTAATCATACCACGAACTATAATCAGGACGACAATATATCGATTTGAAATAAAGAAAAATCGTGTCACCCGGTAATTGATGCTTTACTTCTAGCCGTATTCAACGGAATACTCTTTTCCACGGCCTCATCTATGATACCAATGGACATTTGTCCCCAACGATCGCTTATAATTGAAATCATTATTTTCACTTGACAGATAGTAAAACAAAAACTAAGCAGGTTTATCACCGTGAAATACAGCGACAAGCTATATTTTCACTGTAGTTCCGATTCTATTGGCTGAATTTCAAAATTTGAAATCCACTGATTGGTTGTTAAGCAAGGAAATATATTGTCAAAGATATAAATTTTAGTTTTGGATAGGTCCCATGAGATATATTTCTCGATTATTGTATTTGTTCGAAGCTGAAATAAGGACCCCGATTTCACAGTGACATCTACTTTTGAAATTTAGATGGGATACTCCCAATGTTATCCGTTATTCAAATTTGTTATTCCATTTTGAATCCAACCACATGCCATATGACGTAATCTATTGCCAACGAGAACGCCGAATGAAAAAATAGTGTTAGTCAAGTAGGCATTGGAAATGAAAAATGTGACATAAAACTACCGGAATAGCGTCCCAGAAATGAAGAACAAGGCGTAAGTCCTGCTCGAGCAAGATTTTAGAAGAAGGTTCATTTGGCATTTTGATCACAAAGAATATGGTTTTTTCCTTAAAAAAAACGAGTTATGTACAACTCATTGAGCAATTTCTCAGTTACCTACTCTAAATATATGCATAATTTTTTTTGGATCGGTGGGTAATAATTATCGATTCTACTCAATTTTCACGATGAATTGGACGAAGCAGTATTTTGACATGCAGCAAACCTGGGTCCTTGGTACCTCAGTTAGTTAGAGCCCTCAACAGTGTAATGTAGAGGTTCATCTCAATAGAGAGTAAAAGGAATATAGAGATAACTTCAAATTATTGACACCATTTTATGCAAAATTGTATGAAGACAATGAAATAATATTATAGAATCTTTTTGGTAAGCGATATATATGAATGGAAATAGCTTTGTGTATTATACATAGAATAACCTTTATGAATGAGAGAAAACTAAATATTCATGCAGTTTAAATTACCTCCAAAAATTCCCACATCCTCTCTAGTATTTCACTCAATTTATTATAACCAGTTGCTTCCGGTGCAATATGTCTCAAAAATGGCATTTGGTTCAGTAATCCCCCCGAAATGTCTACGATTCTGAAGCAATCATTGATGATTTTCAGCAGCTTCTTGAGTCTCTTGTCGTCAGTTTCAAATCTTTCGCCTGCCATCATTGCCCACAAACCATTCAAAACCGAAATACCAAAAATGTCATGCATGTAAATGGGTTGCGTGTCAAATTTCTTGAATTTTTCAATAAGAGACGTGGTTTCAATGTGAATTTTATCTTCCATTTCTCTTCTAGCAAAGCCAAAATGGCGGAGATGTTGGATTGAAAATTTCCTTTGACCTTTCCAGAATGAACCTTCAGAAAATACCAAACCTGAAATGATTAAAAATTTCATTATGATAGTTCAAAGAAAATAGTTGTTCGTGGTACGAGTGTTAAAAGTGACATTTTATTTTGTGAGTGGGGAATTTTGCGAATGGCGCGTTAGCGAGTGGAGCAACCTCCCACACAGCACACGACATCCAATGGACGTCTGCTTTACGTCCAGCAGCTAAAGTCCAAACATCCATTGACGTTGAATGTACGTCCAAAACACAAAATTTTGTGTTTTGGCGATTCCTATATATTTTCAACGAAGAATCACAGATAAAGTAAGTACTTATACTCATTACCGGCTTTTACCTGTTTGAAACGAACAATAACAAACAAACACCTTTTGAACAAATAGAGCGCATTGCGAAACAAATGGTTTTTTTCCACAAGCAAAACGTGTGTAGAAAGATTCATCATCGATCGGTCAGATACTTCTGTATATAGTTTTGAGGAGGATCTGAACAATTCTGATGAAGATGATGATCAAGCATCAATTCGAATTCTCATCCTTCCTGAACATAACACTCACTCCCCAACTGACAATATGGACATAACGCTGTCAATGATTTATTGAGAGTTTTACCTCCAAATTTTTCTGAATTACCAGAATGAGCTAGAACGCTACAGCTATTGAAGACTGGTCGTAAAGAGTATTTCCAACTGTAATTACTCAATGGATTTAAAAACTGCTTTATAAACCAGCTATTTTTTTAATTATTTTCATTATTATAATAATGGCTTGCCTATAAAATAATATATGTACTGTCCAGTGAGTTGAATTATATAGTAAGCAGATATTGACAACTGCAAAAATGCCCAATGTACGCATTTCCACATAATTTTAGAAGCCTCTACTGAAAATTCACCACTTCCGGTTCAACCGGAAGTGACCAAAAACTTTTTTTTTCAATGACACCCTGTCATTTAGATGACAATGTCAAAGTTGACGCAGAAAACTTGTCAAAAAGTTCAATCATTCCCAATAAACAAAATCAAATTTTGAAAAAGGAGCGAAGAAAACCATCATTACTCAGAAAAGGTTCCGCAGGAAGGCCCAGAAAAGTGTAAAATATGATACCAGTGAGTTCAGAAGAAACAGCTCAGATTGGCATTGATGAAATGAGCAACCCAACCTTGAAGGAAGGAAGAATGGCAGAAAGCAATGAAACGAGAATTCGATTTATTGATAAAAAAATAGACATTATTTGATCGTCCTCAAGTTAGAAAAGTCATGGAAAGTAGATGGGTGCTGAGAATAAAATATAAAAACACCGGAGAAGTTGAAAGACTGAAAGCTCGTCTTGTAGTCGAAGAATATGGTCAACAACCAGGAGTGGATTACCATGAAACAACATCACCAGTGGCAAGGCAGAGTTCCATACGTACAGTTATAGCATTGGCATCAGAATTAGGTCTAACACTCTATCAAATGGATGTGGTTATGGCCTACATCAATGGTGATTTGGATGAAACCATATACATGGAACAAGCAGAAGGTTTCAAGCTTGGTAAGAAGGGCGGAAAGTACTTTCCGTACACGTGAGGAAAGTAATTTTATCAAATAACGCCGTCAAGCCATTAAATATATCCTAAATATATTCTATTTCTATTCAGATTTAAGTATTGAAAATAATAATCAATTTGAAATCATAATAAAAAAAGTTAACCCTACGTGGAGTCGAACCCATGACCTCGATATTGTGTGTTCAGAGTTCGAATAGATGTAATTATCTCTGTATTGTTTTTGTGTTATGTGGTCACCAGCTCACCGTCTCCAGCAGCCGCCTTCCCTGGCAGTGACTAAGTGAGGCGAGGGGAACGGTCATTGCCCCCCCACCCTTCTGCGAACTGGCGCTGTACAAGACCTAATATCGAAGCTATGAGATTGAGAAATTGTGGTAGTCCACCATTCAACCTCAATGGGAGAAATGTGAGGAATTTGTAGTCTCTTCCGTAGAGGGGAGTAGATTTCCCCTTCTTGGGGTTTCTTCATTAGGAGATGGGAATGTAATTTCCTCTCTATTCATGGAAGAAACGTATTATCGCACGATTTACCTCTTGTCCTCTCATTGTAAAAATTGTTATAATTGTTTTAATTGTTAAAATTTTTAAAATTGTTAAAATTGTTAAAACTGTTAAAATTGTTAAAATTGTTAAAATTGTTAAAATTGTTAAAATTGTTAAAATTGTTAAAAATTTTAAAATTGTTAAAATTGTTAAAATTGTTAAAATTGTTAAAATTGTTAAAATTGTTAAAATTGTTAAAATTGTTAAAATTGTTAAAATTGTTAAAATTGTTAAAATTGTTAAAATTGTTAAAATTGTTAAAATTGTTAAAATTGTTAAAATTGTTAAAATTGTTAAAATTGTTAAAATTGTTAAAATTGTTAAAATTGTTAAAATTGTTAAAATTGTTAAAATTGTTAAAATTGTTAAAATTGTTAAAATTGTTAAAATTGTTAAAATTGTTAAAATTGTTAAAATTGTTAAAATTGTTAAAATTGTTAAAAAATTTAAAATTTTTAAAATCTTTAAAATTGTTAAAATTGTTAAAATTGTTAAAATTGTTAAAATTGTTAAAATTTTTAAAATTGGTAAAATTGGTAAAATTGTCATAATTGTTAAAATTGTTTTTTCCGTTAACCAGCTGTCGGCAGCCCTCAAAAGTCGAAACTTGTGCGAGCCAAGGATTAACGAGGTCTCATCTTCTAACGTGCACTTTCTCGGGCCATCAGATAAAAATCTGTAGTCGGTAGAATTCGAACCTAGCCGACCATCAGCCAATTTCGAACGCGACAGTCTCAACAACTGAGCTACTTGGCCCTTAAGCTCTGTTAGTCCTGTAGTTCTGTAGTCCTGTAGTCCTGTAGTCATGTAGTCATGTAGTCATGTAGTCATGTAGTCCTGTTTTCCTGTAGTCCTGTAGTCCCATTTTTGTGTCCACTACAGTCCCGACATTATTTCTCAAGCACGTTCAAACAATGTTCGAAAAGTGTGCCGGAGAGTTTAAAAAAAAATGATACGAACAATTTTGAGAAAGTTGGAATCACCTTCTCTTTACACTATCCCACGAAGTAGAACTGAAGAGGCAAACATCAGTGAGAAAATCACTTCTACCCCCAACAAACATTATGAATCACATCTGACATTTATTTGTGCAATGTTTCTCTTAAAGGGCACAATTGCAAGTGCGAATTAGAATCAAGCATGGAAATGAACCCTTTCAGGCATAACAGGTTTCATGGCGTTTCACCCCTCTTATCATTGCTAGAATAGGTCAGACAACGTCAGAGTTATCCCGGCCTACCCAATGAAAGATATCACCAAAAACTCAAAAACAAGAAGCACTTCTCGGTAGCACTTACTCCAGAAATAGTTTATTCATGTTCGAAAAGTGTACAGTTTTGACAACGTCGAAAAGCCCTTTTCTCCACAGTATCCCACAAAGTGAAATATTTAAGGCAAACATCTGTCAGAAAACAAATACTTCCGAACATTCCAATGTTCGTCGAAATTGTTCGTTTTATTTATTTGAAACTCTCTGGCAACAAGGTAAATAAGGTATTTTCTGCTTTTAGTTTCCTCCCCATTCTCTGCGGCTGCACAAGGACAATTGAAGGAAGCAACTACTTGTCGGCACAGATGGAATCTCAAGTCAAGCCATCAGGGCAGTTTCCATCATCTCTGCTGACAATTGTAGACTCCAAAATCGATGCATTATTGGCTGTTGGTAATTTTCGTTTCAATAAATCATTGACTGCGTGATGACGGGATTGACGCTTGCGCTGAATTTACAACTCAACACATGGGGTCCTTTCTCATCAACAAAAACACCACATCTTCATGTATGAGGCACACATACAGTAGATCCTAGTCGTAACCTAATAGCTACCATTATCCAGAAGAGACCAAAGTGTAGCGATAGGTAAGGCATTGAGCAAAACACCGGACTGGTGAGAATTAACTGATTCATTTGTTTAGATAGCTGAAGCAAAAATTTCAATAAGTGGGCGATCCCATGCTTTTTTCATCGAGGTAATAGAGAATTGGTTTTGGAAAACTGCTCTTGCTCTCCCTCCACAAAGAGATGGTTGGAAAACCTCCTTTGTCAACAGGTAATGTTGCTTGACGCCAACTAATGTATTGTAAATAATTATTCGTTATTCCTTCCAGTGTTTTTCACAAAGTACTAGTTGAATTCCTGTAGTTGCTCATTACTATTCGAAGTTGGGTTACATCTCAAAACATACATAAATTTTGGAATTGCGAAACAATTTTTCAGAAGAAGAATGCAATGTGTGTTGGAATATCACTCATTCTAGAAGCGATGAGTGAAAGTGGTACATCAGAAGTGATTAAAGAGGGGTTGTTGATAGTTTTCGTTATCAAAGAAGAAAGAGACTGATTGTGTTTGTGATTACTATGAGGAATGTTGCTCAAGGATATAGCAGCAGATATTCTTGCTGCTTCTGGTACTCTCTTAATGACGAATTTTTATTCCTTCAATGAAACTTTAATGTTGAACAGAAAACTTTAGTTCACAAAAACGGGACAATTGGTTCATCATGCAATGTCTTCTTCGTCAAACTTTTTTTGTGTAGTATTTCTGTAAAAGAACAATATGTCATTCATGGAATTTTATCACAATAACAGGTAGGAACAATCTAATAGTAAAAAACCAAAACCATGAGGTTTGCTCGTATTTGAAGGGTTGAAATAAGGGCGCGGTCTTGTAAGTAATACTAGGTTACTGATGCATTTGCTCGCTTATGGCAATCGACGGAATTAACTTTGATATCGTTAGGAATCCGATTTTTTTTTCAATAAGCCCATTTTTTTCATATGCCATGCACACGTCCGATCACTGAATTTTCATTTTTTATAATTTTCAGTGGTTAAAATCCCAGAAGAGAGAAAATAAGTCAGCAAAATCTGTCATTATCTGACGGTTTATTATTAGACGTCTGGTATATTCGTTTTATGCACTAAGTTTCGATAAACCCTGTATTATCTTTCGGTTAGCAGAATAAAGAACGAGGAGAGTCGGTTGAAGTTGGGCTGGTCGATGGCCCGAACCAACAAACCAAAAAATAATCGGTGCCCAAAAAACTAAAAAGTAAAGCAATGCGATTGGACCGGTTTTAAGGCACGTCGAACGGGGCCGCATCTTAATTCTTTACGATTTCATCTCCAATTGACCTTCCAATGACACTGACCTAGGTTCAAGAAAATTTCAGTGTCCATTCACATATGGACCAACAGTTTTTTTAAGAATGAGTATTGAATGTGATTCGAGGTTGAAGAAGATATATTAACAGTTGATACAAGGGTCCAATGATAAGTTCTTTGCTTCGACCAAAGACCAGAAATAATTATTTAACTATTGGAAATTTTTATTATTCGAAATAATCACCTATGTTGATACTGTGGTGAAAATTTACGACTGTCTTTATTCTAATTCATTTTCACAAATACAAATTGATTTATATTTACAGTTCGGCTATAATTTAATATTTAAATATTCCACTCTCTGCCCTCTCTATTGTTGGAATATCTAGTCCCCCCTCCTGTTAACTTTTGAATGGTTCGACGTAGAAACATGAAGAAAAAACTGTTTCGAGGGTTTCACCAATACTACTTTTTGAAATAAAAAAAATGGTGATTGCCCGAAAGGGGGGGGGCGAGGGACACATCAACTCAAATTTTTTTAATGGCATGGGGGTTCAAATGTCACATCGTTGAAAAGAAAATTCCATTCTCTTCACAACCATCTAATTTTTTTTTTATTTCAAAAATTTTTTTTTGCAATTGAAAATCGAAATATGAAAAATAAATGCGGATCTGAATAATATACTAATAACTCGATAAATTTGAACGGTTTCATGTGGAACAATAAAACCAAACATTTTTTAAGGCTATTACCGATACTACTTTTTGGGAGAAAAAACATTGCAATTACTCGACAAATGGCGCTGGGGACACATTAACATTAAAAATTTCGAAAGGCATTAAAATCGATATTGGGAAAAAAATTGTAAACAAAATTCAAAAGTATTCAGAAGATGGTGAAGATAATTGAATTCTCTTTTCAGCGATGTGACACTTGACCCCCCATGTCATTTAAAAATTTTGAGTTGATGGGCCCCCCTGCGCCCTCTGTCGAGCAATCAGCATATTTTTTATTTCAATAAGTAGTATTGGTAAAACCCACAAAACAGTTTTTTTTCATGTCTACTCAAACCGTTCAAAAGTTAACAGGTGGGGACTATCAAAAGCCGCGCTGTATAGTTACAATACACCAATGTTTTGTCAAAGAGAGCCATAAGATTTCTCCGCAAGCGTTCCATGAACGCGTTTATTCCATGAAAGATCTCATCGTTTTGGACCTTCAAATTCCGAAACAAAAATTACTCGGAGGAAACTTGAATATGTGAGATGTGGTGGATGACGAAGCAATTTGTTCATCATCCATATATCATTGCCACGGAGACTACTCTTGTTGGAAGAAATAGTTTTTTTTTTGCAAATGTCTTTATTTTTCCTGGAAATCACTAATCAGTTAGGGTCAATTTATGCATCACTGTCGTTCTCATAGTCCTATCACAGTCACTGTCTTAATCATAAAATCAAATTTTCCTGAACATTTCAGTTCATATGATTATATACAGAACGTTTCCATCAAGTGTATTTAAAAAAGATATAGATCTGATTTGACCGATTTTAATGTCCATCAAAGAGAAACGTTTTTCATTGCATTCCGACAAGAATTCCACCCATCTGCTCTTGTCTAAGACCGTGACCTACAGTACACAAAATATCGATGAGTTATTCAAATCGAGTCTTGAAACTTTCTAATGATTCGATTAAAATGAACGCCTTTTAGGCGTTTTATCATTCGGCTACTATTAGAAGTAAGAGCCACCTTATTCTCAGATGAACTTGATGGTTATCAATTGAAACTTCCAGATCAAAAGTAACTGCATATTTCATTCTCCATTTGATGGCAACACAAAGAAATTTACACCCCATAATGAGTTCCGCATTTCTGACTTTCTTTATTCGTTTTAGATTATTTGTAGCGTTTTCCCAGGAAAGTCATTTATGATACAAGTTTTAAAAGTGGCATTTTATTTTGTGAGGGGGGAATATTGCGAAACGAGCTTCAGCGAGTGGAGCAACCCCACGAGCGAAATAAAATCACTTTTAACAAATATATTTGTAATGTAATTATTAAAAATATTTAGACGAAATTTCAACGTACTTGGTAAAGCACGGGTGCATTTTGCCCATCCAGACTGAAACGTGGTGCATTTTGCACTAGCGTGAATTAGTCAAGCTAACCTAGCTTGCGAGTTGAAAAAGCGTAAATTAGTTTTTCGCTTGCGATTTAAACACAAACCTAACCTGAGCAAGCTAACCTAGCTTGCCTGTTCACCATAGGGAATTTTTCGAATAAATTTCCGAGCGACGAAGTGCACCACGTAGTAGTGTACATTTGTATGACAATATAATATGCAGATGACACTTCGTTTATAATATCCGATAAATAACAAAATACTTGCTGAATACTTGCTAAATGAAATGAAACCTTGCATCTAATAAGCGACTGGACTAGGCAAACGTTTTTTTTTTGATATCCCAAAAAAACGTATGCAATCAGATTCCATAATCGTTAAAAACATATGTAATGGGATCATTTTAGAAGCTGATTAGCCAATTAGCCATCAAATCTAGTTTCCACAGATACGAATAATAGAACTTTATATCGATGGATACTCTTCAGAAACCCATAAAATATCCAAACTATTGAATAACTACGAAGCTCTGGAAGGGACACCCAAAATAAAAAAAATCATTCTTCTTAAAATTCCGATTATAAATCAGAATTTTAAAATTCCGTGTTACAACTCGGAATTTCGTAGTAAAATTCCGACTTATAACTCGGAATTCGAATTATAAGTCGGAATTTTGAAATTCCGTGTTACAACTCGGAATTTTTAAGTAAAATTCTTACTTACATAAGGAATTTTGAAATTCCGAGATATTACTAGGAATTTTGGAGTAAAATTCCAAGTTGTAACACGGAATTTTAAAATTCCGAGTTATAATTCGGATTTTTAAAGTTCTGAGATAAAACACGGAATTTTAAATTACGAGATTTAACTCTGAACTTTGAGAGTAAAATTTCGAGTTGTAACTCAGAATTTTAAAATTACGAGTTATAAGTTGGAATTTTATTTCAAAATTCCGAGTAGTAACACGGAATTTTAAAATTCTGAGTTACAACTCGGAATTTTAAGAAGAATTAATTTTTTTTATTTTTGGTGTCCCTTCCAGAGCTTCGTACCTTTGACTATTCTTATACAATTGTCCACAAAAAATGGAATGAATAAATAAATAAATACAAATAAAAAAAATAAATAAATCAAGATAAGTTCAACTTACCTAAACGTTTGCCAAACGTTCTCATCCTGAAAAAAAATCCATCAGGTCGACCATCGAAATCTTCTCTTTCGAATACTTCTTGTACAGCTGCTGATCCAAAAACACTAACGATCAAATTCCGTCCCAATTTCAAACCGATGACTTCACCATATTTTTCAGATAACTCCATCCATACCAGATGATGATATCCAAGTACTTTCAGCCGTTTCTTGTATTCCAAGAAGTTCCCAACTATTGGTAGGAAGGTTGGACCTGTCAAGATAGATTTTCAAATTGCAATGATCAAACAAGCAATTATTATCACAAACGTCTTCTTTTACGCTTAAATCTTCCATAAAATGGTCTAGTGTGACATTCGGGTTAAAGAAGGGTATGCTTTTCTGGGCCAACTGCTCCCGGTCATAAGATTCTGCATACTTTTAGGTCTATAGAAAAAACATTTTCCCAAAGTTTCAACTTCCAAACCATTCTGGAACATCTTCAGATGAGTTCTTTTAGAACAGAGTTTGCGAAGGCAAAATATGATAAAATAGACATTTTGGCAACAAAGCGTATGTGTTCATCCTGGGTTTCAATGAACAAAACATGGAAAATGTCAGTTCTGACATTTAGATATTTGATTGAATTCAAGAGCAATGTTGTCACTGTTTAGAAGATAACTTATACTAGATTGAAAAAAAATTAAATTGTACTACTACATCACTCATTTCTAAGCATCTAAAAGAATTTAAATGTTTTCTCCATGAATGGCCACAATTTCCCTATCAAAAGAATACCCTCATTGACGAAGCGCTGAACGGATGAAAAAAATATTATAATTGCCAGTTTAAACTGACAATTAGGTATGGTTGCCAGTTCAAACTGACAATTATACATAATTGCCAATTTGTACTGACAATTATACCTAATTGCCTGTTCAAACTGACAATTATACATAATTGCCAGTTTGAACTGACAATTTTAATATTTTTTTCATCATGTCCGTTCAGCGCTTTCGTATAAATTTATGATGGATAACTATAATAATAATAATAAAATAAACAATTAATAAATAACTCTCTCTGAACACGACCCATCAAGAAATATTATCTTTCTCTGTTCAAGATTTTTTTTTTTCAGAATCATCCCAGGTGTTCGGTGCGCAATCCTAACGAGCACTAGACGTCGGTAGACCTCGGGATTGACATCTAGTCAACTCACATCACACTTGCTTTTCTTCAAGCCACCTATCGAATCCGAAATAATTGAGAAAAAATCTCTCTCGTACCCCGGTCTCGAACCGGGTCCAGTACCAGCAGAAGTTTCAATGGTCGACACCTGACCGCTGAACACTCGGTCTCCCTAATATACCGGGTGACAACGAAATCAATGACAACATCGTCATTCAGTTGTTTTTTGAATTAAACTTTTGACATTTGAAACGAAAATATAGTTCTTTAGAACCGAAATAATTGAATATCACTTCCGGTTTTACCGGACGTAGTCCTAGGTCAATAATTTTAAATAGAACCTTGTAGATATTTTGACGCCATTCGATAGAGCATGAAATTCTCTTTTTATTGACATTACATAAGTAGGTATATGATGGGTCTTGGTGGCGCGCAGGTAGTGTTCTCTCTTGTTGTGCCAAGGTACAACTTGGCAAATCTATAAAGGAATATGAAAGCGACACGCTTATGGATGCGCGGTAGCAGATGAGCTCAGTATACATTATAACTAAATGTATAATTTATACTACCCTTTTTATCGTCCTAATACTTTCTTATTCTAATCCGCGCAGTTCATATTTTTTTATAGATATTCCTTTATAGATTTGCCAAGCTGAACGCTGCTTCGAATCGCCGCGCCGTCACCGGTCTCGTGCATGGCATCGCACGTTAAAAGGTGAGGGCTGCGTCTTCTCTAGCTCGCCAAAAGTCTCTCGAGGACTTCTGAGTGTTGCTCGTAAGGGGGCAGCCGATTGATGGAAATAACAATTTCAACTACAACAAAAATATCACAGGACATATCATAAGTAAACCTTTGTTTTCAAAATGGCGATACAGGAGGAAGTTTTACTAAAATCAGTTTGGCGCAACATAATAAAATAGAACATAAACGAAGCACTTCCATTAGTTATTGATGAAACATACATAAATATTTATTCATCGCCATTCCAGATTTGTTTCAGTATTTTTTTCAATAACAGTCTTTCTCTTGAATTTTCTCGAACATTTTGAATAGGAAAATGGCTCTTTTTTACAATTAACATTAAAGAATAGGTCAGTCAGTATCTACAGATAAATGCTTGACACACTACGTCTCTTGTTTTTATTTTAAATAAAAAAATCATTGATGGTTCTTTTTTTCATGTTGAAAAGAGAGAAAAATCATTGAGATCGAAGCCCATTAATACAGCGCGGACCGAAAGTCCGCCGACCCCTCTCTCATAAAAAAATGTTATAAACATTCGATCTCTTCTATGAATTAAATTTCATTTATACAGATCGTCTCAAAAAAGCGCAGTGACCTAGAAGTTTATTTTTTCAAATAGGATCCTGTATTTCATAGCCTGATCGGTTAGGGATCATAAATAATCCAACAATACCAAGTTTGAAGCTGTTATCTCCAAAGACTACGGAGGTATCGCCTTAGAGTATTTCAGATATCCATCACTTAAACATATTTGAATCAATTGGAACTTTTAAGTTTGGCCCATTTTTCATATCTACATTCTACGATATTTTTGAAATATTCCAAAATTTGTCTTCGACAACAGTATAAGATAACCGAAATTTCAAAAAAATATATTTGTTTAAAAATAATTTTGGAAAAACACATTTTTTTCCTCATCATGTTTTGTTGTTATCTTCAGAGCTGGTACAAGATAAAAAATACTATTTCACCGAAACGTTTTATAAGCTTTGTTGTGATGATATCTATTTTTTATTTATTTTGAAGCCATGATGACATATCCAGGTATGAAGTTATTCTCAAGATCTTCGTTTCAAGAATTGTGCACATCCTGGTTTTCCAGAGAAATAAAATAAAGTATCATATTCTTTCAAATTAATGAATAAAGCAATGGAAATGTTCCTTCGTGAACTGTTAGTACTTAGAGGTCCCATACACCATAAAATAATTCCTTTTAGTAGAACATGGCTTCGCCCTGAAAAACAAACTCCTTTATGCCAAAAAAGCCTGTTTTTGCCTAATAATCCATGTCAAAATTTTGTCAATATTCCCAGTATGGATTTGCGGCGAAATTGTATATTTCAATTTTTTCGTGCTCGGCCTATCGAAAAAATTAAATTGCTCGAAAACTACTCAAGCTATGATGAAAAATCAAATTGAAATTTGAAAGTAATGTAATTATTAAACATAATCAGTGTATTTTGATTTTAGTTCGAAAATATGAATAGGACATTCATAAAATCTGTTGTAGAATCATTTGCGACTGAAAGACAAACTTTAGTCGCTATTTTCCATCGATGGAAAATAGCAGATTTCATGAATGTCCTATTCATATTTTCGAACTAAAATCAAAATGCTTATGACAGGTCTATGTCAAAAAATAATTTTCAAAGTGTCACCGCAGAAGAAATATTTTCCTCATAGCCATCCCTGATGTGTATGCTTCTGAAGAGACTGATTTATTCCAATCCTATATCAATCCTCCTGAAGAGCTTGGCAAAGCGAATTAGATTTTTGTCGACCAAAATGTATTGGGGATTAAATGCGAGAGAAGCGAACCTTGCTTCAATGAAATGAACGATTCCTGTTAGTGATATTTTTTTAATAACATTCTCCTTATCTAATAAAGGGTTTCAATAAAATGTATAAATGTTTTCAATAATGTTGAATAGTATTAGTTTGAAGCACAAAAAGTAAAAATAAACATAATTCAGTATTTTTTCCACGTTATATATTATCAATAAAATCAGCAAAAATTTGTCAAATTTCAAAATTCTAGTAATTTTTAAAAAGAATAGGTGCTCTCAATTTTCACCTTTTATGCATCAAACTAATGCCATTTCCTTATGATCAAACACTCCTTAATTATAATGAAGCCACTTATTTTTTTGTAGAGCTGCATGCACGTTATACAAAATATCAGGGGATAAGTACGCTCATTATTTTCCATATATTCATATACATACAATAAACATTTAAAATGGTAAGGACTGCAAGTATTTTTCTATCGCTTTCAAAACCAAATTTGATTTCTCATCCTATATTGTGTATTTTTCGAGAAATTTAATTTTTTCGATAGGTGCGCGAAAAAGTTTAAATGAACAAATTTACGCAGTGGGAAAATCGATTTTTTTGTAAACTATGTCTTGTTATTCAGAAATGTTATTTGAGAACTTTCTTTTAGGTAAATTTTAAGATTTTTTTTAGAATAAATACAGGCTTTTTTGACGCTAGCGTTGGATTTTCAGAAGTAAAGTCATTTCCCTCAAAATTGTGGTTCTATGATATATGGGACCTCTACTAACGAATTATGAAGGAAAATATACATGCCAATTTAGTGGGTATATAAAAAAATATTCTCACCGGGTGGATATTTCGCAGGTTTCTTCATATTGATCAAAATTAAAAACATCAGTAGAGACACCGCAACACAAATCAGTGAGAAAATCATTTCGGCTTGTTTGCTCTCTCAGCGACCAAGGAGAACTGTCTCATCGAAGGACTCTTGGTCCTATTTAACAACTCGGTGTGGGTATCGTAGCCGTCGATATAATATTTACTCAAAAAAGAAGTTTTTCTTTGAACCATGACCGCTGTTCTAATAATAGTAAAAAATCTATACACTAATACATGAGAGATTTTCAAGATAACTTCTTAAAAATAATTTCGTCTAGGAACTAGATTATAATGTAAATTTATTCCAAGTTGGAAAAATATACCTACAATCCAATTTTCTGCATGGATAGTTTATTCAAGAAAGAAACACGCACAAATCAAACATATGTGATCCCCATATCCACAAAATTGCTAAAATGTTGGTATAAAGTGTTTAAACAGTGTGTCCCATTTTAAGCAGCCACAGCCTCGTATTTTCATGAGAATGGAATTATTTCCGAAAAAAAATTACTGCATATAGTTCTCAGAAATATCTACTTTCAGGTTGATTCAGTATAATTATTCGAAAATTCATTTTCCTCGGCTACCTAGGACCAAAAGATTCTATTTCAGAAGACCATAAGACCCCCAAAATTATCAGTGCTTGATTTATTAAAATATACAAGGAACATTATTGATTTTTATTCGTCCGTAATGTTTCATTGATTAGAAACATGATTTCCCTAGTCACAAAGTACCTAGAAGTATTCAAATAATGGTGTAGAGAATATTCAAATGTTATTTTTTCATGGCTACCTACGATCAACTGAAAAATGAAAAATTGGAAAACATAATTTGGATTTTTTATCACTTACAATTGCACGAGTGGTTTGTATTTTATCGGGTAAATTTGGGTTGTTTAATGAGAAAGTGTTTCCTAGTAATTCGACGAGAATAACTGTCAACTATTGAAAATACGACACCGAAGGTGAAGTGTTTTTAGGTTGACAGTGATTCGAGTCAAATTGCTAAAGGAAACAGTTTAGAATTTGAACAACACAAATTTACCCGATATAAACCTCGAGTGTAATTCGGCAGGACAATTCAATGAATAAGAAATTCAGAAACATTCATTTTGGCAACCAACACCGCGATAATTGATAAACAAATGAAGAAGTGAAAAAACCACTAGTGTATCTGTCGCTGTAAAAGTTAAAGCTAACTTTTGCCGCTGTCAAAGTGACAATTGCACTGAGTCTATGCGATTTTTTATACATGAGTTAAATTGTCAGGGGTAATATAATAGGTGGTATGATTATTACCGATAATTTTTTGGAATATTAATGAATTACAATCCTAAAGCTGAAAATACAACGAGGCCACAGGACGAGTTGTATTTTCTTTCATTGGGATTGCCAATGAATTGATATTCCAAAAAATTATAGGTTTTTAATCATACCACGAATTATATTTAGGACGACAATATATCGATTTGAAATAAAGAAAAATCGTGTCACCTGGTAATTGATGCTTTACTTCTAGCCGTATTCAACGGAATACTCTTTTCCACGGCCTCATCTATGATACCAATGGACATTTGTCCCCAACGATCGCTCATATTGATAAATAAAAATAACTAGTCAAAACACATAAAGACGTTTATAATTTAAATCAGTATTTTCATTTGACAGATAGTAAAACAAACACTAAGCAGGTTTATCACCGTGAAAATACAGCAACAAGCTATATTTTCACTGTAGTTCCGATTCTATTGGCTAAATTTCAAAATTTGAAATTCACTGCTTGGTTGTTAAGCAAGGAAATATATTGTCACAGAAATAACTCCAGATTCTCTTTCAGAATACCCTAAAACCCACAAATCTCAGTGCTTATTCATTAAAATATACAGGATGTCATCTGTAACTAACAACATTATTGATTTTTATTCGTCCGTAATGTTTGGTTGATTTCGAATTTTTTTCCCTAGTTACCTAGTAGTACCCAGAAGTATTCAAGTAATGCTGTAGACAATTTTTAAATATTACTTTTTCACGGCTACTTACGAACTGGAGAGTGAAAAATTGGAAAACATATCGTGAAATGGGGCGAATAGAAACTGGAGGGTGGATAGAAAAGTGAAACATTTGTAAAAAAAATCCTAAATTTCACGAATTTATCCGGCTTCAACTTCTGAGTGATATTGCATATTTCACAATATAAAATCACTGAGTTTCACGGATTTGCTATTAGAAATTCTGTGTATGCATTATTTCAGTTAAACGTACGATCGTCTAAGTGTGTCGAGGTATATAATAAGATAAGAAAAAATCTAGTAGCAAGCAAATCGGTCTTGACATAACTCAATATATCCCATTAACGTAATTGCATCAAAAATTATTACATATCAAGTAGTTTCTAATAGATATTTTTCGCAAAATAGACAGTGTCATCTATAACTAACAACATTACTGATTTGTATTCATCCGTTGGTTTCGAATTTTTTTCCCTAGTGAAAAATTACCTAAACATGTTCAAATAATAGAGTAGAAAATATTCAAATATTACCTTTTCATGGCTAGCTATGACCAATAGCAGAAAAAACGTCTGATTTAGAACATAAAAAGGTATATTTTCAATAAATTTTGCGACAAACATAGACTTTTTAAACAAGAAAAAATTAAAGCAAAATTAAAAGATTTTTCCGATTTTTCCGGAAAATTTGAGGATATGTGAAAAAATGTTAAAAACAATTGTTGTAAGTAGGTCTTTTTTATTGTCAATAACTTTTTTCTTTAACTTATTTTTGTAGGAGGTTAATTTTCGCTGCTAATCGTCAGAAACCATTTTTACCCCCTAACGTTCACCCCATTTCTCCCTTCTCATAATCAAATCGTTATTAAGGCCCTTGTTTACTCTTTGTACCTATAAAAGTATAACATTAAATTAATTTTATTGAAAGGTTTCAAGTGTTGATTTGAATAATTTCAATAAATAAATATGATTTTAGAACAATAATAAAAAAATTGATTTTCAAAATCGTCCAAGTGCCTCATAGTTTTTTTTTTATTTTTCTGACTTCAAAGTCAGAAATTCCGACTTTAAACTCGAAATTTCCGAGTTTGAATTCGGAATTATATTTTTTCAACTTGAAAGTCGGAATTTAGGAGTTTCAACTCGGTATTTCAGTTCTTAATCTTCTCCAGTGTGACGAAAGCTATTTTTGTTTACTGAGTATTAACAATCTAATTGAACAATAGTCGTTTCCGACCGATGTTTCACCCTCTTTACCCTAAAATACACCGACGTAGGCTTATTATGCAATGTTCCTTATTTCAGAGGAGAAAACTATAAGGGCCCTGCAACAAACTGGCACAATTTTGTTTTGATTCAATCGGACAGGGACACCACCTGCAGATTAGTTTCGAGGTTTTGCCTCTCATCGATGCACAGACAGCTCTGAAGCTATGTGTTCCCTGTTCGAATCAACTCATCATTCCGACTATTTGGCTGCTCTGATCTGGTCTGGTGATTTATATAAGAGCGCAAAGCTCAGAGGTTTGGGAGATTGTTTAGGTAGATAGTATGGGTGTTTCAGTGTTATAAAAAGGTGTTTAGTATTAAATTTTATACACATATACAAAGTTCGAAAAAATAATCTGGGAAAATTGAAAATAGCAATTTTTTTTTTAAATATTTTCCTAGCTGTATAAAAATATCAAATTATTTTGTTATGAATAGCTTGACCACACTGAAATATTTGTATTTCAATGATAATAATAAAATTTTCTCATTTTCTCCTCACCAGAAAGCACTAATTTAAAATTTTTAATTTTTTCAGATTCCTTGCTGTTACATTGGTTCGTATCTAACAGTTATATCAGAATTCCACGATTATTGCGATGATAGAAAAATCGAAAAATATTGTGTTTTTTAGATTGTAATCAATTTTTGATGATAATCGTACAAGAATATTTTATTTCGCACATAATCTTAAAAATAGTGCGTCAAATTGAAGAGGCTAGAGTTTTCAACATGCACGCGAAGTGAAACTCTCTGCCACGATTATCATCGAAATTTGATTATAATATGGAAAACACCATGTTTCTGGAGTGTCATGTCATCACAATGGTCGTGGAATTCTGATATAACTGTTAGATACGAACCAATGTAGTGCTCACTGGTGTGGAAAAAATGAAAAAGTTTTGCCATTATCATTGAAATTCAAATGTTTCTGTATGGTCAAGCTATTCATAAGATAATAAATTGATGGTTTTATACAGCTAGGAAAATATTTTTGAAAAATAGCTATTTTCAATTTTCTCTCATTATCTTTTCAAACTTTGTATAATAAAATTTAATTCTAAGCAACTTTTTCAACTAACTTTTTTGATATCTTGCCATTTTATCCCACTTTTTGCCTTTTCATAGTATTTTTTTTCAATTTGCCGCCATACCAACGATCACGTGACATGTGTCAAAATCGATTTTTATGTTATGCACAAACTTTCTCCAAGAATCTTTTTTCCAATACTCTGATAATAAACTTTTTTCCCATATGGAGAGGTCACCATTACAAGAAACAAGAACTCCATATAACCAACTAGCAGAATTTTGTTTTGGTTACATGTTGAAATGGTAAAATCGACATTGTCGAAGTACCCTTCTCTTCAAATATTTCCACCATGTGGAAAATATGAGGCAAACATCTGACAGAAAACGACTACTTCTCTGGCTACTACCACGACGGACATTGAACGACATCTGACAGATATTTGTGCAATGCTTAATGTAACTAAACAGTAGATTATCATTCATTTGGAAGACTACCTGCATAACCGTTTCGAGGTTCTTGCCGCTCATCAGTGACAGGGTAGGTCAGACAACATCGTCCTACCCCTGAATTATAATCCACTGTAAAATTAATATTTCCTCATAAATGAAGCAGCGACTTAGAGTAAAGTCAGTCGCAGCGCCACCCACGGGAAAAATCCAAAAAGCACTCTCCGGTAGCAAAGAGTCCAGGAAGTGAACAGAGTTAAAGAATTTTGGCCGGAGAGTTAATCTAATCAAATTGTATATCTACCAAGAAAGTTTTGGGGTAGTTTTGATTACTTCCATTCCCTATGTTTTTGGGGTGCTGAATCCGAATCTGAGGTTTGCTAACAAACTTTCGTGACGGAACATTGAAAAAAATGCGAAAAAATCTCTTCTGCGGTTTATTGCTTATAAGTTGAAAACTACAAATTTTTCGTTGATAACCTTTCTCTTAGGAATGCAAGAGCATAAAATTTTCTACATTTTACTATACAAGTTTTTTCTACAACGAACCATTCGGCCTCAAGGACTACCTGTAAATTGACATATTTCAGCTGACTGGGGAAAATCCCACTTTTTCACTACAAAACTCTAATTTATTATTAAAGTTAATTAGTGGATTCCCCCCCAGTTCTCTGCGCATACTTTATTTAGATCATACAATGAAGGTACAGGTCATTTTTTCAAAAATTATTTAATGAGGTCCGAAATCGTACAAAACTTGAAATTCAAACAAAAATATTGAAAAAATATTTCAAATGGTTATATTATTATATCATATATTATACGATCTAGTTACCCCACCGCGTACTTCAGTCAAATATAAAACCTGGAAAAGATACTCAGCGTCACTCAGTGAGTCTCTCGAGAGGCCCGTGGCTGAAATACGAGACAGGGAGAGAGAAAGGGCAGTAGACGAAGTGGACAATGCAATAGTCGAAGCCTACGAGGAAAGCTGTCTTGAGAAAAAAAAGGCTCAAAATAACAAAACGGTTTGGTGGAATGAGCATCTAGAAACCCTCGGAGGTAGGGTGCGGAAGCTTTTCAAAGGAGTAAAATTAAACCAATATTGGAGACCACATATGCTAAACTCACGCAGTTCAATAAAAAAATTAGTAAGGCTAGAAGACAATCACATAAGGTTTTAACCAAAGAATTTACTGTAAACCAAGTAGGTTTCTTGAAAAATAATGACAATGCTCACAGAAGCACACTTTCCATCCAAACAGGTGAACAACTTTGGAATGGAGGCTTGCTACGGAAATATCGAGACCAAATAGTATCAGGTGAGCTATCATTAAAGATAACATGACAACATTTATAGACATTAAGGGTGCGTTCAACAATGCATCACCGAGTCTATAGCAAACGCTCTAGTAAAAGAGGGGTTCGTCTCCTACTGTGCCAGTGGATAAACGCTAACTTTAAAAACAGGGTGCAATCGCCCGTACTTTGGGCTATCTTCCAGAGGCTTTCATCGCCTAGGATATGCCGACAACCTCGCGATATACAGTATCGGAAAGTTTTCATCGGGGTATAGACAAATCTATGCGAGCAAGAAGGAACGCAATGATATGATAATACCACATAAATAAGAGAGACGCACTACTGTATGACTCCCCTACTACCTCGTCCGACGAATTAACAGCCACGTCGATATCCCTTGATCGAGCGAGTCGAGGAGAAATTGTAATGCTCTCTCAACATAATAGCAAGATATTCTTTACGCTCCTATGAAACCAGCATACCCCGATGAAAACTTTCCGATACTGTATGCAGAAGGCAAATTCGCAAGGACAGACTCGGAGCTTACACAGTCAGCCCTAGATATAATCGACAGGTGGTGTACAGCTGACAGTGAACCCCTCAATGATGACGGGCATAGTACAGTTGCGCCAATTTTAAACAGGTACAAGAAATCGTATAACCCAATTGCGGTCGCAACCGTCCAGCCCCCAAAAGGAAACCGAAATTGAATACAATCATTTTGCGATAAGTAATTATTTAGTCGATCTATCAGAGCGAATTAACCTTGCATGGACAATTGAGTGGGTGAAAATTACATTTTCCGAGGAGTAATGATTTAGTCGATCTAACCAGAACCTTGCGTGGCCATTTGAGTGCGTGGAAATTGAATACATAAATTAATTTTGCGATGAGTAATTGTTTAGTCGATCTAATCAGAACGAACTAACCTTGCGTGGACATTTGAGTGCGTGAAAATTGAACACATACATTTCACTTACTTTTACCATCTGCGCAACTGGGTTATCATAAATTTCCGACCCTTTTGAGACCCGGATTAGACCAGGTAATATAGGGGCAAGATGACCCATGATAACTTATAGTTCGGTGGTATGGTGGCAGGTAGGAATGGTTCGACGTGCCACTGGGGACATGAGAACGACCCCAACAGCCGTCTTAGAAGTCTTGCACAACCTGCCTCCCCTACACATATACATACAAGACGAAGCCAGGTCAGGACAAGCACCCCCATAAGCAATATGCACGGAAGAGACTACCAGAACCTACACGAATAGTTGAAAAACGACCCGGTTAGAAGGATGTCATCAGATGGCATACTTTCCAGATATAGCTCTGACAAAACTTTCAAGACAATTATAACGGAGAGGGATGCGGGGAATGAGGGACTTCCCAAAAAATAATGAAGGTTCAGGAACCGGCATTTACGGAACCAAGCGGAAGATGAAAATCTCATTGAGCCTGGGCAAACAAGCGACGATATTCCAAACGGAAATCGTCGCAATACACTATTATTGTGCACAAGAGCTAATAAGGCATGAGTGTTCAGAAAAAAACATTGCCATATACTCAGATAGCTAAGATGCAATAAAAGCAGTCAACTCAATGCAAGTTACCTCAATACTTGTTTGAGAAAACCCTAAAAGAGGTCGGTAGTCAGAACAGACTGACCCTTGCCTGGGTACCAGCACACACAGGTTATAAAGGCAATGAAGAGGCCGTTGCACTAGCCCGAGAAGGAGCAAGTAATGCCCTGAATGGCCCTGAACCGTTTTGCGTTGTTTGAGACTATCAAACACTCCTTTCTTATCGCACTGTCAACTGCTCCAGTACTTTTAGTTTTATTACAATATAATTCCTTGAGAAATTCAAATAGTCAATAAGAGTTTTGGAGTGAAAAAGTTGGTGTTTGCTGACTCAGCAGAAATACGCCAATTTGTATTTGGCGTTTGAGCCCGAACTGTTTTTCAGAAAAAAAAAACCTGAATAGTGGAACTTGTAGGAAATTTCATATACTTCCATTCTGGATAGAAAAGTTTTTCATGAAAAACAGATAATTTTCGAGTTTAAATGTTCCGTCAAGAAATTTTGTTGGCAAACTTCAGATTCGGATTCAACAACTACTTCCCTGGCTAATACCACGACGGACGTTGTACTACATCTGACAGCTATTTGGGCAACGTTCTTCCAAGAAGATCCAATTGCAAATGCTTATTGTGATTAAACAGTAGATTATCCTTCATTTGGGTGAGCAAGACCATCTGCAAACGCGTTTCGAGGTTCTTGCCTCTCGTCAGTGTCAGGGTAGGTCGAACAACATTAGAGTCGTCCTGCCCCAGCCCAATAAATTATAATCCTATGTAAATCTATTATTTTCTCACAAATGAAGCAGCGGCACCCGCGGTAAAAAACCAAAAATCACTTATCGGTAGTAAAGACTCCAGGAAGTGACCTGAGAAGCATTTGCAATTGGGTTTTTTTGAAAGAACGTTTCACAAATATCTGTAGTTCAACGTCCGTCGTGGTATTAGCCAGGGAAGTAGTTGTTTTCTGTCAGATGATTGCCGCATATTTTCCACATGGTGGAAATATTTAATTGTAGAGAGAAGTGTACTTCGACAATGTCGATTTCACTATTTCATTTATTTGATACTCTCCGGCAAAAATTCTTGAACTTGGTTGTAATTGTGCAAATATTGTAATTGTGCATTATATCTGTCAGATATACTACTATACCCGTCGTGGTATTAGCCCGGGGAGTAGTTGTTTCCTGACAGGTATTTGCCATAATAAGCCTACGTCATAGGTTTATATGGGAGTAAAAAGGGGGAACCATCGGTTGGAAACGACTATCATTCGATTAGATTGTTAATACTCAGTAAACAAAAATACTCAGTAAACAAAAATACTCCTCATATTTTTCGATAGATTGCTGCCAAATATGTGAGACATTAGCAAGCAGGTCACCAGTTGATCTCTAATGACGGAAACCATATTTTCAATCATTGATCATTCCTGAGCGTCCCCTAGATATTTCAAAAATTTATTAATGGATTTTTTCATAACTTTCGTGTTAACAGATAGCGATAGATCTGTAGTTTATTCTAGGTAGAAATGTTATCCGGACCCGCTCGCAGCGCGATGGTCATATTTCAAATAACAAAAATATATTGAGTGGTTGTCTGGACCTAACTTCACTGGAAATCTAAAGGTACATTTTTCTTTTTCCAATCTTACTTTCGTCTGAAATGAGAAACGCAATCGCTTACACCATATATACCCCACACAATATGAAAAATTATCGCAATTTTGTTTATCTTTCATCACGGTAACACATTTTTTCCATGATATCAGCAAAACTAAAGCAGACAACTTGGCAACCATACATTTCCGCAAAGTGGGAATAGCGTTTTTGTTTACTCTCCACCATAGCAACGGTTGCCGTGGCAACAGTTTTTTCATAACCAATTTCAGCTAAACTTGAGCAGATAACTTGGCAACCACGCCATGGCAACAGTTTTTCTATAACTGATTTCAACTAAACGAAACTCGACCCCACGAAAGTATTGAATCATATCTACTTCATTTGTGCGCAAAACAGGCGCTGACTGACTATTTATTAGTTTTGGAACAATTGATATTTGATTTTTTTTGCACTCTTTTGCAGCGGGCCTTGATAGTGATAGTCCAATTTCAATTTCTCAAACAGATTTTGAAAGTTGAAGTATAGTTAGTATGTTCTACAAAACATGTATTCTCATTTCTCGCTACAATGCCGATAAATGGGTGAAAACGGCCGAGCGCCGAGCTCGTCTAAGCGGCCTCTCCTACTACTCGACAGCATAGGCGGACTTGGTCGTTTTCAGTCATGTTTGTAACCTTTTCTCGCCCATTTCGCGGCATTTTAGCGAGAATGAGAATATACGTTTTGTAGTAGGTACTATACTTTTACTTAAAAAATCTGAAAAATTGAAATCGGACTATAACTAGAGCATCCAGGCACGCTGCAAAAAAAATTGCAATTGTGCCGAAACTAATAGTCCGAAAGCACGTGTTTTGCTCACAAATGAAGCACACATCATTCACAAGTTTCGTGAAGAGGGTCAACCCTATAAATTGAAAAATGGCGGAGTTGTAAATTATTAAAAAATCGCCAAATTTTCTAGTTTTTCCAGTTTTTCTCCGGTACTAATGATCCGATAGGGTCGTACAAAATCTCATTTTGTTCGTATTCTCCGCCATTCTTCTCATTGGAGCAACCAGATTGCTGAATTAGTTTTCATTTTATAAGCAAAACATTAAAAAATTATGTTTTTTGTTTTTAAATGCTTACAACAAATTCATAAATCACAGTTGCGAGTCCAAAACATAACAGTATAACTACGGACTGTCTTCCATGTGTATTGCAGAATTATATTATTTAATCGTTTACCAATAATTTATTGATTTATTCAATAATTTCCTCCCATAAAATCATACTGATAGTTATCATGGACGTACATACAGAGTCATATATTCTATTCTAGTATAAATGATCGATTGTACAAAATTTCGCATTGAAATATTGTTTAGGAATATGAGAGAGGCGCCTAAAATGCACATGAAGTATGCTTGAACTATAAAGAATTGGGAAAAAAATGTATTGCATAGGTGGCTGTGATTCCCAATCTTAATATTGTTTTCGATTCTAAACAACTTTTCTAAATAAACTTCTTTGATAATATCAAAAATAAGGTTAGATTACTCTTGATCAAAAGTATAATAGTTTGAACCAATTCTAGCAAAAGTTGATCTCATGGATTAGCAAAATACATTTAAAATAGTTTACCATAAAAAAAATGTCACAATTTAACCCTCACAATAAATGTTACTCTGGGAAACAAATAGCAGTTTATTGCTACAATGAAGTGTATGTCAGTGTTGATATATGGAAACAAATCCAAGTTTCTCATTTAGAAAAGATATTAATGTAATTTTTGACCTAATGAGATACACGCAGAGCAATACTATAGAAGAGAGTGTCTGTTGCTGATATGACAACTTCTTCATTACTCAACACTTGACTTTCCACTTGAATGGAATTCTATAACTATGTAAGTAGGTATTGTCAAAGTTGTTATCAAAACCAACATTTGGAATTGCAGATATGAAAAAATAATTTACTAACTCAAATTATCAACATGATTCCTTATTAAATCAATCAATAAATTTGCATCCATGATTAACTATTATGCTCTCCTTACTATATGAAATTTTCGACTTGGTGTTTTGCTTCCATGCCAATAAAATAATATTTTTGTGGACCGATACAAAATCAGATGCCAGCGCTAACGTGTCAAAATTTGATCTGCTTTTTTGACTGTTTACGTTTTTACCATTGTTTTTACCTATCTATTTAAATTTTGTAGAATCTTTAGTGGATTATTGACTTGTAATAAAATTCTGGTACATACTAACATATACAAACTAACCTCTTGCACTCCCGTGAAGGACGGGTGTATAATCCCATTTTGTAACGATTGGCAGGTGTGAAAAAAAAAATTGTGGAAAGTTCAAATTGTGTTGGAAAATTCATCGAAATTTTGGGAACCGCTGTCCACCGAACGTCAGCTGACCGGAACAGAGCTGCAATAATTGGAACTACCCTATGGAAGAAACTGTGTAATTTCGAACAGCGGTTTCTAAGGTTTTCCGAATTTTTCACACCTGCAATTCGTTATAAAATGACATTATACACCCGTCCTTAACGGGAGTGCAAGAGGTTAGACTAGATACACCCTGTATATAGTGAAAAATATGTTTTTCTGTGGACACAATATACATGAAATTGGCATATAATTTTTTGAATCAAACTCCTTAACCACTCGGACATCGCAGCCTAAAACGAGCCTAAATTCAACCATCAGGATGTCCCAGGCCTAGACGTATACGTCGATGGTCCCACGCTCATCCGCTGGCCACTAGAAAGGACCACACATGTCCTTGTACCGACAGTATATTTTGGGACAGCAAAAGGACACACCTGGAATATCCCTGTGTTGTCAAGGTGTGACGTCAAAGTCCATGTCAACAAAATGCATTTCCATAGTCACGTCTTGTCGTTGGTTGGTCAATCCAGAGTTTGGACTATATTTACGTACTGTAAAGGGTTCTGTGCTGTGAACCTCCTGGAATTACGTTTCCTTTGGTTAATCTTTGTTGACATATACGTTGACGTCACATTCTTCCACCAAAGCATGATCATTTGAATTTCCACAGCAATCCAATATTTCAAGTAGATGGTATAATTGATTAGAACAATTAGAAAAAAACATGCATGAGACCTATTGCATTAGAGATCAACCAATGGAAATTTGTTTCATGATTTAGTTATTTGGTGTTTTAACCTTCTACAGTATGAAAACAAAAAAAGTGTGAATTCAAGGAGATCTGTTAATGTGAAGCAATGCAAATGAATCAATAAAAATTCAAAATATTGTCTGTAGGAGAAAAATAAGACAAAAAATAATTCGACGGTGATTTATTTCTACAAACAAGTCACTTTAATCCACATAAATTATATTTACAACGGTTCAATCACACAGCTTAAATAAATGTACGTATTTTTATAGATAAATATATTCATATTTTCAATATAAGCTCTGGGCCTTATGCGTGTCACATGGGCAAGATACTCCTAATAAATAAGTAGACTCCGTGATATCAGCACAATGGGACTCGCACATTGGCCCCATGCGAGGAGACTTATGGTAGTCTTAAGCAAACAAATCGAGTCATCTCGGAATATTTACATTTTATCAAGAGTTACAATATAACTCACAAAGGAATTGATGTTGGTAATAAACCTTCATGCCATTTAAAAAAGGAATGTTGACAATGACAACATACAGGTGGAATTCTCAATACTAACAACGTATAACAGTTTCTGAAAATGTTCAACCAATTCTACCAAAATTTTTTTCTTAAAGAGGCAAAATACACATAAATTGGTTTGCCATAAAAATATATCACAATATCTCCAAATCAACATTGCCATGGGCAAAAATTAGCGGTTTATTGCTACAATGAAGTAAGTTTCTCAATGTAGACATGGAATCAAATTAATCTTAGGACCAAGCTTCTGGTTCAGGACAGATAATAATGTTATTGTTGACTTGATAAGGTACACACAGCGATGCTAGAAGAAATTGTCAGTACCAGCACACTTTGAGAAAATGTTGAATGAACATGATATGGGGTGGGCAACACCTAAATCATATTTGAATTTTGAAAAATATGTTATTCAGGTTGTGGAAGTAGATAATTTCTATTGAAGAACCATAAAAGCCTTAATTTATTTACATCAACATCTCATGATTTTCAATTAACTGAATATTTTTGTATAGAATCTAGTGTTCTCAATATTTCAATATAGAATTCTGAAGTGATAACTTCTTCATTGCTCAAAACCTGACTTTCGATTTATATGGAATTAGATCGGTATTGCCAATGTAGTAACCAAAATTCAAATTTGAAAGTGCAGAAATAACATTTACTGCCTAAAATTATCAACACAATATCGATTAAATTAATCAATAAACATGCAACTTTAATTAATCAATATGATATGGTGTTTTGTTTTGCTTAAATGCCAATAAACTATTTTCAGTGAAATTTGAACATATTTAATATTAATAATCATTGTATACATTTTCACAGGTTTAAACTTTGTAGAATCTATAGTGAATATTGACTTGTAATGAAATATTGGTACATATAAATATTGAAAAATTGTTTTTTTTTGTTGATACAATGTAAATGAAAGTGGCATCTATCTAATATTGAATTCCCAATAACGTAATGCAACACTAGTAAACAATAAGAATTCCATTGGAGATCACCTTATACAAATTCATTTATGAATAAAAGTGTCCAAACATTTTTTCCCATTGAAAATATAGCTTTAACTCGTATATTTTCAAATAATTCGGCACACAAACCCCTAATAAAAGATGAATAAGAAAACTTCATCTTTTGACAAATGTCTGGTAAAATGGAATATTGATTTTGTAGAGGTAATTCGTTTCTCTACAGTCCGACAATGAAAAAAAGGTAAATTCAAAGAAATCTGTACAAGTGAAGAAAAGCAAATGAATCAATTTGCTCCGTCTCCAGTAAAAAGATTGTTGTTTGAATAAAATTAGTGAATTTTTTTGTTGGTAACAAATTGAATTCTGAAATTTGCATATCTGAAAATTTAAATTAACTAAAAAATACTTCTAAAAATGTTGAAGTTTCAAATACTAAATCCTGCCTCTGTTATCAAAACCTGTTGAAAACTTTTTATTAGGTTTAGACAAAGTGAATTTAAATATGCCATACATACATACAGAGTGCTCTGTATCAATCACTAGCGTTTCATTTCTTACTCCTGTGAGAAGATGTAACCATGTCCAACCAGTCCATATAGACTCAGTTTGTAGTTCTTTGATAATAGAGTCCAAGAGGTGTCTTTTTAATTCCTCTTTTCTTGATAGATATGATTTTCAGTAAAACAAATTTTTTTCAAATTGGCAAATTTCAGAATACGATTTGTTTCTGACAAAATTGATTCAGTTGCCCTTCATTTGTACTATTTCCTAAAATCAATATTTTTTCATTTTCTAACTGGAAGAACATTACCCTTGTAAATAAAGTTGAATACTATTGACAAGATGAGTCATTATAATTTTGCAGTCCTAAAGTTGCAAGGAAAATGTTCGGTAACAATGAAACTTTCAAAGGGAAGGAAGGAGTTGTGTTACTTTAAACTAGAAGTTGATCTTTCAATTATTATCCTAAATAAACAACTCATAATCGACTACCAATACTAATAAAAAATACAATCTGAAAATGGTAGCATACAACTAATCTGACAGCTCTTTTGAAAGTGCTGATAAATTTTTGGGAGATTGTATTTGAACACTGGATTCTGCATAGACTGAGTAAATCAATAAGTGTCTTGTCTGACGGAAAGTTAATGTTGCTACTTCTGACATTTCATTACCTTGATTCAATAGAGATTTCTAGTGGCTTGGCACGGATAAAAAGAGACAAAAGTAATCACCGAGTGCAACATTATGAAAAAATTAAGAACTTTTGTCTCTTTTCATCGGGTTTTACGGAGCAATTAAAAATCACTATTCGGACCTAATTACATTCTGGTACACTGTTTGTTGAGAAAAATAATTTTTAGTATTGGTTCATAAAAATGTAAATGCCTTTTCATACTTTAAAGACTTGTACCATATACATTGTTCTTATCTCGTTGAAATTAGATACAAAGTTAATCCTTTCACTGTCAACACCTTCGCTGTACATATCATGTGGTTTTATGTACTGATAATGAATGTTTGTTGCCGCACTACAGCTCAGAAAGCAATTTTCAAATAGATGTTGCTCACTCGTCATTTATTTCTTTCACTTCATAATTTCACAAACAGATATTGCCTAAACCTGGGTATTTCTTCCTTGTTAAAAATTAAGCCTTATTCCAGAAGTACTAGAATCAATCCAGGATATCATTTCGCTGTATTCCATTGATAATCACTATCATGATCACCATCAAAAATAGTTACCATTATCAATTTTAACAAGGTCAAAAACCTCTGATATGTGAAGAAAAATTAATTTGATTGTCTACTGGCAACATTGATGATAGAACATGCAATAGTTATTCTGATTCATGAACAGAAGGGCGTCAATTTTCTCTGAAACAGTACGGTATTGATATACCAGGAATTTCAAGAATATCTTCAATTTTCAAAGTCAACTTTATTTCGGATTTTACAACCATAATGGCACTAATTTGCTGTCACCCCACCAACGAAAAAGTAGTAGTCTACATTTTAGTTTAATTTTCAATAAGAATATGTACTTACTTTAAGTTCCAGCACTTCGCTATTACCAGAAAGTAAGTGACAGATCATAGAATTTCCAATATAATTCAATCTCTTTGATACATACATTTATATACCATACCAAATCTGACACAGATAATAAGAGTATGAATTTCAAGAAACTTGTCAAAAATAAAAATCTCGTACATCAATGAGTTGCCACCGATAAAGAGGATACCTATCTGTCACATAAATCAGTTATTTCTGATCGTTTTCTTTCAGCAATGAAAAATCTTAATTCATGACCAAATGTATTTGCAAATCCAAGGGTTGGTAAAATTCTATAGGATGGTACCACGATGACTGCAAAACCCTGATATAAAGACTTTTTGGACTTGTACCGAAAGTACTGTGAGTTCAATTGTGATATATTCAATATCAGTTTGATAACAAAAAATAAAAAAAAAAAACATGAGGATGAGTTTTTCAAATATTCCGCGACAGCAAACCAAACCAACACGAAGCACGAGGCTATTTGCCAAATAAGGAAAGTTTTACAGCATTCTTTCAATCCTCATAATGAAGAGAAAGCATAAACATATTACACTAAAAAAGTGTCAATAAATATGATCGAAACCATTGCTAAGAAATTACCATAATGTTATAGATATACTGAAGAACCCTCTGGCCAGAGGCGAAACGTCTATGTAAAGAAAAATTGAAATAAAGGAAAATTCTCAGTCTAGAATCGAAAACCCAAGAATCTCCCAAAATATATATATATATATATATATATTTATATTAAATATTTGCTAAAATGTGATTTTTTTATATGACTGATGAAATTCGGATGAAGAAATATTCGTCAATGAAACTAGGCACAACTTAAATCCTATGAAGACTGCATCTGGAAATGATAACAAAAGCTTCTAGCGATTTTATTTGTTTTGTCATCACAAATAATTCTTAGTAACCATATTGGCAAATATGCAGTGCAAGTTCCTTGATTTTTATTGAGAATTGTGAAATTTGTAGAATATATATAGGTTGAACCTTCCAATTACATAAAATCATGTAGAAACACACCTGTAAAATTTCAGAGCAACCCGTGATGATTTATATATTTTTTTGTTCGCCAACCTTCTAAAACGCGCTACTGAATGAAACAGCTATGTTTTGTATGTTTTCCTAGATACGGCCTCTCAATGTTCAATTTATGTGGTTCCACCCAAATTAACAACTGTACACGTGGTTTGTCAATTTTAGTTCATTACCGTGACTACTGAGGTATTTATTTCAAAATGTTTTTAAACTTTCCAAAGGCATTTATGGCTTTGGATCAAATGTAACTTGTGCTCAGAACTTTTTTACACGTACAAGGAAAGTTCATTCGCTACCAACAGCATTTACTTCAACATGATTGTGATGTGTTGTCTTCTGCAAAAATCATTCACTTTGCATCTTTCTTTCGAGAGTGTTGCTCAAGAAGAAGACACGGAGGTACGCTAATTGTGGCTTTCCATGTATGATAATCTGAGAGTGGCGCTTTCCTATGCATACAAAAGGTACTTTGTATGTCCAAATTTCAATCAGTTTTGCAATTCTTTTGGTGGGGCTAGTACATTGTATAGTTTGTAAAACAAGTGGTCGTAGTTCACTCTGTATATACACGGGAAGCTAAGGAAAACACCTCTGTCTTCAGTAATTTTTGACGTCTGCAAATATCACAATTCTACATAAAAAATTACGGAAGTTCCGGGGGTATTTCCATTATAAGTGAAAAAAAATACTATCCTGAATATAGTGTGCAACTTCATGAGAGCCCTGGATTGCAAATGCATTTGTTTATTGATTCAATGATCTTCAAGCAAATACTGTACACCCTAGAAAATATTAGAACACCTAAAAAAAGCCCCAAGTTTTTAAATTATGAAAATAATAAAACTTATTTATTGATAATCTTAAACATCAAAGTACATACTTGAGAGAATGAATGATTGATAAACCATATGGAGCAAAGTGAAAAGAATAGGATGCTTATCTTAAACAAAAAAAAGAACAATATGGCAAGTTCTTATCATAACTCCCTTGAGAAATATTCCGTGAATTAGACCTAGTACGTTTATCACGACAAGTAGTGCTTGTTAAGCAAATACAAGTATATGAAATTATCTCTTCTCTGCACCAATTAATCTTCAAACCAGTTCATTTCACAACTTCCAATAACAATTTTATAAAAAATAATTCAATATACTCTCTCTACTAAATATAATGGATACGGAAACAATTTTGGTTTTCGTTAAAATTTCGAATGATCAACAAACGCGATTTAAAAAAATAATTTTACCATTTTGGTCCAAATTTTGTTTTATTTAAATATTTCTTCCAACAATAGGTACGTATAACTACTCAATATACATATGTACACATTCCTAATATCACAACTTTACAAATAAAAGAGAAATAGTAAAATTCAACGTGCAGTTCAAATTATTTCTTCGATGCACATTTATCCTTCTGACAAGAATAGCAATAAAAAAATAAAGTATGTATATGTTTAGCAGAAGGATAAACAATTCTATGATCTGTTTGCGTAAAATGACCATCGATGATCCTGCATAAATAACTGGTACTGAAGTGAGACAGAATTTTCGAAAATATCAGTTACTCAAGAAAACAGTGTTTTGAATCAATTTTGGTGTAAAAAAATATATCAGTTGAAATAAAAAAGTTTTCTGTAACATCCACATTTTATATTCGTTGTTTTTCCACAGGACAAGTTGTTTTCGTGAAATATCTGATATTGTTCTAGATTTGTCCAGTTTTAAATATACCATAACAACACAAAAAAGACCACAGTACCTCGCTCTCAAAAAAATATTTAAACATTCATAATATATAACATAATATATAATATAGTTAAACTTAATAACTAATAATATTCATATTTTATAATTACATAATATTACAGCTGTTAGTTAGTCCATCACCGTGGTTAAGCTACACATACTACTGTTAACACGTTTTAATGCTGCACTCGCTCAAACACTCACGACCGTACATTCTCGCTTTCATATCAATCGACATAGTTAAAATTTCTAGTCTAATCTAGGATGCCCTTAAATCCCTCGGGAGCACATCTCATGGAATGTGTGTCATATAAAAACTCAAATCAACGTAACATATATAAAACAATGACTCGACATGGAGCACGGTGCTGTGGCCTGTCTCTATCTATTACAAAAATATGTGGTTGCTCTTTGTACTTCGTAAAGGCATCAATGTCAACAACTACTATGAGATTTCCAGTAACCTATGTACAGTGTAAGCCGGTATTGCACACAGATATGGTAACGAGAGGATTGCGAGGACGGCCGTTATTTCCTCTTGGCGTGCAGCATCTCCATCAGGAGCGTTTGGGTGGAAACGCCGGTGTTGCAGAGTTTGTGGTAGAGGTGTTCCTCGCCTCGCATGGCCAGGCTGTGGATCTCTGGAAGGAGCTGTAGTATCTTGTTGAACTTGTCCTGAAATTTCGACATATCCGTTAACATACAGCTTAAAATAAACATGAACTTGATTCATGTTACTTCAACAATCAATAAAAATATACTTTATATCAAAAGATGGACATCTCATTGACAAAGCCATAATAAATAAGTAAAATCAGAATAATATGAATGTCAGACTGGATTCAGCATTGGTGCTATCGATGAACAAAACCACTCTAGAACTAACAATCGAGAGCAAAAAATTAATAATAAATGTTTGGAATATTCATCATTCATCCTTATATCCAGGAAAAAAAACAAGAAAAAATACATATATTGAATATAAAATTATAAATGAAATATTCATATACATCTTAGATGAATGAAAAGTAACCCTTTAACAGTAATACCAGCTTTCATGGGGTTATGTTGAATTCATGCAATATTGGCAACAAACTCTCTCAATTCTCCAATGAGTGCAACTGGAACTTGACAAGATTCGTGTATATCATACTCATTTAACAAATGTTTTTTACCTATATCTTCGAAACATCCTGATATAATAATACTATCAAACCTGGTCTTACTGGATAGGAAGATAAATAGATATTTTAATGATCAGGATATGAATCCAGAATACATTTATGACAAGTCATATATTACAAAAGTAGTAAACACAAAATGTATAAACATATAAAATATATAGTGATTTTCAAAAAGTTTGCACATATGAAAAAAAAAAAATTATTATGCAATTGTCAGAAAATGTTATTCCTTATTGGTGCTTTGCGTTAAAATTACTAAATTTTAACCTTTTGCCTGGATAAAATGAGGCTGTTGAAGAACATAAGTATTATCACTTATCCCAAGGCTACTGATAATTTCAAAATAATTTGTCGCATACATTCGAAAGCAAGTTTCTTGGTACCTAAAAGCACCTAGCTTGATTGAAATTTAAGAAAAATTAGGAGAATTCATAATTAAAAAATGAGGGACATTTCGTAAGAATAAAAAACAAAATAACGCATTATTTATTGAAAACACAGTCATGAAAAGAACAACTAGTGAAATTAGATGACATTGTAGACTCATTTTTCACGATGTATGAAGACAAAGTTGACAGAGTGTTTCCACGCAAATTATTTGGAGTGACTCACATTTTAAAAATTCAATTTACTAAACTTCAAATTATGTCATTACATTGGGGTGACATGTTTGTTCAAAAGTGATAATTTACTAGGACACTTATCTGTTAAATGATTGGCAAATTCTAGTTGTTTTGTTATAAATAGGTAGATATGGTAGGTTCAAATTATATGGAAAAATGTTCACCAAATGTTATTAAAACAGCAATGAGCTACTGAGTTTCAATAAGAGATTTATCAAACAACTCCCAGCTCTAGATTTAAGAAATCAGTGGAGTTATCGCAAATAAAACCAGTCTTATGAAAGCTCAAATAAACCAAAATGTATATAGCATACAAATTAAAAACATAAAAGTATGAGATTCACTAGGATGACTTTAAAGAGATATTGGCCGTTATGGCAATGATTTGTCTTCAGCTGATAAAGAAGTGCAGAACTCCAGAATGAACATAATAAGGTTTTCATTGAACTTGTTTGTGAGAGGAAACAAGTGGTAAGTAAGGAAAAATAGATAGGCAAAAAGTAAGAAAGGTAATATAAGCGAAGTTGAGTGTATCACGGACATTGCAAAATTAAAGAGGTTTAAAAAAAAACATGAAATAAATAATAGTACCAGAGCAAATGTTATAATGAAATTTACATTTGGTCTAACATTTTGTTAGGTTGACTCAAGAACATCATTCAGATATAATGATTGTTATCCATCTTCTTACATTCACTCACAACAGAAACTAAAAACTAAAATACCAAAAATTATTACCGGAATTTGTGGAAAACACTTTATTGTATATTCGAGTAGAGCCTGTTGGACTTGGTCGAAGGCTTCTTCTAAATGTTTCCTATTGGTTGGGCCTCGAAGGTCTACTGAAAAGAAAACAGTTTTTCCTTAACAAAATATAATTCAATTTCGAGATATGCATTTGGAAAAGTTCAAGAAAATCAAAATGCAATGAATAACTCTTGAAAACAAAGATTTGATTAAAAACATTACTTTGCCAAAATAAAACCCAAACAAAAATTTAATATTAAGTTAGTTGCAATCCTTACTTGATGAAAACTCAATTCCTGTAGCATAGCAAAAGATGTCACAATTAAAATACAATTTGTGAAAACCATAGCATGTTCAACTTAGTGTTAGATACTGTGGACTTCTATCAAGTAATGGCCCAGATAATTCATAATTTTTACATACAAAACACCATGACACAAAAAATGTATACCTCCCATTTAAAATGTCTAGAAGTCCTATGAAATAAATAAATTTGTGAAGATCGAATTAGAATATTTTTCATAGACTAATTGGAATATTACTCCAATCTCTGCAGCAATTCCATAAAAGTACGACATATCTCTTCCTTCAATAAACTCTATAATTATAGTAAGTATTAAGTGAGAAGGCAATTTTGTTTGAGACCAGTATATGTACTCGAAACGTTAATGATAATCACACCATTTTATGCACGCTCAGGCACTTGGAAGAATAAATAAAAATACGAATTATAAGAAAAAACATTCGTTATTGTTTATCGACTTTGTAAAAAATGGAAAGGTGCAGCCATTTTAAACTGGAGAATGTTTGTTGTCTTGAAACTTTGAGCGACATTTCTTAGCTAGTGGAAAAAATATGCGCATTGTGACGTATATATCTTCAGAATACAGTGGGTCTAAGTAAACTTGTACCACTTCAGTTTAAACTCAATTCATTAGAAATAATTAATAGTTATGCTTTTTGTATTCCAACTATTTCATTTAAAATTTTTACACGTGACCCATTAATTAACATAAGGGTGAAATTAATGGATTTAACAAAATAGTAATTTACGTAACAAGTACGGAAAACACTGTTTTTTTGGACGAGTGGACAAGATTCTAGGACGAGCGTAGCGAGTCCTGGAAGTCTGCGAGTCCAAAAAAACTGTTTTCGGACGTGTTGCGTACACAATTTTTTCGGCAACCGTTTAGAATAACAAATTGAGACACATTTATTTTTTATATTTCTTTGTAGAAGAAAATTTCGAACATTTTAATTCTTATTTGTATTAAATATCTAAATGCGAACAGAAGATAGGTACTAACAGAAACATTCTAATTCTTATTTATATAAATATTTATATAAATATTTATATTGAAATTCGAGCATTTCCCGAACTAGTCCGGAAAGTACGTACTTCCCGGACTAGTCCGGGAAATGATACTTTCTCAAAGAAACAAAAAAAAATTGAATGAACCTTTGAAAATTATAATTTCAGCGATTACTATTATGCCAACAGCGCGCAACGATTAATCCATGATTACTGATGCTAAGAAAAAGCGACATCGCCGACATCTGAGTCATCTGACATCTACTACTGTGAATGACGAGTACCCAAATTTCAGTTGATTGATTTTATGAAAGTATTCAGGGTATAATCCGAGGCGTGGTACGGTGGAAGAGCCTTTTGAACTAGTGTTCACTGGTACGAACCCAAGTGAAGCTGGAAATTTTTCAATTACATTATAGTTCAAATTAACAGTGCAGCTCTTAAGGTGGCGAATGGAGTTCGTAACAAAGCCTACAGAACACCTGGCTGAAGGCCCTTTGTCGATGCCATTCGACATTCAGTGTCGATATACCTATCACTAATATTGGCAGTATTCAGATTGTATCTCATTCCTTCTGGATGCAGGTGGTGTTCCTCAAGTGCCAGCATATACGGAGAAACATTATGGAGCTTTCTTCTTCAAAGCCTCTATAATGGAAGCATGAAACTAAAATAGTATATTGTATAAGAAGGTCAGAAAAAATTTCGATGCGAGTGGGAAACCAAAAACATTAACGAATTTTCATTCTAACCAAGTAACAGACTATTCTTTCTCCACGAACAAAAATTGTAATAAAATGAAAAAAAGCAACTATAATTTCATAATAAAAAATAACTAACATTGTTTGCAAGAAAAATTAAAATTTTAATAAAAAACAAAATATTTTGAATATCTGCTCCAAACTTGGGTTGGTTGGGTTGGGTTTGAACTAGCAACTTTGCATTGCTTTATTTACTCAGAGGGCGACGCTTATCCTCTTCGCCACGCCTATTATACAAATCTAGTGACAAGTGGTTCATTAAAGGTTCTGCCTTTTCCAAGCGAACTATACCGCGCTATAACTTGGTGGAATAAAAATCAAAGCATGATTCAGTGGCAACATTTTTTTGTGTGATTCTCATGTACAATTTAGATTTCAGAGAATGCGGGAATTTATAATTTTGCAACCGCAACAGGTTGTTTAAAATCATAACAACTGCACTGTAGCCACGTTATTCAATATTTCTTTAACTGGATGGTAGGCTTTTGGACACGTGCCTACATTGTTTGAGCTCGAATTATCATCTGTTGAAATCCCGACTACATTTGATTTTCTTGGAACTTTCACGTAATATCAGAAATATACTAACCTGGATTGAGAAGTAACAAAAATTTAGTACATATATAATCGCTAACATCAAACTTCAATTCTAATAATTTAGCGGTGATGTCATTGAAGTGGTCAAGCAGACTGTGGACTCCAAGAAGCCCTAAACTCAGCAGATTGAATTTCTGGCCGTTGTGAAGAGTAGTCTCGTCTGGTAAGTTGTTATGCATACGTTGGTGCATATGGTCCAAAACCAACATATCCGACCACGAATGCTGGAGGAGCTTCATTTGGTCATCCACCTGGAAATAAGATTTCATATTTAGATTGGGATAAACGAAGATTAATCATAGATACAATTTAATGGTGCTTGCGATGGTATTCCAGTTGAGGATGTAATGGTTTCTGTGATGGATGATGGTCTTGTACAATCACCAGAGATGGGGATTGGCACATCATGAACTGAAGAATAAATATAATTATGATAATTATAATCAACAATCACCTAGAACATCAATGATCAGTTTAAACCTTGTTCTTGTATTAAAATAACTGCGGTATTTTCTCTGGCACTTATGACTTACAGTTCGGCAAACATAGCTGAAACTGTGAAAATCCCACTTGTTGCGCGAACGTTTTATGTTAAGTGCCTTATCACAAGATATATTGAGGGTCAGGTAGCTTAGTGGTTAAGACCATCGCGTTCAAACTTCAAAGCCATTGATGCTGCTGGTCGTGTAGGTTCAAATCCTATCGACTACACATTTTTATTCTGATGACCCGAGAGAGTGCTAGGAATCACACGTTGAAAGGTAAGACCTCGCCGTTCGTAAGTGGACGACAGCGGTTATCGTAAAAAATGAGTTTTTGGCATAGCTACTACTTCATTATTATATTTTTTTGGCTGAAATTTCGGTTTGGTTGATATAATTATTCATTGTCAATGTGGATTTTTTATTTTCATCGTCGATGTTTGATGGTGGATTCGGCATCTAATGAAACATGAAACAGATCTCTCATCGTGAAGTTTATTTGAGATCTTACCTTTTAAAAAAGGGATTTCACTGTGTGTTTTTGCATTATCTCTCAAACCCATTCAAGATTAATAATTTTTTTTATTATTTATCCTAATCACAATTTAATTTTCAAATTCGTCGATTGCTGTTTTATGTACATATGTATTTTTTGTCAGAATCAGTGTTAGATAAATATATGTCTGCAGGAAGTACGCAAATTTTTTTTCATTAAAGGATTGAAATATTGTTTAGATGATATTTCAGGGAGTTTTCAATATCTGAGATTCTTCTCGTAATGAAGAAACTGGACCCTATGGTACAAGACACTAACTGATTTTAATATAAAAACATACATGTTTCTCTACATAGCTTCTGCAAAAATCTAGAGATGGTGGTGGATATACGCTTAAGTAATTATCTTAGTAATATCCAAGAAATGCTGAAAGTGTTTTTATATATAATTGGGAACTATCCTTCGCTGATAATATAAAGAATTCTAATACTCAATGAAATAATATTGTTCAAGTCGAATTTCCTATCATATTGAAACACCAAAATTCATCAACACAGTCCACTCTTTTCAATATCAATTTACATAATAGATATAATCTATGGGCACCGAAAGACAGGCCGTGGAAGGGAGTGGGATAATGTGAAGAATTCGAATTCCCAATTAAATACAGTTCAAGTCTGATTTCCTATCTGATTGCAACATAAAAATGTATTAACACAGCCCAATCTCCAAAATATCAAGTTACATGGTTGATATAGTCCGTGTGCACCAAATGAAAGAGTGTGGGATAATGTAGAGAATTCTAATACCCAATGATACTCAATGAAATACACTTCTAGTCGGATTTCCTATCATATTGCGACACAAAAATAACACAGCCCACTTTTCAAAATATCAATTTTCATGGTTGATATAGTTAGTCTATGCGCAACGAAGGACAGGGAGTGGAAGAGTTTGGGATAATGTAAAGATTCTAATCATATTGTGTTTCAAAAAATGTAATACATCGTCTTCTTAAAATTTTCAATATATAGGTATATTTGATATAATTCCATGCGCACAAAAAGATACTCAGTAGAATTTCTGAAACTCACTGAATTACCGCTCATGTCTGATTTTCTGTCATAGTAATATTCAAAAATGTTTTACATGATCACATTCGACGCAGTAAGAGGTTGTAGTATATCACAGAAGTCAATTAAAATCCGTTTAATTCATATTTTTCATCCTAATAGCACATCAGAAGCCATCCGAGTTCACTATATATTAAAAAACAAACAGGGGGCATTTTATATCAAACCTTACTATGTGTTCTCCACAGTTTTTCGACCAAGCGGAAAAAGTTAGGTATAGACCTCGCTAAAGACGTATAATTAATAATGTTCTGACGTAGCGACCACTAAATTATATTTTGCAGCAATTATAATTCTTACAAAAAAAAAAACGTGGTGTCTATTGATTGGCTGTCAACTCCTTCGAGGTTATTTCTTGATCGGTATAATCGAAAATCCGAAATAGTTCACTTTGCAATGCAGTTAAATAAGTTTATGCGCTGTGTGGGGTGTTCAACCCCATGGAAATCATCATTCTGAAATATTTAACACGTCGATGGATTCTAATGAATTTTTAACAGTTTTGTGGAAAATTTTAGCGATACGCACAATGTGATAGACTATTTCACTCACTTGCGAAATCAACCAATCAGAAGCTCTAGTCAAGTTCGGATTACCGATAATACCAAACTTGACTCTTGACTCTGGTTGGTTTATCAAGTTCGGTGTTTTCAGATTTGTTTACAGTGCATGTTACAGTTTAACGTCAAATATAAGTGATTACGCTGTGCACGCATTCAAAAATGTTAATAGTCTAATAAAATTGTGATTGAATTTTTCTCATAAGTCTGTCTCAACTCAACTGATTCGAGAAACAATCCAGTTTCGTTCAGAAATAAATCGACAGACTTATCGCAAAAATTCAATCTCTTGTGGTATTACTACTGATAATGTAAAGGGAATTTTGAGAAGTTTGGGGATTTTTAACCCCTTCATTCTGTAATTTTCAACACTTCGATAGTTTGTGCAAAAATTATATACAATCTTATGAACAATGCTGGCACTGACCACGTTGGGATCTAATTCATTAGGGAATTTTCTATAAATAAGGGGTATATAACCCTGTGGGGGTAAAAATTTTGTAATAAATATGTAATAAATTTTATCAGTCTTTTGATCATTAATAATTGCGTATTTTTCAAAAATACAGAATATGTGGTGCAGCTTTACTTAAAAGTTAGCCCACGCCTATTTCCTGGAAAACGGAGACTGTAAAAAATGTAAAAATAAGGGGTATATAACCCTTTGGGGGTAAACATTTTGTAATAAATATGTAATAAATTTTATCAGTCTTTTCATCATTAATAATTGCGTATTTTTCAAAAATACAGAATATGTGGTGCAGCTTTACTTAAAAGTTAGCCCACGCCTATTTCCTGGAAAATGGAGACTGTAAAAAATATTTTTTTCTGTGACGGGAAAAGTTTTACATTTTATCTCTGTTGACAGGTACTAAAATATGACTTTTCAAAAAAAAAAATTTCCCGGATATATACATAGGTAAAGGTAGATATCTGCTATTGCAAAAGCTGATCTCGCACGCATCCGATGTTCAGCTCAGGGCTCTAACCCAAACTAACTAACCTAACCGGCCTTTATTTCTAAAAGTCTAAGAGCAGAAGAGAGGTCGACCTTCACCGTTCTGTTTAACGGATGAAACATACTTTTCAAAAAAAAAAAAAAAATCTACTGAAAATGTGATATACCAGCGAGTTTCAAAAATTTGCACCATATGGAAAACTTTCTTATTCTCGATCTGTCAGAAAATTTTATTCTTTATAAAATTAGCGCATTGCAGAATACTTACATACAAGTTGTCAAAATTTCAAATTTCCAAATGGTGTACAGGGGGAACAAAAAATAGAAATTTTAGTGTAAAATACTCCTTATTTTTGACATTATCAAAAAGTTCATTCAAGGAGGTTGTTCAGAATTGAAAACAATATTAAAATTTGGAGTCACAGCCAGCGTAGTTTACTCTTGGTCAAGATTCTAATTTTTCTTCCCCCCTGTACACCGTTTGGAAATTTTAAATTTTGACAACTCATAAACAAGTATTCTGCAATGCACTAATTTTTATGTGAAATAAAATTTTCTGACAAATCGATAATGAAAAAGTTTACATATGGTGCAAATTTTTGAAACTCACTCTATATAGTCTGGACCACATTTTGATAGGCAACCCATTTTAGGCGTATTCGTCTATTTATGAAACTTCATAAGAAATAAGAAGTATGTTTCATCCGTTAAACAGAACGGTGAAGATCGACCTCTCTTCTTAGGTCTTAAGCCGTAGACATTTGATTTTTTTCACTTTCAAATCCTCGTTTTCCCGTCACAGAAAAAAATAGTGACCGGGAAAAATAATAGATTTTAGCTCTCGGTTTTTTGTCTCCCTCCGCTTCGCCTTGGTAGACAACACAACCCCGAGCTAAAATCTAAAAAAATACTTTTTTCCCTTGTATAATAAATTCCTATTGATTGGGACGCAAATTTGTAATAAATGATTAGAAAATTATGTAATATTTTTTTTTTGGAGTGTGCCATAAATGCTGGTCTACCTTTAAGTTCATGATAGTTCGTTTGGATGAAGAACCACCCCTTCTCGCTGAAGCATAGCCGTGGTGCTTATTTCCCTTCTGGATTCCAGCACTTTCATTCTGCAATTTCATAAAAGTGGGTAGCAAGTTCCTTTGAAAAATTTCATTATTCTTTGTTGAGAAAACCCTGTCTTCGGTAATATCAGGAAACCTGACCCACTTGAACAGTTTTCAGACCATAAAAATAATATTTCACAACAAACTTGTGTACACAAGGTAAGTTTGGATCTAATGTGTAATAAAATTAGTACCTAACAAAAGTTAAAGAACCACTAAATATGAACTTTGTAAATTCACCCGCAGTAATAAAACTCTGAATACATATTTTGACAAAAGCGGTTTCGTTCCCAAGAACAAGTTATTGAATAGATTACCACTATATATTTAATTGCCCAGTGAACAAAATAACAATGTACGTCAATGATTCAATGGTACAATGATAATGTGTATATTTATTTTGTTGTAACAAAATGACTCATCGCGTTAGTTAAACAAAGATGGATCGCATCGGACTCACTGAACTTGGCCTAAATTTGCAATTCGTTTTCACTTTCAATTATTTGCTCATTTTACATAATCTTACTACACACGTTTCTGTTCTTTTTTTATTTCTCGCTCCGTCTCCTTCTTCGTCACGCAATTCGAAACGAGTTTTAAATAATTATATGATCGCATCGGTCGAACCCAATTATACAATTTTTTTTAAATGTTGAACTCGGTAATACGAATCTAGATTCTCAGACAGCCTGATATCTACCAGAAGGAAGTATAGTTGATATAGAATTAGAATTATGTTTTACATTTGAATTAAATATTTATAAAGTCTATGTGAAATAAAGTCAAGTAATTTATTAGGCCATTTTACATACAGAGTACATTATTATGGTAAGTCACACAAGCACAGATATATTGAGAGTAAAACTTCAAAATAAAAACTAGTTATTCCATTAAACGAAGAATGGGATAAAATGTGTATGGAACGTTCAGATTGAAATATAGAATAAGCTTTACAAAAATGTTTGAAATGTGTATACGTAGGTAGAAACACTATTTGAAAAGAAATCTTCTGATTTTGATTTTATAAGACTTCAATGTCAATAATTTAACAGAACGGTGAAGTCAATAATTCAACAGAACTTTGAAGACAATTTGATAGATTCATATTCAGCGATTTTTTGGGACTCAGTATTTTTGTGTACATATCTCCAATAATAAGAAGTGACATAATTCGAATCAAAATAAAAAGAAAAGACATTGTTCCTTTCAATCAACGTTTATTTGCTTCAATTCTTCAGGGCATTTTTGGCATATGAATATTATAATGGAGTTTGTAGAGTGACTCCAAACTATATCCATAATAACAACTATAGTATAGTGAATAGTGATAGTCTCAATCACAGTATTTCTAAATTGTCCAAATATAAACATGAACACAATTTACTTACCTACTATTAAAATAAGTGGATGGAATCTTACGTTGGATTCAAACAATAAATTACCAAGTTTATATTTCTGAAATCAGTGTGAGCCGGGTTTGAATAAAAGAGGTCAAGAGAACCACTTAACACCCCTGACATACATAAAAGAATTTATTCATCATTGTTCTATTGTTAACTAGGTACCTAGTTTTGAATTACTGATATTTCACACTACATTAACAACATCCACCCTTAATTGAGGAAGAATTGTGGAAGTCCTGAGTATTCGATATTCGTATACATATTCATTAAATTCGATTTTATTTCGAGAATGTATGTCACATCAATCCAGTTCATAGAACTATTAATATGAAGGGGTACTAAGTATTTTTTATTTTTTATTTCTCATGCGATCACATTGTTCTGCAATAACAGTTTTTGGTTTTACAGATGGTGAAAATTCCACATCGGTGTAAAATGGAATTGATCAGTTAGCAACGACACCAATAGGTGGTTTTGATTTTCACAATTCGGCTTCAATAGATGACCATCAACCAAGTGATTTTAGAAAACCATCGATGACATTTGTCTATCTTAGACCAGCCTCAAACTTTTTTGAGAGGCCATTTTTAATTTTTGACAAAAACATTACTGATAAAGTTCAAAGTCAATTTTTTAAAACACGCATATCAAATCTTATGGGTTTCTAGAAATGCTATAAAATTAAATTAATTTTATACTTCACAAGTAATAATGATATCGAAATTTTGTAAGTAGCTAAATATTAATATTATTTTCTGGGCTGAACGAACACTTTGTTTTTGCTATACTTGAAAAAATAAACAATGTATTCCAGTACAAATGACTAAACCCCACAAAAAAGTTAAATAAAATGATTTGTGGTATTCCCAATTTCCATTATCACGAGTGAAAATGTCAACCATATTGCATCCTCAATTTTGTTATAAATTTAAAAGCTATGAATTTTTTTTATTTTTTTTTATTTTTTTTCTGATTTAAACGATTTTTTTCTAATGAAAAGTGCTTTTATAGCTCTATTACGTATACCACCATAACTTTGAGATGACATCCAAAATGCCGAGGATTTCTTCCAACTGTTTCAAAACCAATAATAACAATAAACATTGCATTATCATAAGACATACTTTTTCCTTAGTGTATTTGCTCTGGTGCTATTGAAAATTACTTTTTTTACTAGGAATCTGTATTTGGAGTGTGTTCAGCGAAAACAAAGATTGACATTATTATGAATAACTATTGGTTAGAAATTTCAACAATTCAAACTTATAGCGGCCTGAATGGTAAACTATCTGACAAAAAATAACTAAGCAGACATTGATCTCTACTATAAATGAATTGAATATGATGTCAAATACTCGTGAAAGTTTTCAGCAATAATGAATTATATCTATTTTTAAGGTTACTAAGCATTGTCAATACATAATAGGGCATAATATGTCGAGAAGTCAACAACTGTAGTGGATAAGTCAAGTGGTATCAATCAGAAAGACCAGCAGCCGTGGCAGCAGTTACAGTTTGGATGGATAACTGGCATACTTGGACGGACTTCGGTAGGAATTCCAGATCGTGCTTAGGATCGCACATTAAAAGGTAAAGCCCTCGTCACTCATAAATCGGCACAAGTTCATTGAAGACTTACAGTTGCTCGAAAGTATGTAGTTAGATGACGGAAATAACACATTTAAAATAATTCAAATAAATAATAAATATGTCTAACATATCCATAGAATTTTATGCATGTAGCTTCAAAGAAGGGTATGCTTTTCAGGACCCCACGCCCGTGGTAATAAGATTGTGCACACTTATAGGTCGATAAGAAAGAAAATATTACACAAAATTTTCAATTCCATGCAATTCCGCAACATCTTCAAATACAAATAAGTTCATTTACAGCAAAGTTTGTGAAGGATATCCTGGGTTTCGATGAAATACATGAATGTCAGTTTCAACAATTAGTTATTGAAATACTTGAAACTCAATTTTTCCACTTTACATTTTTGAACAATAATTTATAAGAACTTATTAAGTACATAAGATAACTTTTTTTTAGGAACAGCCCAAATTTTCAAATCAAAAGCATTCCCTTCTTTTCTGTTAGTAAACAGAGATACTGTGGATGCAGTAGTTGTGTTCATCATACACTTGCCGATACACATTTTTTAGAAAAACATTTACCGAAGCTTACATTTCAAATGAATTTGCTCTATAGTGTTGACTAATGAATACTAAATACAAAATCTCATAGCTAGAATACATTCTTTGTGAACCCAACCCTCGTGATATTCATCTATAACAGATGGAATTCTAGTTAGATACTCCAATATTTAAAGATTCACATGTTTTCAGATGTTTGCTTACATACTCTCGAACTCCAATTGAATGAAAGGAATATCAACAAGAACGTTATATAAGCGAATGTTATGTAATTCCAAGATTGATTTCCCTTTACCATTTGATTCCAAAATCTACAAGACTCAGATACACCTAATTAACACTGGACATTAGGGCTGAACCTCCTCGATTTAATTACGCCATTCAATGTTTGCCTATCGAGCATGTATCAAGCTGGGGTGTATACACTTCATGAATTAATTAGTTTTATTTTCAGGGAGCATGTCGTTTTCCCACGTATTCAGATTCATCAACCGTACATCATGTTCACTGAATAATATGTTGAATTTCATCCTGCTTGAATTTTCCCCCCCGTGTGACTAATTATTCAAAGTGTTTTACGTGTATGGAATACAGGAATTAATTAAATGCGGTGGGTAGATTTCGAATATGCAATTTTTAGAAAAATATGGAATGCATCAGGAATAAAAAATTATTGTCATTTACATCATGTGATATTTTTAAACCAGTAACAGATTTAAAGAAAATCTGCCCATGCCCTCAAAAACAGGTCACCTTCAATGAAATACTAGTACCTATAATCTATAATTTCGAGTACAATTCACAGTTACCTTCAACTCCGCTCAGCAGATATTGAATGTTGAAACCTCAAAAGTTTTCTTCATATTTCCACGGATGCATTATTGTATCACGTGCATTTTTGCCTGCAATACTGCACTTTTCAGTCAGACTTAAGTTCACTCTGGGATGTTCATTGTATATTTCAGATCCTGTTCCATTGCCACTCCATGACGCATCTATGAATCAGGTCAGTCTACCGAAAATGTGTTGTATAGTCTTACATCTTCCATTATCTACGATCCGCTATGGTGGTGAGCGAATGTTGAACTACTGATATTTTCTGTCTTGCGCGACCAGAAAGAAGATTCACTGCGATAAGGGTCGATCTCAAGTCCTCAGTTCATGCTTTCTTCAAGGTCCTATAACCTTTTCATTTTCAGAGATATTTTAGTGATTCTTTTTTTCATTTCACTTCAATTTTGATAATTTATCCAGGGGCGTTTTAAGGGTTACAGACACCTGAGGCTAAACATTTATCTGCGCCTGTAGTGATTGAATCCTCATGTAGTGATTGAATCCTCAGACTTCGTAATTAGCCTTATGGATAAAACGCCCCTGAACTTATACATAATGAAAAAATTGAAACTTGGCCATTGCCCAATGGCACATGAAATATTTGAATCCATAAATTCCGGAATCATCAATAGGTCAGCCAAATTTTCAAATGACTGCTCACTTACGACAAACGAAGAAAAATGTATTCCTAGGAGCATTTATATCTCCGTGAACGTACCATTTTTGTTTCAAGATAGCTGAAAGTGTTTCGAATAATTTCAGCAACGTTCAGGGCTACGCTCGATATTCTCACAGTTCCTCCTATGGGACTCTCTCTGAGCCGTTCCCAACTCCTTGTTCTATTTTACGGATGACCAGCTTTCTCTGCAAGGTTTAACTTGCGTTTCACCTATTTCATGAAAGTGGAAAGTCTGCGGAAATTATCGCGATCTGTCGTAGTTGCTCTGTGACCATCTTCAAATCGGTCGATGTCCTTATTTTGGAAATAAATTTTCCTTCGATTCCTCAGGATTGAAAAAATATACTTTAGTTCCTCTCGGTATTTTGTTAGTTTTTTCAAAGTCGAAATTTTAAATTCACTAACGACTGAACGACAGCCAGTAAACTGCTGTATAGCATATTTTAACCGAGTAACAGCCTATACTTTCTCCATGAACAAACATTTCAATTCAAAGAAATGAAAAGCATCCAAAACGTCATAAGGAATAACTGAGTTTAGTTCAAACTATTTATATTTTATATTTTGATGAAATTTTTTTGTGTTCAAGTGGATTCAAGAATGGCTTAGATTCACAATTCGGTCCACTACAAAATGCTTTTTTAGTTAATTTTTTATTTATATGTTGAAAATAGCCGCTGCCCCGCGACTTCGCCATAAAATGAGTTCGACAATAACATTAATAAAAATAAATTGTAAGGGTTAGTCGGCGAAACAACACACCAATACAGGACAACGTCTGCCAGGACCGCTAGTTTACTATCAAAACAGATGAATATATATATATATATATAATTGTATATATATATATATACAATTGGCTGGTTTACTCACAAGCAGAGGCCAAATCGTGGACTCTACCTGTCAAACTTCAATTTCATAATTTTCTTCTTTTAATTACATGAAACATATGTCATTTGTCTGTTTCCTAACCAAGATGATAGACACGTGCTTGAGTATGTCCACACGTGGAAATTATCCATATAAATTTTAAAAAATGTATATTAATTGACTAATTATTTTAATTATTGACCTTAATGTTATTTTATCATCAACTTCATGTTTCCCTTTCGATAATTGTTGTATCACTTTCATCACATCTTTTTGCAATCAACCTCAAAGACACAGTAAGTATAACTGTTACTGGGTTTCACTCCATTTTAGTATATATTCGCTTATTAATTGTAGCTTCCCTGAAGATGACAGTAACCACTGTTGAAATATTGGAAATATAGTGTTAAAAGAGTACACGTTTTGCTTGCTGCTTACCCAAATAATCTTTCCAAATTGTATATATATATATATATATATATATATATATATATATACAGTGTGTCCCAGCTAAAACTTGTCACCCCCCTAATATCCGAACTCATGAAAAAAATTGAAAATCGCTCAGACCCGTCGATTTTTATTTCAAGGGGGAACACTTTCACCAAATACACCATCATTGTGTTGTCAACCCCCTCAACCCCAGCACCCCCTACTTCAGAATTTTCAATGGGACTACTATACTTGTGATACATCGTTTTGAAGGGAAATCAATCCCAAATACATCGGTGTACTGAAATTGAGGATCGATCAAGTGTTGTTGAAGTTTTAATGAAAACTAAGTTTTATCAAGATATTTTTATTTTTCATCACCTAAAATGTTATCATCGTAAGAAAGGTTCAAAATGTGAACCATTCAGTTCCATACAGAAGTATAAGCGATTTTCGAAATGTCTTCGCACATTGCTCAACATTTCTGGAGTCACTGCACGACACTCCACAACAATTCTCCTGTGTAGATCATCAAGAGAAGCTGGCTGTGTAATATAAACTTTGGATTTCAAATGACCCCATAAAAAGAAGTCTAATGGTGATAAATCAGGAGATCTAGCCGGCCATTCTATTGGTCCTCGCCTTCCAATCCATCTCCCTGTGAAATTGTCATCTAAAAATTGACGTACAGGTGCAACAAAATGTGGAGGAGCTCCATCTTGTTGAAAGGTGAGCTGACCTTCAAGTAACCTATCATCGTCTTCAAGTAACTGAGTGATTCTGGGGTTCACAGTTGTATCAAGAAGTTCAAAATACGTTTGTCCGTTGAGGTTACCATCAATAAAATATGGTCTCCCAGAATACCAGCCCAAACATTCAATTTCTGGGGAGTTTGTGAACGAGTTTCCCTGTACCAATGGGGATTTACGTCACTCCAGTATCTGCAGTTGTGCCTGTTCACATGTCCATTTAAATAAAAAGAAGATTCGTCAGAAAAGCACACATTGTAGAGGTAATTATTATCACCAATCAATAATTGACTCATGATTTCACAAAACTCTGTACGTCTGTCAGGATCATCTTCATTTAATTCTTGTACATTCTGCATTTTATAAGGATGGAATTTTGCTTCTTTCAGAATTCGATGTACGCTGCTTTTAGAAACTCCAGAAATAGTCTCAAGTTGTCTTAAAGATTGAATGTTGTCCATCACTGCATGTCCTACAACTGCAACAGCGACCCCTTCATTTCTCATAGGCTTCTCTCGTTCATGTTTTTTATTCAGCACTGATCCCGACTCCAAGAACTTATTCATCAATTGAAGGACGTACTGATATGATGTGGTTTTTTCTGGATGAATTTCATTGAAAATTCGAGCCGTAGCTCTAGCACATCGTCCATTTTCAAAATACGCAGCTACAATGGATATTCTCTCTTGTACAGTATAAACCATTTTCGAATGTTTTCAAATTGTTGAATGAAGTGACTCGAATACATCAATTACCAAGGCGTAAACAAAGATATGCGTATACAAAAACACATGAGGACAATTTTTTTTTCATAAAAACGTCTGTCTCACCTTTTAAACTATTATTTCTGACACCATATTATTTTTCAATACAGTGGCATACCCACAGTGAACCTTTCTTACGATGATAACATTTTAGGTGATGAAAAATAAAAATATCTTGATAAAACTTAGTTTTCATTAAAACTTCAACAACACTTGATCGATCCTCAATTTCAGTACACCGATGTATTTGGGATTGAATTCCCTTCAAAATGATGTATCACAAGTATAGTAGTCCTATTGAAAATTCTGAAGTAGGGGGTGCTGGGGTTGAGGGGGTTGACAACACAATGATGGTGTATTTGGTGAAAGTGTTCCCCCTTGAAATAAAAATCGACGGGTCTGAGCGATTTTCAATTTTTTTCATGAGTTCGGATATTAGGGGGGTGACAAGTTTTAGCTGGGACACACTGTATATAAAATACGCAAACAAAATTTTGAATTATAAAAAGAAATGAGTAACTCAGGTTTGGACTCGCGACCTTCCGATCATTAGCCAAATGCTCTCAAACATGCCACTCGATAATTCATGATGAAGAGTTACTTAAAAACTACCTCTATCTTCGATGGCAGTCCAGGCTATACTCTATTTCATGAATAACAGAGTAAATTCTCAGAAATACATAGGCATATGCACACCAAATTAGTTATTTTCTGAGAATTTACTCTACGTTATTCTTGAAATATACTTAATTTTTTTATTTTTATACCAGTGTGAGAATATATTTCTATCTCTGGAGAGACAGAGGTGTTGTAGAATACGTTCTCAATCTCGAGAGAAATAATGTTGGTATTATATCAAATGTGATTTCAGGGCTAGCAAATTCTGTGATGATCGTGGAGAAACGATTTTCTGGCAACAATGGTATATACAGTTGCGAGAAATTTTGAAATAGTTACTATTTTTTTAAATAATAATGAGTGTGACAAGTGACGCTGACGACAATTTTCGACAGTTGCGCCGCTGCACTGTATCTTGATAATGAATCAATAATTTGATTTTTTTATGAATATCTTTGAAATGATGCCTGTTGTAATCGTAGAGGTGGTGTTTCTGAAAGAATGGAGTATTTTCCAGAAAAATGTCATAGCAAACGACGTTTTCCTCGAATATATTTACCTGTGTGAGCTTGTTTTTTAATTAATCCTAACTACCTAATTGAAAGAGGTAGAAATATTTCAACCATTAAGACGATAGACGTCCGAAATATAAGGAATCAACCTTAACTAACTCATTAAGAAGTTTCGGATTCGGATTGCTGATGAACCAATATTATACGAATCTCATCCAAGTAAAAACAACGAGACTGAAGTCTAAAGTAAAAACGATAACAATTGAAAGCGAATCAGAGCAAACTTTCCCTGCCATTGCTATTCGGAACACTTTCCATTTTTGCTGTAGAATTTACTATGCGCGCCGTTTCGTAATAGTTACAATTCGTTCCTGACCTACTAGCAATGGCCTACTTGATGGTTATTATAAAATTGACGAAGGGAGACACCGAGCACTAGCCGTAATCACACGCATGTATTCATTCTTACGTTACATACACAACACGTCAAACAGATGTATGATTATTTATGGTTAGCAATTACCGCCATTACCGGCATAAACGCAGCAGGTTGTTGTTTATAAAACGGCAAAAACAAGAACGATAATGGGAGCCACGTTCTTTGTCGTACTGCCATCTACAGACGGTGGAATGTAATACAGGCGATATTTTGCATTTGCAACGTACGTAACCTGCACGAGGGTACCTACTTTTCGTCATCGTCTTCAACAGCCCCTAGGGCGCGTTCTTATGATTCGAAAATTGCCGTGAGAATATATATTTCAAGTTAAGCTGACTCTACAAATAATGTATGTACTAACATTATCTTTATGAGTCATCTGTTATTTTTCATACGAGTTGTGAGCGTGTAAACATTTGACAGTCGACGTGGATCATTCGATTGTGTTACGGTTGCCGCTATATTACAAATATCCTACACAATTAAGCATATTTCTTCTAATATTGTCTTCACCTCAAGCTCCGTTGATATTAATGTATGTATGTCACCTGTTGTATTTTTTTTTTTTTTAGTTCAGATTTTAGTGTGCCTTTAGGACAGGTTAGGTTTAGTTATATAACTATTATTGTAATCATCATTTTATTTTTTATACTTAGGGTTAGGGTGCATACTCAAGGTTAAGTGGTAGAATAGTTCAATGATATTGCTTCATCAACTGAACTTCGCCTTTTTAATTCTGTTACAAAATGTTTGTTAAAAATCAATTATTATGAGTAAAAATTATTATTATTATCAATTATCCGGCAAGCAAATGTTCTTTCATGAACTGTTAGTATAGATCCATCATAAAACCACAATAATCCGCTTTGAGACGACATGGCTTCACCCCTAAAAAAACACCCCTTTGGTCATAAAAGCCTGTTTTCGCCTAAAACTTGTCAACCGATGAAAATATCAAAAAATTATTCACTACCAAAAAGAAATCTTGATAAATTTCCTAAAAGAAAGTTCTCTAATTTTTCTGTATAGGCTATAAATATTTTAGCGCGCGAATTTAATCATTTAAATTTCTTCGCGCGCGACCTATTGATAAAAACTAATTGCTCGAAAACTACGCAAGTAAGGATGAAAAATCGAATTGGGTTTTGAAGGCAATGAAAAAAAAATACTTGTAGTCCTTGTCATTTTTAATTGAAGTGTGAACCAAAAACTTTACTGATTTCAGTTAATCCAATTAAGTTGATAACTAAAATTGATTCGTGAGAACACTCTTTTAGATCAAATTTCAACGTTCTATCAAGGGGTGGATCCATTGTATAGTTATTTGAAGTATTCGTTTTTGTTATTTTTTTGATAATTAATTAATATCAGTCAGATGGTTTCAGTAATTCTCAGCATTTTTTTTCAGATTTTGGAACATATTTGAGTAATTTTCATAAAGTTATGCGTATAGAAGAACAGGAATCAGTTCAAATTTCATGACTGATTGTGTTGTTTTTGACTGGTTTCAACATTTTTCAATATCCTTCTGGTATCATTTTGAGAATTATTTTAATGTTTTTATATATGATGATTTTCTTCCATGTTAGGTTGATTTTCTTCGTAGTTTTTTGGTATACCTACCAATTCGCGAATTTCCATAGGGCAGTATTGATAATATTCGAACTTGACTTCTGAATAGGACATACCTAGCAAATTATTTATTCTCAACAACATATACAGAATGTACCGTGAAACTTATGGAGAATGTAGATCAAATGGTCCATCTACTATAAAAAAAAAAAATTTGTACCCTCAGAAGTTTTTTCTGTACTGTTGGTACAATTTTACAGTTTTCTAATTCATTCATCCAGTTAAAATTGTTGATTGGTGATTCTAACTTCTTCATTTAAAAAATTCTTCGTTGTGAAAACAAATTGTAGGTACTGAGCTACTGCTGCATATTACATCAATAAATTGTCTACTTTATGGTGATCTCAAAATGGTGAAACATAAGTTTTTGGAATATTTGGTGTAATGATAATACTAAAGTTTTATTTAACAAACCGCAATTTTTAACACCTCAACACGTGTTTGAATCACCTAGTGATCATCTTCAAGAGGGAAGTTTAATCTTAAAATTCTATCGAGAATACATCGTACACATTTTAGAGGCATATCAGTTGAAGTTGGACAATATCGAGGGGGAAACATCTAGCTACAAGACTCAAAAGACTCAAGTCGATCGTCATGCTTGATGTTGGAACATTGGCTGTAAGTGGTATAGGGATGTTTCGTCGTTGCATTCGACTTGAGATGTTGAAGACAATTCGGCTTCTTTCCACTTGATCGAAATATTCTTTCGAAGAAATAAAAGTTTTTCTATACCCTAATGGAATGCAACCTCTTGGGACCCCACGTCAGGTTTTGTTGTTCTTATTGTCGTCAACCGGCTGCATCCTTGCGAGTAACTCTCAGATGTTTTGGAGAGACTTATGCGATATATAGGGAAGACGTAGCCATTACCTTTCAACTCTTTCGCAAAGTCAAGGATATCATATAAGAAATCCGGAATATTTATTTCCATTTTGGTCTCTATACATTCCATAGGTACTTTTCTCGGCCAATGCGTTTGCATATTTACTGATGGTGTGGACAACAAACAAAATGTGTATAGTTATCTCATAATCTAGCCAATTCAAAATTGAAAATACATCTTCTTTTTAAAAACAATTTCCTTTCAAAAGGTGAATTATACACTAGCATAAATATCAAGAAAATCATTTTCATTGAAGAAACCTCGAAACCTTTTCAAAACTCAGACAGGAAGACCCTATCGAGGAGATTACAGTTATTTCAAAAGCTCTTCAAAACTCGAACTGACACTGGCTAAAGGCCCTCTCATGACGATTATGACTGTGACTCTGGATAGTATACTATTCTTGTTGCATACTTTCATAAAGGTTTTAATTTAATCAGGTTCGATTTGTCTCCTGGTCTGATTCACTTTTATTTCCTAGTAATTTCCGAGGTGTGGTTACAGTAAAGCATGCCAAAAAAATCTACATATTTCAGTCACCATCGTTCATATCCAATGGATCTACCCGTTTCCAATTATAATGATTTTTGTTCGACCGCGTCACTGTATCTATCCATTAACATACAACTCAATTTGGTTAATTCGTATTGCTTAATGGCAATGTTCGAGTTGGATAACCAACTAGGTCGGCAATTGCAAACTATTTCGAATAATTCTTCCAGCAAATCGACGTCCCTATTTCAATCGCCTCCATGGTCGATACTTTTTCCTCGCGCTCTGTTCGCCTCTACGCCAGTTTCCAATTTCTAAATTTACGAAGAAAAAATGGTTTTGTAATGCACGTACATATTTATCACTGGCCGTTCTTGGCACGAATAACGAAATCTGCGTGTTATTTTGTTTAAATTGTAGGTAAAGCTGTTGCAAGACTGTGTGTAAAGTGGGACATTGGGCCCCACTATGGGCAGCGTTTGTTCTGTATCTTTATGAAATTCAATGCGAAGACACGATTTGTTGGAATACTTCCTAAGTACAATCGGTAAGGAAACGGTCGCTAAAAAAAGTAGCTGGCATTACATTTTAAACAGCAGATAAGACAGAAAGTGATACTTTTCCGCACGCGATTGCAGATGGCCGAACGACGCGTTAGCGGAGTTCGACCAGAAATCGGGTTCGGAAAAGACACTTTACGCTCGTGTTACGTACACTATATTTTCTACTAATAGCGGAAAAAACACCCAAAAGTTAACATAAAGAACATTTATTATTAAATATATATTAAACTATACAACCATATTTGGTAAGCTTTCTATTTTAACCTTCTGCGACGCAATATTTAAATGTCAGTATAATCCGCAAAAACTAAACAAATCTACTTTTCCGCACTAAAATGTTTTTTCCGCAGAGTGCGGAAAAGTGACTCTTTCAAAGCTAAAATGAGTGCGGAAAAGTGGATTTTTCCGCACGCTAGTAGAAAAAAGAATGTGTGACAATGTTACTAATCACTAAAACTAACATATATGAACAGTTGAGTAATTAATTTTTGTACAGAGCACTCAAATATTATACAATTTTTTCCAAGCTGATTCGATTTTGAAGTAGATAAGTAAGTAAATGAAATTCAACTAAAAAGAAACTTCTAAAAGTTTTCTTAATTCCACATTTCTTTTCAATTTTGGAATATGACTTCTTATTTCATAATCATGTATCGGTATCTGCTGATTTTAGCACCTAATGAACTGATAAATCTATCACCTGATATTTTTTAAATCAAGCATCTTAAAGATACCTATTTGTAAATGAACACTTATGTCAGCAGAAATATACTTTAAAGCAGTTCATAAAAAAAAATTCAAAATTTCTACTCAAGATGCTCTTTTCCGAAAAGTCGTCAATCTCATATCATTCTTCTGGATAAGCTACTTAGGATGACATTGATTATTGAAGGATAGATAGTATCGAGATACCAAAAATGTTAAAATCTTTGTTGTGTTGGATTTTGAATTTCCATTCAAAAACATAGAACGCTTACCTCTAACACCAAAACTACACCAATTTGACTTGATGCGCGTTTCGTCAACAAAGTTATCATCAGGAGCTCTAAGCTTTCTAATCCTAATTATTTCAACTAACTCATTTACTTTTCTCAACTGGGTTGAACATACATTATCCCTAGTCCAAATGCCTACATTGACCAGTGGTCATCCCCAGCCAACCGTATAATATTTACCGTTTGTTTACAATATGGTCTTACAATAGTCTCCTCCTTGAGAAAAGTTGCACAATTATCTGTCAGATGTAGTTCAATGTCCGACACGGTATTAGCCAAGGAAGTATTTGTTTTCTGTCCAATATTTGCCTCATATCCACCACTTTATTGAAATGTATGGAGAGAAGGGTTTTCAACCTCGTCGAAATTATTCTTTTCATTTAAATACTCAGGTATCTTCGAGGGTATATTCATTAGAATATATCAACACAAATTATGAATATTAGAGTAATGGCATAGGACCCTCATCCGGTCCTATAATACTCTAACGGTATGCGTCTGTGTCTGTGGTCATATACTTCAATTATTTTAAACTTGAGTCATCAAATCGGTGGTTGTTGTTCAGAGTAAGTTGGGCAACATCCGATTTTTCCGTTCTCGAAAATCTAATATGAGCGATATACTCTTTGAAGAGTCATATCCAAATTGAGATTATACGTACCTTTACACTTAGACTCTTTCGCGTGGGTTCTGAACGTGGAGTTACAATCGTGCGCGCAAAAACGGTAATGTAGATGCAAGTTTTGTTGTGATCCTCCATCCATTTATTCTTGGAGCGTGTATTGCGCGCACGATTGAAACGCCGCGTTCAGAACCCACGTGAAAGAGTGTAAGGTAGAGGTTATGGCAGTCAAATCGAAGTAATTTTTGTATTTGGGTAGTTTAATATGATCACAGCAAAAGTTTCCAAATATCCATATACTTATGTGACTCGTTTTAGTATTTATTTCTTCTTCGTGGAAAAACCGAACATGCAATAAAAACAGGCAGGTAGGTAGATAGATATAATAATAACAAAGCCTTCCACAGTAAACAGAATTGAAGAAATGAGTAATTGTATTTTTCCGCCATAAATGTTGCGTTTCTATAATGAAAGAGTTGAATTTGAAGAGAATGCATTATAGTCCTGATCTCACAATGTATTTTAGTCTATGAATTAATGTTCTTTCGAAAAAAACGGATAATTTACATCAGGATAGAAAGTCGGCAAGACCGTAAAAAAATATAAAATACCAACAAACATAAAGTGAATCGTTTAAAAAAAACGCGTATGAACAGAATGCGTGTATGGTTCTAGATGTATGTTCTGGGTGAATCCTATGACACAAATTTTGTATTCAAAGAGCAGACGAATCAGATAAGTAAATCCATAAGAAAATCAGCAAAATAAGACATCTGCACAAAATTAATAACCAACAAAATAGGCATTCATGAAATCCATGTCTCCTTTTAAACTGGATGAATATAAACATGGTTTTATTAATGTATGTGCTTACTTATTTAAAAGGCGAACCGCTAGTGTAGTGAAACTTTTGAAACGATAGTTTGAACGATACTTTGAAAAAGCTATGAATAGGTACTTATTGAATAAACCGACCACTAAGTATAATATTCTACATTGCTTTCGACAAATCGTAATTAATAAACTCACGACCATCCTGTGGGTTTTTAATTAATAATGTTGCATACAAAATCTTAAAAATTTTCATTAACTAATTGTCATCAATACCAAGAATACGTGTTGTTTCGTTTGTCCGAGGATATTCGTTCTAGGAATTGGCCCATAGAAATATATTTTTATATTTTTATGCACTGGTCCGCGACAGGAAATATGAAACTTACAGGGAATTATAAAATAATTAGTAACTAGGAACAATCATAATAAGAACAGAGAATGGAGTCAAACAAGCAGCAATAGTGTTCAATAAAAAACCTAGAAAGAGGAAGCAAACATTCCTTGAAAATTCAAGAATCCAAATTTAGAGTAATTAGGAATGAACATATAGAGACAATACCAAAGGAATTATGAAAGAATTTATGAAAAGATTTTCAAAACCTTCTTAAAATAGGAAATGAAAAGCAATAAGTAACAAACCAGAGAGATTAATGAATGAAAAACTGAGAAGGGTGTAGACGAAGTACACTGAATAACCAAATAGAAATTTGCAGCACCAATAAACAGGTCGAAATAATAATAATAATATAATAATGATACTTCCCTCATAAACACTCGTAGAGTGTACCCAAAGGCATAGCCTGTGCGGGTAGAGGACGGCTATTATTATTATTTGCCGTGGCGCTCCGATGATAGCAGACACCGTCAAAAAAATAGAAGAAGGGAAACAAAATTGATACTGGACATAGTAGGTATAGAAACACGAAAAGATACCAAAGGAATGATTAGGTTTGATATTACCAATACTGAATAATGGAGCCAAAAAAGATTATAACAAGCCAAGTCTAACGTTACTCAAGAGGCCATGAGCGCGATCACATTTTGGCCGTTTGTTTAGGGTGAAAGAGTCGATAACTCAAAAACGGTTCGTCGTATCGATTTCAAACAAGGATAGGTTTCTAGAGGAAGTTTGATTCTATGTAACTATGTCTGCGGCAACACCTCAAAATTCTTTTCATGGATAGTTGAAGTAGCTGCAGTGGTATTTCTCTTCCATTGAAATTTTAAGTAATCTTTATCTGATCGAAATGAATTTGGTATAAAAAGGGAGGCAAAACGTTGATCTATGTACGTGCTGTAATGTGTTTTTGAAATTATTTGTTCATCTACCCAAAAAATTGATTCAAAATAACTGCATTTTGGGACATTTTTGTGGTTTTTTTGTGGAAAAGTGGATTGAAAATTCAATTTCCATTACAGAACGTACGTAGAATCAAACTTTCTCTAGAAGCCTGTCCTTGTTTGAAATCGATAAGACGAACCGTTTTTGTGTTATCAATTGACTCTTTTACCCTTAAAAGCGTCGCAAACGTGATCGCGCTCATGGCCTCTTCGTACAATAATCTTTGAAAAAAGCGCAGAGGAGATTAAGAGTAAGCAAACGTACTCAAATAACTCTCAACTATTATAAAGAAACAATATATTACACACAGCAAACTATATATAGGTAAAGATAATGCTTTCGAAAAAGTCCTAGATCAAAAATTTAGAAATGTATATTGGATAAAACAGTTCAGAAACTAGTTAGAGCAGCACTACTAGTAGTAAAAATAAGCAATACAATTGTAGACTCAATCATGGATTTGACAATAAAAAAGAATTGACAATGAAAACAACATTGAAGGTAGAGCTTGGCTATTCTAGCAAGGAATGTGAATATTAGGTGCGCAGTACGCCAGCCGGTTGGCGGCCTTGTCATTCCCAATACAAGTTGGTAGTGGACAGTTTCTTTCTGTTTTTCGTTGGCGCATCTCACATTCCTTGTTAGATTTGTCAAGCTGTATATAAAGCTGCCTTCAGACAGATATTCACATATTATTGAGAAACATGGGAATTATCAAAAAGAAATTAAGCAAATATGGAGTGGCATAAATGAAGTCACGAGAAAGGACGAAATGAAAAAATTAAAAAATTGATAGTTGAATCAATCCAAATAACTTGGATAGAAACCACAAATATAACAAAAAAGGCAATTGTCGATCTCTCGAAGAATCCTTTTCTGGATAATGCTATCTTAGGGTGCATAATCACTTCAACCTTTTGCTACCAAACGATTCGAACTGAAGTTCTTCCCTCTGGTCCAAATATTATATGATTAGGGCAATGATGACAAGTATTTACCGGAGTAAAATCAAGTAAGTAAGAGTGTGTTTTACGATACAGTATGAAATAAATAATTATTACAGAACAGTAAAAATAGAGCATTTACGTGCCACGTGCCATTTACGCATCTTCTGGCACAACATTGGCCTAACTAATGATGCAAAGTTTAAATTCCATCATTAAATTAATACTGTACCTTGAGATCTTTGAAGAATATCGAATTCCTCGCCCAATCCACTTGAGAAAAGAGATTTTGGTCCAACACTTTACACATAAGTTCGAATAGGTCCACTTCACACTGATTGTACGTCTGTTCCTGTAATAACGTGTATAACGCGTTCTGCCATTCGCGATCGTCTATGCCTTGAACAAAGTCTCGAATCATAGGTGGCGCTTTATTAGAAGGTACACTACTGCCTTGAACCACAGTTTCGAATTGGAACACTTTCGGACTAAGAGAATGAGGTGATGTCGTGGTGGAATTAGCCTGGCCCCACAGCTTGTGATCGGGGCCCATGACCATAGAGGTGTGCGCCCCGCCGCCTTGGATGCCGACGATCTGCAGAGCTGGTTGCTGATTGGACGCCGTCTGCACCAAGGTAGAGTTCACCTGGCCCAGCGCCACGGCGATGGGACTGGGCGACGAGTCGGGTGATGAGGTGAGGGACGACACTTGCGGAATTTGGATTTCTTGCTTGATGTGAATGTTCGCGAACGGAGAGGTGCCGGGTTGGTTGCTGTAGATGTCTCCGCCGAGACCCGCTCCGCGAAGAGTTTGCACAGCCATCTGCCGCTGCCGCATGATCTGCAGCTTCCTCGCCCTGTCCCTCTTGTACATGGGTCCGAATTTATTTCGACCGCCTCTCATCCGATCTGCTCGAACAGCTGAAAAAAATACGGAATTAGTATTTTCGACATACACTGAGAGAAATCTGGAAAACATATTGTATTTTCAAGAAATTTTCAGAGTATTTAGTCAGTCCGGCCAGAAATAAGTCAAATCGTTAATAGTCACATATCTTTATCGTAACAATGTTAGTGTGCTTACTATACCATATTTCAGTTTTTGATATTCCCGTCATTGATGATGATATATTTTTCTTCAAAGTTACAATATTTTTCTCTTTCATTTTTCGACATGAAAAATGTAATTTATTACAATAATATTTTACAAGAATAACAATCAGTATAACAATATATTTTGTCGCATGCAACATAGAGTAATCCACATTTGAGAATCGGACCCCTGCTCTGTCCTGTCAAACTGATTCGTCATTTAACTGACAGAATAGACGACGCTTTGTAGGGCCGGTTTTTCAATATCCTGTTAGCGTAATTTGACTAACAGCTAAATTTGACTGAAGCTTAGAATGTGAGTTCATTATCTCATTTGAGCCAATGTCAGATTAATTCTACTCACCAGTCAAATTTAGCTGTCAGTCAAACTACGCTAACAGGATATTGAAAAATCGTCCCGTAGTGTAGTGTTCAAGTTGGTGTTCTAACTTTGTAAAGTGAAAATATTGCAGCATTTTTCAAATGGAAATTCATCTGACTTCAGAATACTTATTGGGGATTTAAAGACATCATCACAGGGTTCAAAGGTAAGAAACCAACTTATTTTAGTTGATTTTGTTCGTAATAAAACTTAGTACTATGGCCGCCGATGATAAATTATCCTTCATATCACACGTAAAACTATATTCATACATAAGAACAAAATCAACTGAAATGAAAAAAGTTCGATTCTTTGATTTTGGTTCGAAAATATGACTAGGTAACTAAAATGAAAATACAATGCTCATGACAGGTCTACGTCAAAAAATATTTTTCAAAGTGTCACCGCAGAAGAAATATTTCCCTCACATCCATCCCTCATATCCATCTCTGATGGATCCCTGAAGAGCCTGTTTTATTCCAATCCTACATCAATCCTCCTGAAGAGCTTGGCAAAGCGAAATAGATTTTTGTCAACCAAAATGTATTGGGGATTAAATGCGAGAGAAGCGAACCTTGCTTCAATGAAATGAACGATTTCTGCGAATGATATTTTTTAAATACATTCTCCTTATCTAATTTATTTAATGATTTTTTCAATGAAAACTAGAGATAATTTAAAAAATCAGCTATCTGAATGCAAATGCGAATTTTCACTTTCAGATTTTTTCTTTTTTTTTCAGTTAGAGTCTTTTCACAATATCTATCAGATGTAGTTCAATGTCCAGCGTGGCTTGTGCCGGGGAAGTAGTAGTTTTCTGTTAGATATTACAAATAAATTACATTTTTCATTTTTCATTTTTCATGGAGAATGTTCCTCTTTTCGATTCTTTATTTGAACCTTGTGATGAGGTGTTCAATTCGCCAATTGAATATATTCATATTCATTGTGCAAATATTTTGAATTTAATGGTATATGTATAGTTTAGATTGAAATGTAATATATTCATGGTAATCACTAATCAGCCGAGTACGGTTATGGTAACAATAATAAGCAAATTTTTTGCAAACATCAGTATACTCACGTCTATACCTGACTTTTATTTTTAAAGGTATTATTCAGTTTATTATTTTCGTTACAATACCAAAATTCCAATATTCATTACAATACTAATTTTGTAATAATCAACATGAATCAATTATAATAATATAATGCCTGTCATTACTATACCGTAATGCTGTCACGAAGACCTCAGAAAAAGAACGTGCTAAGTCACTTGGGCAATAATTTTCAGGAGAGCGTTCTTTAGGTTTGGACTACCCATGTTTCTTATGACTTGCCTGTATACGTTTTACAAAAGTATTAATATCTTCTGACCGGAAATGTTCTTCCCCAGTACAAATATGTATGTGATAGCATAAGCCCGGCAGCCAAAAGCTGACGTGGAAATCGCGATTTGAGGCAAAATGTGACATAACACGTTCTTTCCCTGAGGTCTTCAAATACTTAGTATAGTAATTTTCTGCTAACATCCACTATACATTTTTTTCCGTGTATATATGGATTGAATTATAACGAGCCCATCAAACTCAGGAAATACAGTTATCGCGTTTTTTAAGACAAATAATGTCGGTAAACATTGAATGATTCTCAGCTGAATTAAAAATTGATAGCAATGAGTTAAAATCGTTTTAAATAATTTTCCCAAAAACTATAAAAGAAACAAAAAAACCGGAATTCGACTATATTTTTTTTACAAGTTTTAGAAACTCTCTAATTTGATTTCTCATGTCAATAACACATATCAACAAGTTGCCTTCCTCTGAATAGATGCTTATGTTCAAAGGTCTTATATATATTTTTGTAATAATTTGCATGTAAATATTAAATCAGATATGCGTGTATTATTGCAGACAATACAACTATTCTGAGTGAGGGCAAAAATTCAAATCAGTTGAAGAAGCAAGTTTCTGGTTTCAATAAAATAACCCCACACTGAATAACACAAAAAAATGTGAATATTTTCCTCATTAACATCACTTCAAATGTGAACTGACTTGCATTGAGCCATGTCACCACACTGAAGAAACTGCTACATCAAATATTGAAACTGGCTACTTTAACCTCATCAACGATGGCATTTTGATATTAGGAAATGTATAACAGTAAGAGGGATGCATTTTCCAAATTAAATAACAATGGTATTGTGTTCAATCTTGACATTCAACAAAGAATGAAATTTCATTAGAAATAAAAAACAATCAATTCTATTAACAAAAGTGAAAAAAAAATCTCATTTTTCTCGAAAAATGCACTAGTGCATGTTTTTTTTACGAGAAAGTCTCACTGAAAGGGCGAGCTGATTTCATTACCCCAAGACCTTTTCGTCACATCCATGGTGTTAGTAATTATTGGGCGAGAGAAGCATGAGCATGAGCATGAGCAGACGGACAGAACCAAGACTAGCGGCTTCTGATCTGTCATACTATTGAAAGCCGCGAGTGCATCATTTCATGGAGAACCCCTCATTATTATTATTATTACTAAAATTAAAATTTTTCATTCAGGCCCTTTTGTCCGAAGCTCTACCTCATGCAAAGCAGAACAACACTTTCCGCAGCCTTCATGACGACTTTTCTATATCATTATTATTATTATGAAACTGAAGTTTACTTTTGAACAAAAACAAACAATATAGATCCAATAGAGCACTGTCAGATGACGACACAACATGGCGGTCATGGTGGGGCAAACAAAGTATTTGACATTTGATGAATTTATTATCACAATGATGCCAAGAACTTCTTCCTAGGAAATCACTTTTCGCAGAAAACTGACCAGAAAGATTCACGTAGCCTTACGGAACATTGGATCAACGTTTTTTTTTGTTCAGTTTGGTTTGTTTGTCCCCCTATGACATCGTTCCGCAACTGTCATATTACGTCACTGACAGTGCTCTATAGATACATTCTCAAAAATGGGCACTAACAAAAAAAAAATCAATATTTCTAGTAATGAGAAATATTTTTAATAGACTGCAGAGTTCTCGAAAATTCACGCTCTCATGAACACGGATTGCTTCTCATTCAAGATGGTGCAGGTTATTTACACAACGAATTCGTTTTCAGTGTCTTTCAAATTATGATTCAACTTAGAGCATGTGATTATGAAAATTACGTTCGTAAACGAAGTTTGACATTCCGTACCTCATACAATTCACAATACGCTCTAGATATTTAATCTCTCTGGTTCCACGCGATTTAGCAGCTGAGAACGCTGTCTGTCTGTCTGTCTTACCGAGACACTCATTTCAACATATTTTCATTAATCGATCGTTTAGAAGGCATTAATAGCCGGGATCGAATGTGATTTGTGCTCAACAGAACCTTGTGTTAAGTTCATTAGATACCAATATTATTTACTTCAATTTACATGCTTTTGATGTGTCGTTCATTTCGCAACCTCCTATTGGAAGTCATGCTAAATCATTCAAATAAATTCAATAGATTCAAATCGCCAGCTTCAATTCCACTCAGGTGGAGGAACACAGGAACAAGGATTCTGTCTTTCCACGTGTGTTTATCTAGGGGCGGCGCTTTTCTACCCTTACCAAAGGACTTTTTTGTTCAGATTTCCAAATTATACTTTGTTTTCCAGTTCTCTTGGTGGGGAAAGCACATTGTAAAAATTTCTGTGGTCGTAGTTCACTCTGTAATTAATATTACCATTCAAATAATTCACAGGCAAATAATAATATACGACCGAATAAAGTGACTCTTTCTAATATCAGAAGCAACAATCGAATTGATTGAAGATGTATGTCATAATACTTGTTTTACAACATAGTAATAGAATAACGGCAACTCCGAATTCCCACAATTAACTAGGTATTCTCGTTCTCGAATCTGACTTGTTGAACATGTTTTTGACATTTCCTCATACAATAAATATATCCAATTTAAAATTGGCATTTGGCGTTGCGATTTCGTAGTAAAATTTATGGGCACAGATTTCTATTAATAGTGTAGTTTCTCAATAAAAATAAACATGTACCTGATTTGACAATCAGAGAACATACAGGTTGGAACATTACTGGAACAAATCCATTAGTTCGAGTGAAATTTTTTGTGGGCTTCATACATACTCATGAATATAGATTATTTACTTTAAGATGAGCATGAGCTCATGTTTGATAATGTTGTATATATATCCGACATAACTATGTTAAAATTCCCAATCAAATGCGTTCAATTAAATTAAAAAATTAAATTTGACCAAGTTTCATCGCTAATGAACGCATTTCCTTGGGAATTTTAACGTTGTTAAGTCGGATATACAACATTATCAGACATGACGTCATGCTCATCTTAACGTGAATAACCTATAAAATAAAACTTTAAGGAGTGAAACATCACCTTAATTGGATGCACTTGTGGCACCTTGATGGAGGGTTCTTGTAAAAAATACTATGAAATTTTGAAGCGAACAAACAGGTGTTTTGAAATGAGACATTGGGACACTAACAGGATTCAGCTGACTTCAAATCAAGTGATTTTAATCACGTTTAAAATTATCATTAAATGAATTTTTTTTATATTTTAGAACAATATAATAACATAATATAAAAATATTTTCAAAAATCAACAGTAGGACACTTTTATGTTTCTGTATTTTCATTATATAGTTTGAACAAAAGCAGCAGTTTTCCTCCTTTGCTTTTACCCATCTTTTTCCTATTCGACTGTGCAAAGCCAAAGTGCTGGAAATTCCTACTGATGCTGAGGAAGCAGTTGCACACAGGAACTGTTTCGCAATTTTCAGCTCATCTATCTATGATAATTGATAACCAAAACTGTATTCCATTTACGTTCTTTGATATTTCGTCCGAAAACATAATATGTTTGAGTGGACTACTGCGATGAAACTTTATTGTTTATGATAACAGTCCAGTGTGTACATGTAACTGATTAATTGTTTCTGAAGACAATTTTCTTCGGATGTTAACTTTTTGCTTTTGTGAGTTGAAATTATAGGTTATAAAAAAAACGATAATAACACCACAGGTTTTACGTTGTATACAGGATAAATTTTACCATCGATCGGCTCTCGTAAAAAACGAATACATAATCTTTACTTTGGCTATTTACCTTAACCCGAGCCTTAACCTTAATTAATGTTACCAAATAAATTTCCCAATAATTTTCAAATTGAAATAATATGATTAATTTCATTTTTGAAAGAGTATTCCAACGATGTATCAAAGGTACCAACTTTTTTTAAGTGTGACCTCCACAAAAATCAGTTTCTTCAATTTCTAAGTTCTATTCGATAGTGGTTTTATGCACGGCGTTTGGGTCGCACGTTCCGGAACGTAGAATTTGGCGCGTCCCGCGACGGCCACGAGTTTTTACTACGTTCGCTGTTTTTTATTGCTAAACAGGATTGGTGGGAAACGCCGAATGCGCTGCATAAATTCACCCATTCAATGTATGTAGAGCGAACACGCGACAGTCTTGAACCCGTGTTTTAAATAGCTGTCACGGGCATTAGGGGACACGCGTTCCCACAGCGACACAAAACACCGTGTATAAATCCACCTTATACAGTGTTCACGCGTAATACTTGTTCCAAGTATGTTTTGTTACTATAATACCATACACCACTCTAGAAAGCACAGTATCATCTATAATTTTTTAATATATGACTACAAAAATCACAAAAATTATATTGTTTTTGCCGCTATCGATTGTAAAATGCTCTACTGTTTGCTCAACAAAATGTTGCACTCGTCACAGTTTTCCGTTCGGTTTATACTATTGACTTCCTCTTTATTTTTATACACCGCTCAGATATTATCTTTTGGCATCCCTGATAAAACAATAAAACACAAAAATTACATAGTACAGTACAGTACATACGAGTTGATTGTGCTAATTATAGTATGGGAGACTTCCTCCAAGGCCACACACATCACCTAGCCAGCTTGTTTATTACTGCATTACAATGTTTCTAATGAAGTTTAGTAGCTGTTGGAATATTCGAATATTAAAAATAACTTGTTATCGGGAGCCAAATTATTGTCCTAGAATATAAGAAAGTGGATGTCTAACAGTCAGTGTGGCCCATTCAAAATGGAACCCCAGTGAAACATACATTTTTGAACAGATTGAAATGTTTTTTTTTTATTAGGTAGGCATTCAAAAAGTCCACAAGTGTCACCAAATTTCATGGATGAATCTTCATTTTCAGTGCCAACTATTCTTATTTTTCAAGATCAAAAATATAAAATAATAATTATTAGCGATTAATTTTTCATTTATTGATCTGACTGCACCACTGGATTCGCGACATTTTCAAATGGTTCATGTTGAAATTACCTTGAAATGCGTCCATCAATAAGAAGAGTTAAAGATAGCGAATTGAAATTTGAAAAATCAACAGTCCCCTTTAATTTCAAAACTTTTATCAAAATTCTGAATACACACTGGATTCAGGCAGTCTCGACATATCACTGATCAATAAAATTCTGTTTTATTGAAATCTGATGTTTTTTAAAAAGAAAATTATGTCAGGAAATTTTAAAAATATGTTGTTTATTAATAGATTTTCATGAAATTCTGATCAGTGATATTTCGAGACTTCCTGTATTCAGTGGTGTAGTCAGAGTTTTGATAAAAGTTTTGAAAATGAAGTGGTGGTTTGTTCAGCGGCATCTTTCTCAAATTTTATTTCCATATCTTATTGATTGATTCATTTCAACGTACCTAAGTTCAACATGAACCACTTAAAATGTCAGTGCAGTCAGATTTTTTCTAAAAAAATCGCTATAAATTTTTTTAGATTATCGAGTTTGAAGAATAAGAATAGTTGGCCCTGAAAATGAAGATTTATTCAGGACCTGATGAAAAAAATTCAAATGAATCGGTTGAAAAATGTATGTTTATTAAGGGCACTTCCATTTTGAATGAGTCACACTGTATGAATTGAAAATGTGGATGTGAATGGTAGTGCAAATGATGTCAATTTTTCATAAACCCCAATAGAATATTATGACTGAACAGTGATACATTAATATTTTCTGATGGTCATCTGTGGTAGCTATTGATCTGAGAAAAATGCAGATAACACGTTCGATTTCAACGTAACAGTCGGTAACACTCATTTTCTATCTCGCGGATCGACTTTCTCTGGCCTTGAATTCGTTGCATAACTTGTTATCGGCACACAAAGAAGTGTTGCCATTGAAGAGGTAGATCAATTAATAGAAGGACGTTGGTCAGTGTGCCAGAGACTTCAAGAGGTAAGTGCGTTAGAGGATGCATACCTAGAAGCTGAATTCAGGAATGATATATGTATAAAAACAAGAACGAATAATCGAACAAAATTTAATTAGGACGTCTCATACGACCAATTTATTCAGGAAGTAGAAATAAATGTCCAATGATTGTCAAATCGTGGTTAACCATTAACAAAATCAGTCAGTTTGTTGTATCAACCTCTACTGTGGATCACAAAATTGGCTATTGGGACATCCCAAGAAAAAATTCGAACTGAATCGGATAATTTATACTTGTAGCAATAACGAAATGAAAACAGTATTGTTCTGGTACGCAAATTCGAATGAATACATCACTGGGAAACTCAGAAAAAAAAGTTCCTTCAATGCATGATAGCAACAATACCACATGTTAATTTTATTGACCGCGACTATTGAAACTTTGTATTGCTATCGGCCTAGTCCCCAACAATTGTAACATCACTGCCGGCCTATTATTGTCTTTGAAGCTATTTAACAAAAACTCCACTTCTACTTGTCTTGTAATCTAAAATGATGGATTCTGTTATTATTTAACCGATAATTATTACTGACTAGACTGACAACTTGAACCTACGCTTATTAATTTGACAAACACTCTCTATGGAAATTGAAAAAGTTAATTTTTTTGTAATATTTAGAAGAAAACAACTACTTCCCCGGCTAAAGCAACGCTGGACATTGAACAAGATATTGTGAAAAGACCAACTGAAAAAAAAATCTGAATGTGAAAATTCGCATTTTCATTCAGATAGTTGATATATTTTTTAATTATTGTTATTATCTGTATTATAATGAATAACAATACTGTGGAAATAAACCACTTTCTTATTGGAGTTCAGAATCAGTGTTGTTCGAGATCAGCATTGAGTCGCAAGTGAGTATACAGAGAAAACAATATCGTAATACGAAAGAGATACCCATTCATTCAATGATATACTCTATTCCATACTCCACGAGTATAGTAATACTTCATTCACTGATAAGATTATATTTGTTTACCAATTGCATTATATCATTGATTTGAATATAAGAACGCATTGAACGTTCCCTCACTCTTCCTACGAGCTCACATAATAGTATGATGAAATGGACTGCTATATAGAACCTTTGTGTCAACTAGTCAAAAATTAGAATTTTCGTTTTAAAGGAAATTAAATTATCTTTCCGAATTTCCCGTGGATAGTTGACTTGAATTTATATAGAGAGAAAACTCACTATTAGAAAATATGCGTGTACAGTGAAACCAATCTAGCCATAGATTTTAAATTGCGCGTCTGATCATGTTGAGTGCCTTATCACTGGATATATTACGGATTATAATCCGTTGTCCGGCAAGTGCGCAGCACGTTTTCACGTCTAAAGGTAGGCTGGTTTCACTGTACATTATTTCATCTATAATTATCACAAGAAATGGTATATACCGCACAAAAATTGAAAAAAAAACTACGAGTCATAGGTATTGTATTCAATTAGGAACACCAATGTGTGCAGTTGCATTTGTCTGTTGACAGCATGTGAAAGTACCGGGCACATGGTTTATTTTTATCAGAAATTGCAAAATGAAGAAATCGCTTCGCGCTACCTCGCGCCGTAATTTCCCTGTAAAAATCCTGTCGAATCTTGTTTGTACCAATCATAACACAAAATACAATAAAGTGTAAAGTAAGTATAAAATAAAAGTGAGTGGAAGGAGGAAAGACACAATTTGAAAATATTTTATAGAAAAAACAAACAGCAAAAGGGTAGTAGAGCGATATGCGTATTTTTTTTAATTTATTATTTTTTTCAATATTAAGAATATAGTTTTATTTGCAGTTTGTATTAGTTTAATTTGTATTTTGACTATATTTCTATAATAAATAAGTGTTTTTTCTTATTTTGCATATTTTTTATTTTATTCATTGAATAAAATAAAAAAATCACTTGATTAAAATCATTGTATTGAATCGTGATTAAAATCATTGATTTAAATCGTGATTTAAATCAAATTATTTATAAATCTGGCGAACCCTGAATTTATTATTTCTAATCGTCTTGTAATTATAAATGTTGAATATCTGTATCCAATTAGAAGTATATTAATATTTGAAGATCCACGGTAAAATTTCTCGATAGTATTATTATAATTTCTATCAAAACAGGGTTCATAAACCAATGAGTTCTCATTGAACAAAAACAAAGTAGTGTCGTTAAATAACGTTATATCTGAGTATTTACAGAACAAGCGCCGTGTGTGACTGGAATACTTGGCACTTACTCAATTTTTAGTTTTACATTTATTACCACCTCTGAACTCCAGTCCAAAAATAATAATGAGAAAATTAATATTTCCTGTCCTATGCTGTCTTTTGTGGTCACCTATTCAAGAAACATCAATTTTTAATTCATTTTTTATAAAGAATACTTCCATGCTTTTATAATATCATTCATTCATCCATAAAAATGACAAAAAGTAGGATTAAAATTCAATTTTCTGTGTTGTTCATTCAACCATATGAATCAATAATAATTATTCCTCATAAAAGTAAAAAAAAAGAAGAATAAATGTTACTAGAATTTGTTGTATTTCCGCACCTAATCATAATTTTTCATTAGAGACTTGAAGTGAGATAGTTAAGGTGTGCATAAATTCAATACTTTCCTAAGTAAATCAGAATATTTTACAAAAATACTCGTATATATTTTTATAGAACACGTTATAATTTTTCTAATTTGGCAGCTAATTCCAAAAATGTATAACAATAATTAAGGTTTTCAAGTGATTTGTTGGCGAGTTGTGCGGACTACGAAAGCGCCGAACGGACATGATGAAAAAAATATTATAATTGCCAGTTCAAACTGACAATTAGCTATAATTGCCAGTTTGAACTGACAATTAGCTATAATTGCCAGTTTGATCTGACAATTGGCTATAATTGCCAGTTTGAACTGACAATCAGCTATAATTACCAGTTTGAACAGACAATTAGCTATAGCCAGTTCAAACTGGCATTTATAATATTATATACAGTGCTAGTCTGAAGTCCGTTCCCCCCCTACTAATTTTCGAACCACCTGGTATATCGCAACGAAATTTGGAAGGCTCAATACAAACCTACTTTTTCGTGGGAAAATTCTAGCTAAAAGTTTCAAAATGCAAGCTTAGCGCCTTCTAATTTTTTAAAATAGAACACCCGGTATATCATTGCATGATCGGTTAGGGACGATCATAAGGAATCCAACAATACGAAGTTTGATGCTATTATCTCCAAAGACTATAGAGATATCACCTATTACTCCATAAGCCGAATGAATGGGAGAGAGAAACTTTTTCTGGCGGGTCAATAAATTCTCTCTCATACTCATTCGGCTTATGGAGAAAATAATAGGCGATATCTCCATAGTCTCTGGAGATAATAGCATCAAACTTGGTGTTGTTGGATTCCTTATGATCGTCCCTAACCGATCATGCAATGATATACCAGGTGTTCTATTTAAAAAAATTATTGAAGATGGCGCTCAGCTGCCATTTTCAAACTTTTAGCTGGAATTTTCTCATGAAAAAGTAGGTTTTTATCTCCTATTTGAGATTTCCAAATTTCGTTGCGATATACCAGGTGGATCAAAAATTAGTAGGGGGGAACGGACTTTAGACTAGCACTGTATATTATATTGTTAAGCTGGGCAATTATAGCTAATTGTCAGTTCAAACTGGCAACTATAGCTAATTGTCAGTTCAAACTGGCAATTATAATATTTTTTTCATCATGTCCGTTCAGCGCTTTCGTAGCGGACAGATCGTGGACAACGAGTATTAGGAGGAACTGAGTAATCTACAAATATGTATGTATATTTTTTCTACGATTGTACAGAATTATTAATTGTTGTCACCTTACCATGCCGGAAGTTATATTGTTTGCTGAAAACGAAAGTTTATTCACAGTTCCACATGGACATGAACATTTAACAGTGACAATTTCTCAAATTAATTTCCAGTCATCAGTTTGAAATATTGCTATTTCGTTGTGAAACGGTTGAAAACGTTGAGTTCTGACAGTAACGATGAAATTTCCATCAGTCCATAGCAAACTGCTGTAATTGCGATATTAAAATTGAAATTAACTCATTAATTCAATAACTGCAATGAAAATATCCTTTGACTGAAGCTCTTAGGTATTTTGAAACTGTGATGTTAACAATAAATTCCCAATACAATTGTATAATATGCAATAATAGCAGCCGATGTGGAATTCAACATTTCCAAAATTATTTTGCCATTAGATTAACTACTGTTATGGAAGAAATATTCCAAAGCACTTGCTGTCTTATGGTTTCGCGCGTATTTGATTACAACACTTGTATATGAACTGAATATTCTATTAATGTTCAATAGTAATTATTCTAACAAGTACGGAAAGAGAAGTTCTACTACCCAATCAACTACGGGACCGGGAAAGTACCTTTCCGCATGAGTTAGGATCAAGATGTTTTCTACAAGCGCGTTAAAAATCTCATGTGGTGATCTTGAAAAACCTTTTACAAATCTGAATGAAAATAGATTATTAACGGAAGTGATGCCAAGAAATAGGTACTTGAAGATGAGCCGTATTCATTGATTAACATTTGGAATACATAAATTTGCACAGACATGAAACAATCCCAATTCCGAAACAAGCTATACTAATGAAAAGTCGAAGAAAATCTGTTTCGTATTGAGAGTTCTTTTATACTAATATTATAATTAATTATTTTCTCCTTTTCTTTTCATATTCTTATTGAGTCTCTGTTACTGTGGTTAGTTTTCCGACAAACTATAACTCCTTTTCATGCATTTTTCAAGTAAAAACGACCATAAAAATTAATTGAATTTCAGGTTGACGAACAATTGTTTCTTAAAAATCTGCTCTTTTGTCATACTTGATTCCAATCTGAGAAAATATGAAAAATACATTTATATATTTATTTGTACAATTCATTGAAATAAATTATTAAAAATGAAATACCCAGCACCTAGCCCTAATTTTTTGAAACTCGGTGTAATTGCAAATGCACTGGCTGCATTTTCTTGCAATGCAATACTTCGGCATTCCGAATATTTATGGAACACACAAATCAATTATCCCATAATTCTAGTTTGATACCAACAGTTGTGACTTGTGACACAGATACAACGGGACGGTTTTTACAAAATTGAAATTTTTGTTGTCCCCAACTATGTGCAGTGAGAACGTATGGTGGAACACCTAACCTAGATGATCAGTGCAGCGTGATATTCCATTTAACGCTAAATCCAGTGACATAATATAATTTCCTAGACAAAAATGGAATATCCCACACGTCCAGTATTGTTCAGGAGAGACTGGCCTACCTACCTAGATTTCGCATAAACCATAATTAGTTTTTGTCACAATTGACACGGCGATAGTTGCATGAATGCATTTGTTGCAATTAACTTTTAGGTTGCAGTGTGCTTTATGTCCAACGATATGAGTGTTATGATCAATTTTCCACACTTCGTTAACCAGATGAAATACGAACAAAAGTTGGGACACGCAGGTTCTCAGAAAGTTTTCGAAACAAAGCAAAATTGCATAAGTATTGTTAAGGTCCACATAAGCGATTTCGAAAAAGGATATACATTGGAAACACTAATGGGATGAAGTTATGAAACCAGTGAAAAAAATTCAAATATTTTCTAGATCCCCTTACTGCTACTTCTCATCTCCATACCTAACTACGTCCTATTGTATTTTCCTGAAGTATAGTTAGAATTATAATAACACAAATATTTTGACAAAGGAATGTAACTCTACTAAGAGACTATTTATGGAAATGGCTTTCATTTCTCCATCAAATATTTTATTTTATTTTATTTATTTATTTATTTATTTATTTATTTATGACCTCAAATACAGTACAGAAAGGATATTGATAACAAGGCCTATACAAAAAATATAGTACATAATCAAATATAAAATATAAAACATAAAACATAATGAAATAGTACATAAAACAGAATAGCTGGATAGTACAATGTTTGTTATATACACACATACAAATAACTTTTTTGGCATTAATTCATTTAAATAGATATATCACAGAGTATTTACAGATATCACATGAATCATATTGTTAAATAGTCATACACCTAACATAATACATTTCAGATGTAGTTTTAATTTGATATTGAATGAATTTTTGTTTTCTATTTCTTTTATTCGTGCTGGAATTGTGTTATATGCTTCAATTGCCCTATAAATCGGCGAATCTTGGGTTTTTTTGGAAAGTCTCAATTCGTTTCTTAAAAAATCTTTATTTCGAGTGTCATGATTGTGCACGTCTTGTGCTAACATGAATGTGTGATTTGATTTAATATAGCCAACTTGCATGCCATGAACTAGTTTAATTTCTGATATTGAGTAATTTCGTTTCTGAATAAAGTTCTGCAGTAGATTTTCGTGAGTCATAGTTATACAATACCTTTATGGTTTTATTTTGCATAATTTGTAATTTTGAAATTAATGTATCTGAAGCATTTCCCCAACAGTTAATAAGATATCTCAATCTGGATCCAACTAAGCAATAATAAATTGTGTTTTTATGTTTGTCACTCATCATGTAAGCACATCTTTTTAATGCGCCTACTATTGGAACTATTTTACTAGTGATATAATTTATGTGTTTGTGCCAACTCAATTTTTCATCAATATATAATCCTAAATATTTGTGATAATCAACACAGTCCAGTAGATTATTATCAAATCTAATTGGTAGATCATGAAATGGCTTATTTTTTTGTTTAATACACATGTATACGGTTTTTTTTACATTTATACTAAGTTTATTACACCGCAGCCAATCAGAATAGTGTGTTAAGTCTTCATTTACGGTAGATTCAATACTTTTCAAACATGGACTTGAATAGACCAATACCGTGTCATCTGCAAAACTGAAATATTTTGCCTTTGTGCCTACACATTGTACATATGAAAGATATAGAATTGTACCTAAAACGGACCCCTGAGGGACTCCCATATTGACGTGTCTTTTCTCACTACTCACATTATTGACAACAGTGTAATGACTTCGGTGTTCTAGGTATGTCTTGAGTAGTTTATAAGCAGTTCCCCGAAAACCCATTTTACTCAATTTTTTCAATAGAATTTCAATGTCCACGGTATCAAACGCCTTTTGTAAATCTACAAACACAAGAATGACATAATTGTTCTTATTAATTTCAGCAGAAACATTTTCCAAAAGATCAGTTGTTGCACTCATGGTACTACTTGCTTCCTGGAAGCCATATTGATATTTGTCAAAGCCAAAGGTATCTTTTACATAAAGTGCAATTCTTTTTTTGACTATTTTTTCAATAATTTTTGAAAAGATGCTCAGTATTGATATGGGCCTATAGTTAATTATCAAATCTTTCAACCCACCTTTATGTAGAGGTAATATTTTTGCAACCTTGAGTTCTTCTGGAAATTGTCCGGTGGTGAGAACATCATTTACAAGACGAGTAATAGTTACAATTATTAAGGAGATTTAGTAAATCCCACTTGCTCACTCCATCATGACCAGCTAAATTTGACTTTATACTTTTGATTACAAGGATATGATATGATAAGAAATGATAGGTCCAGTCGCGGCGGGGGAGTGGCTGTATATGCTAGAAATGTTCTGAAAGCTGTGGTTCTTAATATACCCAACTCGAATAATAATAATTCTGAACAACTTTGGATCAAATTCAAACACGAAAAAGAAGTATATGCTATAGGTTGCTTATATAGGCCCCCCAATACTTCTCCCTTGGATTTCATTTCTGAGCTCGATGACTGTTTTTCATTTGTGATGCCTAAATTCGACTACGTAATCTGCACAGGAGACATGAATATCGACGTTCTCGATCACCTTTCACATTCTACTATTCATCTTGAAAACCTTCTGAATTCATATAGTCTCAAACAAATAGTGAATGAACCAACTAGAATTGGACCCACCAGCTGTAAGCTATTGGATCTGATAATATGCTCCGATAATTTAGATGTAAGCGACTGTACTATCGTTGATTGCTCTTCTTTCACGGACCACTGTTTAGTATCTTGCAAAATTAAATTCATGGTACCCAACGTAGCTAGCAGAATGTGTACATTTAGAGATTTTAAATATTTCAAAACTAATGACTTTTTGTCAGATCTTTCATTATGTGATTTTCAGCTGATATACGCCACTGATGATATAAATGAAAAAATCGAATTGTTGAACAACTATATTCTTAAAACATTCAATACACACTCTCCGATGCGTACTGTACGTATTACCAAAAAGAAATCACCTTGGTTGACAGACAATCTCAAATTTATGATCAAACTTAGGGATCGTGCACTAAGTCGATACAAAAAAACACGAAATGAGCACCACTGGCAATATTATAAAGATCTTCGGAATCTTGTAAATCGAACAGTTGTATTAGAAAAAAAAGCGTATATAGAACATTGTCTGAAGAAAAATAAAAAAAAACATTTGGAAAGATTTATCCGATATGGATATACATAATAAAAAAGGAGTGAGAACAATCCCCGACAATATTTGCAACGTTACTGAAATAAACGACTTTTTCACCACAATTTCAAATGAAAACTCATTGCCTGACGATGATATACTAAATTTCCTATCAAATAATATTCATTATAATATAATTAATTCATTCGATTTCTCAATTACATCTGAAAAAGAAATATATGAATTGTTACTAGCAATAAAATCAGATGCCACCGGACCGGACGGCATAAGCATTAGGATGTTATTATACTGTTGCCCATTGATTCTACCACACATAGTCCATATTTTTAACTTTTGCATCCTGAATAGCGTTTACCCTTCATTATGGAAAAAATCATATATTTTACCCCTGGTGAAAAATGCAAACCCTCAAAATTTCAGTGACCTTCGACCGATCAGCATTTTATGCGCTCTGTCCAAAGCATTCGAGAGAGTAATCAATAAACAAATTAAGAAATATGTCGAGGACCGCAGTTTATTACCTAGCTGTCAATCTGGATTCCGCAAAGATTTTAGCTGCGCTACTGCACTTTTAAAGGTGACTGATGATCTTCATAAAGCCTCAGATGACAATCATTTATGTATTCTTGTTCTCTTAGATTATTCGAAGGCCTTCGACAGATTAAACCATGAAATGTTATTGAACCTTCTACATTACTTTGGGTTTTCTATCAACTCTATAAAGCTATTCAAAAACTATCTTTGTTGCAGATCACAATGCGTTACCCTCAATAGTAATAAATCTGAATTCAGAATCATAAAAAATGGTGTACCTCAAGGATCAATTTTAGGTCCCCTTATATTTACTTTGTACACTTCGCAATTTCCAAATTGTTTACGTTATACTTCAATACACACATATGCAGATGATACCCAACTTTATATGAATTTTCCAATAAATGAACTGGAACAGACATGTATAAAAATAAGTCAAGATATACAATCTCTACTTATCCTTTCTAAAAAATACTGCCTTATAAGGTTTTGTTCCCTTTTTAAGGGGTTTTTCACCTAAACCTCATATAAACAATGCGGAGGGCTAACTCTTATTGCGGAGGCAAAGGTCGTGGTACGTTTGTTGGTGAATTAACCCAAAGATATTCTTAGAAATCCAATTTATGGCAGTGAGAATAAAATAGCTAATTGAAAGTTGTTATTTGGACGCCATCTACAGGAATTCTGATATAGTATTTCATTCTCAAAGCCAGTCTCTGTAGAAAGTCTTTATCACACTGAAAGAGAAAACACTCCAGACATACAAGTAAAACAATTATTAAAAAAATAGTATTTAATCAAATAAATGTTAAGCCAAATTCAGGGCTTGACGATCTTGAGACAATCAATAAAAGATGATGAGAGTAATCAGGTTGAAGGGAAGAAATTTGGTTCTTTGGACTATTGTATGTTATTCAAATGGTCATACCAACTTACTTGGAATATTGGGTTAAATGCATTTAAACCTTACACATTTCCTTGACCAATCATCAGTTATAAGAAAGAATCAACCAAACTCTTCTCCTGTTAATATTTCAAGCTGGGCTCCTTGATTCAAATAGTAACAGCAGCTCTGGAACACTCCTGAATTCCCCACCTGGTTCTGGACACCTGATCGAGTGTGTAATTCAGCCAGTCAGCTATCATAGGTAGCTATAGTTATTATTCCATATTGTGGTAATTTGCAAATCGGCCACTAACATCGCCGCTCATTCAATGGCGAGAAATAAGCTTTTAACTAAGCTTTTTGAAATTAAATTTAAATAATATTTAAATTTAAATCTGGTCTTGAAATTTAATCAAATCTTGAAATTTAATTAAATCTTGAAATTTAATATCGTCTTGAAATTTAATTTGGTCGAACTCTTTATAAATGTTCTTAATATACACTGTTTGGATGATTTTCAAAATAAAAATTTAAATCATCAGCGAGTTCTTCAAGTGAGACCAAACGCAGAAATGGACGAAATGGAGGAAATGGAAGATAACGGAAATTCAAAATTTAATCCCCTCCTCAATTTCTACAAACAGTGTTACCAATTGTCACACTATCAAAGAACAGCTTACTAAATGTTGGCTCATGTTAAGATCACAGAACTCATAGATAGAATGAAACCAACATCTTGCCTACGCATGAAAGCTTCAATTTACTATCGCTCTCTGCATGATCATTACAAATAACATCCATGGTTTGGACGGAACACGGAACTCACTTTGTCGGAACTGGCTAATTGATATAATTTTGAATCTAAATAAAAACGAGAAGAAGAAGAACTAACTATCTTTAAAATGTTGAGAAGAATAAGACTTCAATTCAAATAATTCAAACGTGACTTTGACAGTTGAGTTGTTTTCAAATACACTAACATTTTTTACTGATTTTATTAAATAATTTATCATTCAGACTTGGTGGAGCATTCAGCAGCGTTCTTCGAGCTGTAAAATAAAGATTAATCAACAGAAACATTGTAAGTCATATTCTGAAACTTATAAACTCAGTTAGTGCCTCGTTCACACTGCCATGATTCACGGTCAAAATGATGAAATTGAACGTTTGTAGAAATACAACCGTTATACACCCTCCTTCTTACAAAGAAAAATTTGACCTTCAAATTTTTCGTCACAATTAAATGGTAAGTTAAATTTTTTATTTTTTTTTTAAGTTGAAAAGCCAAAACTAATGAATAATAAATTTTGTTTAGGAATGATCCAAGGATTCCAACAAAAACCCTAGTGAAAATATAGGATTTCACCACGCCTAAAAAGTGTTTCAAATGAACACTGAGACAAAAAGAAAAAAAACGCCTCGGAGGTACTCCAAGCTGTATTGAAGGTTGTCAAACCGACCAGTAGCTTTAACCGGCCCTCTCACCAGTAAGACAGTGGTCTACAACACAAACTTGGCCTCCTACCAACAAAAAGGATCAATTTTCGCAAATATCTTCAAAATTCAATGTGTTGAGACAGGCCAGCTCAATGAACTGTCATCCCAACACAGCTGAGGGAGAAATAATAAATTCTTATCCCTCCTGGATATAATAAAAAATGAATAGTACTACAACTGGACATAACCAACTGGAAACAACTATTCATGTACCAGTGGTCGATTAATATTTCTTGAGGTGAGTGCATTTTCATAGTTTTCTCGAAATATCAAAAACCCAAAATATCAACTACTAATGACACAATACCTACCTAGTCATATCAATAAATGAAAGCACCTCTAAAATTATTTCTTGTCACCAAGAAAAATTCAAACAGCAATGTTACTGACGTAAGAGTGTGGAAGGATTTCACAACCTTCTAAGAACGCACAATCTCACTAGTTGGGAACCATGTCCAGGGTTCAAGTTGTTAGAAGTTGAGAGATAACCAACCTTTACCTCACATATTAAGAATCAGTGGCATGTTATGTTGTCATAAAATTTATGAACACGAACAGCGGTGTTACTGTCATAGGAAATAAACCAACCCCTAGCTCAGATAACAAGAAACAAGAGCCTATTTCATTGAGGTGAGTACTCATAAATATTATGAACCTCTTCATAACATGAACAGCGGTATTACTGTCGTTGGAAATTTAAGAAAAATCCCAACTATCTGGGGACATGCCAAGTCCAAGTCGCTTTATGCCTAAGCAAGGGACAACCAGATTTTGCCCCAATTGAGGAAATAATAAGCTTTACTCATTACTTCAAATAATAAAAATACTAAAAATAATTGGTGCACCTAATCTAAGAAATATACTAATCATATATTTTTTTTGTGAAAATATTCCACATTTTCATTTTTCATCTAACCTATCTAACTATCTAACTATTAGACTAACTATGCATAGATTTTATAATTTTCAATATTTACAGTTTTAATATATACAGGTACCTATTTAGTGTAGTTGATCAGACTACACTGGAAATTATCTCTAACATCCTACAAAAGAAATATAGAAAATAACATTTTCAAAAATCTCTTCAAGAAGAGATATCAAAATATACAGTGGAAAACTTAAGTTCCTTTCCACAATTTTTATGCGCAATAATTTTTGTGTGGATCCACATGTGAATAATTAAATTCCTATTCACACAGACAGATAGACAGACTCAAATACCAAACTATTTAGTCATCTATAACCAGTCAACTTCATGACTATAAATACCATCAGTCTTTGGGGATGTAATGACATTTTTTATCAAATCTAAATGAATTTTATTTTCAACAAAATTTCAGATACTTTGTGAAACTGTATTTTCTAGCACTATTCATTACTAGGATAATGGTCATAAAAATACTACAATTTCTAGAAACAGTCATAACAAAGTAATCGCAAAATCAAGATTGTAATAAGTCATTAAGGATCAATTTGTTTCTGAAAAATAATCCTTTTCAAATGAAACAAGGATAATGAAATTTTAATTTCATTTTGGGGGACTGATATAAAAATCAAAATATATGTAAAATCAAACGGATAGGTCAGAGTTAGACCCATAGTAAGGCTTGAGTTTTGATACATGCCATCTACCAGCAGGTGTACCATTTAAATTAACCAACTCATAAGCCACTTTTGACAATACCTTCTTGATTTTACATAATACATATCGAGATGCTAACTTAGCCGAATAATCATTGGCAGCATCTGATAATACGAAGTTTCGCTTCCAGACTTTTTCGCCTTCTTTGAAAACATGCTCACGCTTCCTCAAATTATAATAATTAGCGTTTTTCTTGTAAGAAGCAGATAATCTATCCTGAACTTTTCTATAGATAGAGGGCAATTTCTCAATCTCTTCAGAATAGTTCTGTCTTCCCTGAGCACTGTTATTCAATTCGAAATCAATGACTTCACCATAATAATCTCCAGAAGCTGGTGTTATTCTGCCAAAATTGAGGAAATTTGGACTCAAACCAGTAACTTCATGAGTAGCAGAATTCAAAGCATGTTGAATCTTTAAAATTTCCTTGTCCCAATGTTTGTGAGAATCTTTAATGAAGCATCTGATAGCAGTGCCAATTGTTCGATTTACTCGCTCTGTAGGATTCACCTGAGGGTGATATCGACAGTTATACCAAACTTTTGAAATTTTATACTCTTTGATGAAATCATTGAACACTTTACCTGTGTGGGCTGAGGCATTATCCAGCAATAAAATTTGAGGAACACCATAAACTAGAAATACTTCCTCTAAAAATGTTGTTATTGCTTGTGCCGTCGCATTTCTAACAGGTTTCATAATAACAAATTTTGAAAAATAGTCGGAAGCTACTATTAGGAATTTATTTCCCTTAGAACTTCTAGGGAATGGACCCATAACATCGGTACTTACTAATTGAAATGGAAAACTAACTTTTTTTTCTGCACCCATTAAACCAAAACGTTGTGCATTAAGAGCTTTCTGACTACAACATTCATGACATTGACGAACATATTTTAAAATTTCTTTTCTCATAAGAGGCCAGTAAAATTGTTCAGCAACTTTCTTTATAGTTTTAAAATACCCTAGGTGAGCAGAAGTAGGTGGATTATGAAAATCAAAAATTATTTTCTGTCTCTGATCAAGGGGAACTAACAATTTCCACTCAGAAATATTAGTTTTTAAAGCTATTTTACTGGGAGTATGTTTAAAAATATAATCGTCTTTTATCATCCATTGGGGATATTTTTCAGGATTTTTAATAATATTATTTTTCATTTTTAGGTACCAAGGATCAAGGTTTTCCAAGGATATGCCCAAAACATTCACTTCCTCTGGTATTGGAGCTCGAGACAGAGCATCTGGAGTTACGTGAAGCTTACCTTTGCGGTGCACCATTTCGAAATCAAAAACAGAAAGTCTCATGGCCCATCGACTGAGCCTGCCAGAACTACCTGACATCTTAGAGAGGTACTTCAAACTAGCATGATCACTAAGAACTTTAAAGTGAACACCCTCTATATATGGGCGAAATTTTTCCAGTGCAAACACCAAGGCAAGGCATTCACGTTCCGTAGCTGAATAATTCCGCTCTGCTCGATTGAGAGTGCGACTAGCATAGGCGATCACTTTTTCTTCCCCATCTTGAATTTGGGTGAGTACACTTCCTAGTCCAAAACCGCTACTGTCGCACTGAATGCAGAATTCTAATGAAAAATTAGGGGCTGTTAGAATAGGGGTTGAAACTAATTTTTGTTTAATTTCAACGAAAGCTTTTTCCGCATTATCAGTCCAAACAATACCTTGTCTTTTACCTTTACCTTTTAATAAATCATTCAATGGACTAACCAAAGTACTGAAATGAGGAATGAAACGTCTGTACCATGAACACATACCAACAAAACGTTTCACTTCTGTTGTAGTCTTAGGTTTAGGATAATCTACCATAGCTTTGATCTTTTCAGGGGATGTTCGTAAACCTCTTTTATCAACAACAAAGCCTAAATATTGTAAAGATTCTCTGAAAAATTTGCATTTTTTAAAATTGACTGTTAGATTAGCATCTTTTAAACGTTTATAGACTTCTTTCAATAACGTAATATGTTCTAAGAAACTTGAACTACATAATACAATATCATCTAAATACACGAATACTTTTGGCTGTAATTCCGGACCTAATATACGATCCATCAAACGTTGTGTAATAGCTGCTGAATTAGATAAGCCAAAAGGAAGCCGTTTGAAATGAAACAAACCACGTCCTGCAATTGAAAATGCTGTTTTTTCTTTACTCTCTTCATCAAGGCTTATTTGCCAAAAAGCCGCTTTTAAATCTATTGTAGAAATGAATTTAGCATCACTAAGCATGTTGAGGATATCATCAACTAAAGGAAGTGGATATGAATCTTTCTTTGTGATTTCGTTCAAGGATCTTCCATCAAAACAAAATCTAAACTCACCATCAGATTTCTTTACTAAAAGAACTGGAGAGTTCCACGGACTGAAAGAAGGTTCTACCACATCTAACGCAAGCATTTTATCTAATTCTTTATTGAGATGTTCCAACATATACGGAGACATTCGATATTGTCTCTTTTTGAAAGGCAAATTGTCGCCTGTGTCAATATGCGCTATTATTTTATCTGTAAAACCTAAACGGTCCTCAGAAGAAATGGATTTAAACATATTTTCTACTTTTTTCATTTCTTTTTGTTGTTCATCGTTAAGATTGTTACTCACACCAACATTTGAATCAGTTTTATCTGGAGCTTCTGACAAAACATTTATGTCATTTTCTAGTTCACTTTGGATTTGCCATGAATTATTACTAAAATTGATGGAAATTTCAAATATCTTGCAAAAATCACTGCCGAGGATTATTCCACATTGAAGAGAAGGTATTACTGCAAGCTTAATTAATTTGCAAGTTTTTCCTATGCATATAGGAATTTGACAAATTCCTATTACTGTTTGTGCTTTTCCATCAGCAGTTGTCACCTTTCTTCTCTGCGTTCTATCCAGTTTGATCTTATATTTTTTTATCAAATCCAAAGAATGTTTTCCTATACAATTAACATTTGCTCCACTATCCAATAATGCTATTAAAACTTCATCATAACAATTAATTGAAATGTATGGTCGATTATCAAATGGTTTAGAAATGAACAAAGGAACAATATCACCAAATTCAGCCGTATTTTCCAACGTTATACTGTTTTCTACCGTTTCAACTGTCAATTTTTTAGAATATTTTTTATAAGAATGAGGGGCTTTATTATTTTTTAAATTACGTTTTCCATATTTAAATTTATTATTTTGAGAATTTTTTGGTTCATAACCTTTACTAACACAGACATTTTGACGGCTAGAATCAAATGTCTTCGCAACTAGTTTTTTGAATTACAGGAAGGACAATTATTTTTTGTAAAATCTGGTTTACCACATAAATAACAAAATAATTTGCGGGGTGTTTTACAATTTTTCAACACATGGCCAACTGTTTTACATCCGTAGCAACGAACAGAAGCTGTGTTCAAGCTACTATTTACTTGAGATTGTTGAGAAGTTGACGGAGTATTTGAATTGTCAACATTGGAATTAAAATGTGTTTTTGATGAATCAAACAATTTTTTTTTATTTCTCCAATTATTTCTTGAACTTTTATTTTTATTTTCAGGTGAGGACTCCACATAGGCAAGATCAGATTCTAGGCAATGCAACGACTTGGGTGGAATATATTTCTGCTTGATTAGAGAAGCTTCGTCAATTGTTTTACAAAAACTTATTAGTTCTTGAGTGCTATCAATTTTTTGTAAAATCAAATGGTCTATATATTTTGGCATAATATTTCTTCTAATTATTTTTAAACGTTCTTGAGCATCAACAGGACTCTTCAACCTACCAAAAAGACTGTGCATAACAGCAACATAAATATCAATGGGTTCGTCACTACCCTGAGTACGCTGTTTGATCTCTTCAAGAAGTTTTTCATCATATAATGAAGGCAAAAATGCACTTTCCATGCAAGAAACTAATTCCTGCCAATTATTGACATCATTTTTAATTGATCTATACCAAATTAAAGCTCTACCTGTAAATAAATCTATACATGAATTGAAAAGTTCAGTTTGTGAAACATTACGAGATTGTGAAAGTTCCTGTACTCGTTCTAGAAATGATTTTAAACTTGTTGAACCATCATATTGTATTCCCCATTTATAAACTGGCACAGATTTACCTACTGCTGAAATATTACTTGTAGAAGGACACTGTACATTTACTTGAACTACATTCATTGATAATTTTGCATCAAATTCTATACAAGTAGCTTTTGCATGCTGTTTAAATTCTGTATCTGAAATTCTATCTTCTTCAGGATCATTTGAAATTTTAAAACGTTTGACTCTCCCTGTAAGAGATGTCAACCTGGTTTCTATTATTTTATACATGGGGTCTGTTATTGGACCTCTAAAATTTAGTATTAATGATTCTAAATCTGATAGAGTTTTATTAATGAATGTTTTCTCATCTTCGGTTTGGAACTCTGTATCTTCCAACTGGGTCATGACAGTTTCCTGGCCAAGTAATCTATTCAAAATTATTCTTTTAGAAGTTAAAGTCTTTCTAGGAGCTACCGCATCTCGAATACGCAGCTCATAATCAATTTCTTCTTCAGAAAGGTACAAAGGTTCTATTTTTCCTTCCATTTTAAAACTTTTATGGATAAATATTCAATAAAAATTCTCAAAAATAACTATATCAACAACACAAAGTTATACTTGAAGGGTACCAATAAAGGTAATAAAATTCCATACAACATACACTAATACCGATAAATACCAAAAAACACACCAATATGAACACAACACCACCAAATACTGAGCAATACCAATAAAGTCACTGCGATACAACTTTCAGAACATGACACACAGTATCTATATTTTATTTGTAAGTCCGAAGTCTTCCACAGTGCAATAATTGAATTTCTCTGAAATCTTAGGGCCACACGTTGGCAGTCGCCAAATTTATATAAGGTTTTGTTCCCTTTTTAAGGGGTTTTTCACCTAAACCTCATATAAACAATGCGGAGGGCTAACTCTTATTGCGGAGGCAAAGGTCGTGGTACGTTTGTTGGTGAATTAACCCAAAGATATTCTTAGAAATCCAATTTATGGCAGTGAGAATAAAATAGCTAATTGAAAGTTGTTATTTGGACGCCATCTACAGGAATTCTGATATAGTATTTCATTCTCAAAGCCAGTCTCTGTAGAAAGTCTTTATCACACTGAAAGAGAAAACACTCCAGACATACAAGTAAAACAATTATTAAAAAAATAGTATTTAATCAAATAAATGTTAAGCCAAATTCAGGGCTTGACGATCTTGAGACAATCAATAAAAGATGATGAGAGTAATCAGGTTGAAGGGAAGAAATTTGGTTCTTTGGACTATTGTATGTTATTCAAATGGTCATACCAACTTACTTGGAATATTGGGTTAAATGCATTTAAACCTTACACATTTCCTTGACCAATCATCAGTTATAAGAAAGAATCAACCAAACTCTTCTCCTGTTAATATTTCAAGCTGGGCTCCTTGATTCAAATAGTAACAGCAGCTCTGGAACACTCCTGAATTCCCCACCTGGTTCTGGACACCTGATCGAGTGTGTAATTCAGCCAGTCAGCTATCATAGGTAGCTATAGTTATTATTCCATATTGTGGTAATTTGCAAATCGGCCACTAACATCGCCGCTCATTCAATGGCGAGAAATAAGCTTTTAACTAAGCTTTTTGAAATTAAATTTAAATAATATTTAAATTTAAATCTGGTCTTGAAATTTAATCAAATCTTGAAATTTAATTAAATCTTGAAATTTAATATCGTCTTGAAATTTAATTTGGTCGAACTCTTTATAAATGTTCTTAATATACACTGTTTGGATGATTTTCAAAATAAAAATTTAAATCATCAGCGAGTTCTTCAAGTGAGACCAAACGCAGAAATGGACGAAATGGAGGAAATGGAAGATAACGGAAATTCAAAATTTAATCCCCTCCTCAATTTCTACAAACAGTGTTACCAATTGTCACACTATCAAAGAACAGCTTACTAAATGTTGGCTCATGTTAAGATCACAGAACTCATAGATAGAATGAAACCAACATCTTGCCTACGCATGAAAGCTTCAATTTACTATCGCTCTCTGCATGATCATTACAAATAACATCCATGGTTTGGACGGAACACGGAACTCACTTTGTCGGAACTGGCTAATTGATATAATTTTGAATCTAAATAAAAACGAGAAGAAGAAGAACTAACTATCTTTAAAATGTTGAGAAGAATAAGACTTCAATTCAAATAATTCAAACGTGACTTTGACAGTTGAGTTGTTTTCAAATACACTAACATTTTTTACTGATTTTATTAAATAATTTATCATTCAGACTTGGTGGAGCATTCAGCAGCGTTCTTCGAGCTGTAAAATAAAGATTAATCAACAGAAACATTGTAAGTCATATTCTGAAACTTATAAACTCAGTTGGTGCCTCGTTCACACTGCCATGATTCACGGTCAAAATGATGAAATTGAACGTTTGTAGAAATACAACCGTTATAGCCTCACTATTAACTCAACAAAGTCCTCTGCAAGAAAACTCTGCAAAAACAATATCAACATCATAGTTGATGGGGTGAACTTACCTATGAAGGATAATGTGAAAAATTTGGGCTTGGTGGTGGATAGCTCATTAAGATTCTCTGGGCATGTTTCAAACATATTGAAAAAAGGATATAGCAGCCTTAAGTTGATTTACCCCAACAGGAGTATATTGAATGCAACTGTGAAGAAAATGTTATGCGAAACTTTGATTCTTTCACAGGCAAATCATGCAGATGTCCAAACCTACTGAAGGTAGAAAAACTCAGGATTCAGAGGCTGCAAAATTCATGCGTGAGATTAATATTAGGAGTAAACAGAAGGCAACATATCTCGCATCACTTAAATCATTTGGGCTGGTTGAATATGGAAATGCGTCGAACTCTTCATGCGTGTGTTCTTTTTCACAAAATCATAGAATCACAACGGCCTATATACCTGTATCACAAAATTACCTTCAGAACAGACGTGCACAACCTCAATTTGCGATTCAAAAGTATGATATCTCCGCCAAGATACAAATCCAGTCGATACAAGGGTTCATTCACATACTACTGTTATTGGCTTTATAACCGGCTCCCGATCTCGTATAAAAAAATGCCTAGTAGAATAATGAAAATGAAATTGAAATCTGATATTCTCAATAACAAACTACCACAGCTTCTGAATTACCTGTCATGAACCATCAGCATAAACTCCCTCGTCAATTCACCTATGAAGAAATTATCGTTCATATTCATAAGAAGTGTGTGTGTAATTAAGTCAATATTTCTGTCTATCGCAGTTTTCTATTTTATCAACTTTTCTACATTTTCTATTTTTTTCACCTTTTCTTTATTTTGCTGTTTCGTATATGCTTTAATGTTATTTTACACAATATCTGAATTTATATTGATATAAGTAATTTTGTTAGAATAATTAAAGGTTGGATGGAAGAACAAGAAGCGAATTAGATTTCTCAGATTTCTAGTTCGTCTATTGAATCCTGCCTATTGATAGGACTGTATATTACTTTTTTTTCCTGTCAATAAAAGCCATTATTATTATTATTATTATTATTATTATTATTATTACACTATTGATTTCACTTTCATCACATAAACCAAGATCGATTGAGTCCGTGGATTCTTGTTCAGTATATTCTTGATTATATGCCGGTGGAATTTCTGAGGCTAGCTTCTCTCCGATTGTTGCATAGTGTCCATTGAATTTATTGGAAATTATTGTCTCATCTGTAAAAATCTCATCAGAAATATGAATTTGTTTGATGTTGTTGGAGTTCTCAGAGTTCTTGTTATGCACCAAGTTATTTATCAAGTTCCAGGCCTTTTTTGGGTTGTTTTCAGTTTTTGAGAATTCTCTATTCACCCATTTGATCTTCAGTTGTTTGGCTTGATTGGTTACCGCATTTTTTGCTTTTTTAAATTCACTTTCAGAGTGAGGAGTTTTTAACCTCTTCCACATCCTGTATAATCGGTCTCGATATTTCACTTTAGCAATAAATTCGTTTGTGATCCAGTCATTGTTATTAATGATTTTTATATTTTTCTGCTTTGTACTTAGAGTTTTAGTTTTGCAAAGTATATTAGCTAGCTCACCAAAGCTTGATATGGTTTTGTTATTTAATTCTAAACTAACTCGACTTCTCCAGTCTGCTATATTCACATAACTCCTTGTGACAACTTTTGAGACTTTTTCCATAACCTGCTGATCAACTGTAATGTTCATCAACTTATGGTCTGATATGCTATGGTCTTTTAATGTTATTTCACACTTCAGTTTTTTGTTGCTCATTATGTGATCAATTATGCTACTTTTGTGGAATCCCACTCCTGTAGCGTACAGGGAGTCAATTTTGTTGTGCAAATTGAATGCATTCATCTCTATAATATTTTTATATTCTGTAACATGGTTACCATTATCCAATATAATTGCTTAAATAAAAGAACAGATCTCAATCATTTGAGTGAAATTTATCCATACCTATTACTTATTGATAAAAAACCCACATAACAATTTAATTAATTTTTCAACAATTTTCATAAGGGAATTTGCTCGCTTTTTTGAGTGGATACAATTGGCTGATTAACTCTCAAGCAGAGGCCAAAACGTGTGTTTTGCTGTCATAAGTCGAATAATAATTTCTTCTTTTTAACTTCACATTTCACTTGTCACTTGTTAACTGTCTGTTTCCTAACCAAGATGTAGGTCAGGTTGTGCACATGTTCCACACGTGAATATCATTTTAAAATGTTTAAATTTTGACTAATAATTTTTCAATTGTTCTGACTTTTTATTGTAAATTTTATGATCAACTTCATGTTCTTCACTCGATATTGTTTATATCTCAATAATCAAATCATTAGCATTCAACCTCAACAACACAGTAAGTATTGCTGTTATTGGGCTTCACTCCATTTAGCTTACATTCTTGCTTATTAATTGTAGCTTCCTTGAAGATGACAGTAGCCACTGTTGAAATATCGGAAATATAGTGTTAAAAGAGTACACGTTTTGCTTGCTGCTTAACCCAAAAATCACCCCTTTTGCATCCTAACTAGTCAGCAAAGACTATCTTTCTACTATATATATACATATATTTATTTTTTTTATTTGCACCACTAACTAGTTATGTATGATATAAGTTCGTAAGTATTTTTTGAGCGAGCGTGATCTTTGTTGAGGCACAGTCGAGTTCAACAAACACGCAAGTACAAAAAAGTTCTTTAAGGAAGTGTATCATACAAAGTTTTCCACGACATTTATTATATTGACAAATTGTAGAAATTGAATCATTAATTTGAATGTTTTTTGTTATGAAATGTAGTATTATCAAATGATGACTTCCAAGTAGAATTTGACATAAAATACTGTCTTTTTCGAAAACGAGTAAATGTATGACCAGTGTGTAAAAAATTGTTTAACGCTCAGCTGACTTTTTCTCTCGTCTCTCGTCTTTCGTCCTAACAAACTCGTCATTTTACCTATCGGTTTGTTTACATGTTTTTGCCGGAAAAACCGAACGAAAAAGGTTGAAAATTGGATTAATTTGCATTCCAGGTTACTGAAAATCAATTTCGTAGTAATGAATAGAAAATAAACTATGTGCAAACTGTTTTCTTCCGGTATAGGTAGGAAATTACTTCCATATTGGGGATTTTCAAAGGTGGAAGTGGTACCAAATGAACTTTCATCGAAAGTCTTCAAATCAAAGCGGTTTCGATATAATCAGACGTTAAATAAGGTTTTTGGACACCTTATTAATCTATTCAAATATTATTCCAAACCTTTGTCCAGTAACAACAAAAAACCAAAAACATTATATTTACGTCTCAATAAATTACTCAATCTGAAAACATTTCAAATACTATACTTACTTCAAATTGGACAATGCATTGCGAATAGTACTGCTTACAAAGTGCACACAATGCATGTGAGAAGGTTAGTTGCTCATTGTTATGAAGACCCTTTTACTGGGTATTTTATCAAGATACGAGGGAGTGAAGAAAACTTTTGAAAAATAAAGAAAACATTACGATTTCTGTATCTGCTATTGACTGAAATACAAAATGATCATCAAATTAACAATTTTTTTTTACAATATAACGATTTTTAGCGTACCAACAGTATCTAACGGGGAACCCAGACCAATTGCTTCTTTCCCCGCCATTTGTTAGCCAAGAGGACTGGTAATTACTTACACGTCCTGCATTGGAAAAAAGTTGGTATGTCTAATATTGGTTGAGGAGCCCCAAAATCAACAAAACAATTATATTCAGATCAACAATCGATGACTTGGATTATAACATGGAGAAGCCACTTTCCCCACTAAAAGTTATCCAAACAAGGTATGTTGTATATGATAATTTTTTTTTTTTTTTGAAAAGTATTATATGAAACTTGTAATTTATATATGTTATTCTTGAAAGTAGTCGAAGCTTATTTTTCTGAAGGCTGACGGGTACGTCGGTTGCTTTGACCTGCAAACAGTAAAATCTTTTCTCCCGCGTGTGTATACCTGTGTGCAGTAAGTAGATACCAATGTAATGTTGTTATTAGAGCTTGTGATACTACCGATATATTAATAATTATGCACATTAATATAAACAAATAAAAAATTCTTCTTTCCATATTTGGATGCTTACCTACCGGAACTAGTAACAATGAAAGATTCATTGACAATACCAAAATATATGAAGAACTGACGGGTGAATTATTATCTTGAGTGGGTTCCATGCATTTACCGGCTCGCGACTTCAATCCTGCCTTTTTCAACAAACGAAAGAAGAGGCTTATTGAAAAAATGTATTGAATTTCAAGAGGCTTTTGCTAATTTAACAGAGGAGCTTTTACTAAGTTTGTTCGACATCATCCGAAAGTTTACTTACCAAATGTAGGGTTCAAAAAAATCAGTGGAAGTGGATGATGGGTGATTCCAGCTTTTCTTCAGTATCTACAAAGCTACCGATGTTGATGACTATTTCACTCATCTTAAAATTCTCACCTAATGGTGATCAGCTTCGGTATTTTCAGCAACGTAACCATGACGAAATGAATACGTTTGACAGTTCGATCAATAATAAATATAGCTGGATATGTCAGAATGAGTCGCTTCACTGCAAATTCAAATGAAATTATAAAACGAAACATTATAATACTGACGATTTTAATAATTTGTTTATGACTGTCATATAAACATTGTTCGTATTTATGTCATGTAGCTCAATGGTTGAGACTTTCACGTTCGAAACCATTGTCTGCTGGTCGACTAGGTTCGAATCCTAGCGAGTACAGATTTTTATCTGATGGCCCGAGAAAGTGCTAGGAATCGCACGTTAAAAGGTAAGACCTCGTTAATCCTTGGCTCGCACAAGTTTCGACTTTTGAGGGCTGCCGTTCGTAAGGGGACGACAGCTGGTTAACGGAAAAAACAACTAGTCCTGCGGACTCGTGGTGTTTTCACAAAGCAGTTCAGTTTTGTTCAGAAATAAATCGACAGACTTATCGGGGGTAATACCATGAGTGGTCACAATACTATCGATAATATCTTTAACTCGATCAAATTGCTTTGAGCAATTTGATCTCGTTGATTTCTGACAGAATTATCGATTGTATTGTGAGCACGAGTCGTATTTATTGAGATAATTTCACGAACCAACCAAGTTATTATTTGAAATTTGATCGAGTAAACAAAGTGAATTCTTCAATAGTTGCAACTAATTATTCAAACATTATTCAAACATGAAGTCTGTCAACCTGACGTTTATGTCATATGAGATTACAAGATGTATCATTGCTGTTTATATTTGTGGTTGACTTGACGACGTGGTCTTTCCGGATCGGAAAGAAAGGAAGCGAAAGGAAGCGTGTACTTTCGCGAAATCCCATTCTGATTGGTCCTCATATCGCAGGAGACGCGACTTTCATATAGTGAGTGAAATTGTCGCGAAAATTCAATCACTCGTGATATTACTGCTGAAAACTCCACGAAAAAAGTCAGAAGTTTCGACGCGAGCTCGATACCCCCTTGTAAAGGTGGGTTATATCAACAGTTTATGACAGCTCATTATATTTCAAGCATTTGGAAAAACTCTTCTCAAAAAGGAAGAAAGCTCTTTCATGTACATATGATTTGGGGGATATTAACTGCATGTGTTGTAAGCGATTTGATTGGGGATTCTCCAGGTAATCATATAGTTATATATATAGTATATAGTATATAGAGACTTGATTTGCAACTTTTAACTTCACTTTTCAGAAACCGATGGAGAAAATGATGAGATTCTTCCACATGATGAAGACGATAATTCTGAAGATGATGCTGGCGTTCTGTCACCACGTTACAGCCGTGGTAATCGTCGGCCATTTCATATTTAAGTAGCTATAACAGTATATTTTGACATATCAAAACAGCAGCTTTCCTAAAATACGTTTTTAGTTCCTCACATTATAACGCCTGTCAAGCCTGAGTAACGCTGAACCTACCGCCACCGCGCTTAGTTAACCACCGTCCCATGGTCGGCAGGTATAAATGAGGAAATTTTGGGCTTTCATCAAATATGTGTTGTCTGCCAAGTTGGTATATACAAAAAGTAACTAAGTACAATATGCTATATATTTCCTGTGTCACCCGGTATAAAGATGTATTATAATAAATAATACTACATATTATTATATCTATAAAAAGAGTACTTACAAGAAAATTAACCTATAGTACATAATTATTGGAAAATATTGCTTTGTCGTAAACAATGAATAAAATATGCATTGTGACAATGCATCGTTGACTAGGGTTATGGATTTTAATGAAAACTCTAGAGATTATGTAAACAAGTTGTCGGAATAATAAAAATGGTTTAGTTATTATGCAGCGCAATACTTACACCAGTTCAAATTAAAAGTCTGATAACACAATTACAATTTTGATTTATAATCTAGCATACCTAAGAAATTCACAAGAATTCATAATTCCTACTAAAATTATATTACAAAATATAGTTTTTCTACACACACTATTGAAAGTTCGCATTTTAATACCAGCTATTTTTATTAAAAATGTTATTTAGACACCAGTATTTAAAGTCACTTTCTTTCAACACTAGTGTAAAAAAATTTGTTACTTCTAACACTAGTATTAAAAAAATAAAGAATAGATATTTTTTTATTTGGATCAAGTACAATAATTTGAGCAAATGCTTCAGTTATTTCAGTAAGTGGACCATTTTCCAGTTCAGTAAAATGACGCTTTTTAGAGAAATTACTACTTGAAAAAAGCAAATGGTTATAATCACAAGAAACTTTATGAATGTAATTTTTTATTCCTGATATTCTTTATGTACTATTTTGGCAGTTTTTTAATAATTTTGTAAAAAACACTGTATGAAGTTCGTGTTGAAAGTATATTTATGTTGTTGATTCCTTCCTTCTCACAAAATAAAACAACCCTTTTTTTAAGTTTTTGTTCGGACGAAAAGGAAAATCCTGTATTGTTAAGATAACATTATAACAGCAGTAGGAAAGTAAGCTGGAATTATTGGTGTTCTTCCTGAATTTCTGAAGGCTGCATGCATCAGGGAACATCTGCCGAAGAACGAGCCCTTGGAAAAAGATGTTCAGCATGTCTCCAAACTGACGGCAGAAGGATGTGAGGATTGAGCTCGACAGGTCAGTCTCGATGGGACTGTTAACGGTGGAACAATTGATGATATATTTCTGAAGAGCATCGTCCATGAAAATATATATGAAACAGAGACAGGTCTCCAACCTTTCTGCGTTGTTCCAGGGGAGTGAGCGAGCTTCTGAGACGAATGGCTTTTTTAAAAGAATCTAAAAGTTTTAATGTATGTTTGGGTGCTGCACTCCATATATGGGAACAGTATTTCAAGACAGGTCGGACTGACGGGAAGTGAAATACTTGGTACTTGGTACGAACAGTTTTTGAGAGGCACTTTTGGCAATGGACCTCACATGGTTTTGTCATGAAAAGGCACTGATGATTGAAATGGAAGATATCTTTAGTATGGGTACTCCTGACACAGTTACGAAATGCTCATACTCAAATTTTCCCGAGACATATTTATTTGTGTTATTGAGGTAAACTATAGTAGCTCGTGCATTTCCCATTTTTATTCAGCTGACCCTTCCTACTACGATAACACTGAATGCGCATTTTTAGAAACTGTAAGAAAAAACGAGCGATTATTTGAAGAAATTGCATTATTCCATTTCAGAAGTAGATATTTTAGAAATGACATACTGATATTATAAAAAGGTTTAGACTCGTATCTTCGGGGTCTATAAAGAAAAGGACACTGATAGCAAAACGCTATAGGAAGGAAAATGATATAGATTTAAGTTTTATGGCTTTGCTGTTTGTCAAGAGATTAGGAAGAATTAATTCATCAAATTGATTTCTCAGCAAAATTAAGGTGGATCGATTTGTGATATATTCCAGCATAGGACATGGACAGGCACTTGATGAGAGAGCTATATATCACCGAAGAGAAAAAAATATCCATAAGTTACATATCATGGTTGGGCGCTGTACTCCATGAAAAAAAAATTGTTTTCTGATAATTATCACTGATCGTGAATGTGCAAAACTTCGTTTCGTGTTGCGTTCGACTAGCTAGTCCCTCGTAGCAGAGCACAAAAGTCAATGGTGACCTAGTTAACGACACGTGCCCACAACTTTAATCTCGCAAGAGTTTGCACGTACAAATAATCGACATGCATAGTTGTTATTTGCCGTCATTGCCTCATTCGTAATGGGCGACCTAACCTATTCAAGCTTTTACGAAATATCCAGGGAACTGCGCTGTGCGACATGAACAAACCTATTGTTTCGAGTATTCATCTACCACGAAGAGTGGTCAAACAATGGTTAATGGCATTTTACTATTGCAAAGGACTGGAGACGTGTTTTGGAGGTGGTAGCGCCCAAGTTTGAAGTGATGCAATTAATTCATTTTGTCATTTTGCCTATCATAACAAACACACATTTGTCAAAACCTATTTAATTTCTAAAAATTATATTGATAGCTCCACAATTCCATTAAGCTTGACCAGACCAGTGCGGTATGTCTTGCGTGAGGTGCTTGACAAAGTTCTCTTGAGCTCTTCAACGCTCAGTATTGTTGATTTGAAATAAAAAATATGAGAATATAGATCGAAAGCATGCACCCACGATTTATTTTACATTTGAGTAATGTATGTTGAAGTAAAGCGTGTAAAGCGTGTTCTTCATTTTTTTTTAAACTATTATTTTGAATAAATTCTTGTTAGGTAAGTGATTTAATCCCAAAGACCTGATTAACCGTGGTTAAATTTTTATCCTCCTTATTGGATTTCGTTTTGTCGATTGAGTGTTATTAATATCAATGAATTGCTTCATTGTTGGGTTTAACCTGAAAGTTATCCAGGAAATGTACCTTATGCCATTAGGAACTTGTTTTTTTTTTATTTTGACCTAACGAATCACCCTATGTAGTTTAGTACCGTAGTTAGGAAACACGAGGGAAACATAAAAAAAAAATCATTTTTTTTTTTGAAAAAACGCCCCCAAAACAAAAAAAATCGCAGAGGAAAACGGTGTCAGACTAGGTCCAATAAAGCCATTCGGAAAGTTTGGAGAGAATATCTATCAGTAAAATTTTTGCTGATGGGCACTCTATACAGTGAGTTTCAAAAAGTTTGCTCCATATGGGATAATTTTATTCCTCATAAAAGTTTGTGCTTTAAGTTGGTGCTTAAAAATATAAAAAATTGTATATTTTCATTTTTTATGATTAAAGTGATCGTAAAGTTGCAGAATTGTATTATTTAATCGTTTACCAATTATTTGATTTATTCAATAATTTCCTTCCATAAAATCATACTGATAGTTATTATGTACATACATACAGTGTGATTTATCAAATTTGCACAAAAAAAACTAGTAAAAATTCAAACAATTTTCAACATCGATATTCTGGCACAAATGATGAATTGTACCAAATTTTGCATTGGAATATCGTTGTAGGAATATGAGGGAGCCGCCTAAAAAAATTAGGAAAAAAATGTTGCGTAGGTGGCTGTAATTCCAGATATTAATATTGTTTTCGATTCTAAACAACTTTTCTAAATGAGCTTCTTCGATAATATCAAAAATAAGGGTAGATTACTCTTGATCAAAATTCCTATTTTTTGTTCTCCCATGTACACCGCTTGTTAATTCAGAATTTTAATAACCCAAATACAAATTTTTCGCAAAGCACCAACTTTTATGACGAATAAAATTTTCTGAGAAATGCATGTGGTGCAAACTTTTTCAAACTCACTGTATTAACTATTAGGTAATGTAACATTTTGTCACAATTTGTTATTTTTGAACATTTAGAAACAAATAATTTCTTGGATTTTTGCTTGATTGACGATCATAAAGGTTAATATATGAAAATTTCATATAGTTTAATACAGTGCGCGAAATATGTATTTCACACCCTATTTCGCGCATGGTGTAAAAAAGGGACACTTCGCATATTGTTATCAATGCGCGAACCTTCCAACGTCATTTTTTGACGTTTGTAGAAAAAATATTTTGATAGTTACTCGATTAAATTTATAGTTCGAGTTGCTTGCGTCTCGATTTTTTCCTGAATAACTTTTAGCTAACAACAAAGAATTTCATTGACAATATATCTCCTTGCTTAACAACCAATCAGTGGATTTCAAAATTTTGAAATTCAGCCAAAAGAATCGGAATTACTTACAGTGAAAATATAGCTTGTCGCTGTCTTTTCACGCTGAGTTTTTAGCCGTTTTCGATTGGCGTTTGGTTCTGGTAGCGGTTGACATAAAAATGACAGCGGTTTACTTTCTGGTACTGTTAATGACGTCATAGTGAATAATGAAACGAATGTGTTGGTTAGTGGTTGCGGTAATCAATCAAACGCCATTAAAAAAAAAGCATTACAATAATAACATGAAAATGTGTAACCGAATATTTTGTAAACTGTTGCAGAAAATTGATTCCAGAACAAGAGTTACAATGTCAACTTTCTAATGGCAAAATTGATTTTGGAATTTTCAAATTGTGTGGAGAATAATGTGATCTGTATAACTGCCCAATGTAGTCTCAAAATTTGATCGCATCGAGATTTCGTTAATTCTTGGGTTATTTTAAATTTAGGAATATCATTTCATCGTTCCTGCTTAACGTAAACCGTTTCTTAGAAGAAAAAAAAAACAACAACAGTGAAATAGAAAGAATAAAACTCGAATGAAAAATGTCAAATTAAAAAACAGTAAGAAGAGAACATGGCGGTGGTTATGTAGTAAAATACGTTGGTAAAGTTTCGCTGAGAATGCTAACTTTGTTCGCGAAACGCGCGTCGAGTGAAAGTGACCGTAGTTTTGGTGTTTTGGGAAACTTCTATTCCTTAAATTGTATTCTCATCAAAGGTTCCAAATATTCATTTTCGAAACTATAGTTATTTTCAAATCAACCTGTTCTATTCCAAAACAACCCGCAGAGAATAGTTCCACTACATTTGAAATGTTTCTCTTTGAATAACTTTTTTTAAACGAGTCGTATTTGACCTGAATTCGCGTTAATATGGAACAGCGCGACAAGCATCATTAAACATACTATTGACACAACTACTATTACACCAATGAAAATCATCAAGTCGACCCAAAGAAAGAGCCTCCATTGATCCTTTGATCTGGGTCAAAGATTTTCAAAGCGAGGCAGGAACTTCCTGATTCTTTGTACAGAACACCGACTGCTTTCTTTATTAAACATTTTTCGATATTCTCCAGGAATAATCGTCGTATTGACGGATGTGCTAGAACTGAATTTGTTCGCATTTTGCTGACCTAAATTGTGCGAAGTCATGTCCCACAGATTTCATAACAGGAGGATATAACTAACAGTGGGCGTTTTGTGTCATATTTTGCGTTGTACATTAGATATGCTTATACAGTGTCGAAATAGCAAGCTCGATTTTTCAGTTGTTTGTTGAACTAAGTGGTGAGTGATAATTGGTAACTTGATCATTGCAAAATAAATTAAAAAACAAAATTTCTTCTACTCATATAACTAAAATTACATTTTGCGTATGGATATGTACCGCGCTAAATGAAACATTATTCAAGGCGTATTCATGTCATTGAACAAAGTTTACTTGAACAATTTTGATGCATTTTTTTTCAGTTTTTTGACAATAAATCATACTGAAAACTTTCTCAGACCAATTTACTGTTACATCGGTGAATTTTACTCTGCAATGAAAATTGAAGACGCAATATTATTTTCATCAAATGCCAGCACAAATTCACGCATGCGCAATTTATATTTCTAATTTATTTTTCCTTACGAGATACAAGTTGGTCATTTCTCGAAAAATAGGTAAAAAAGCGGTTAAAGTTAATTTAAATGTATAAATGATCACAATTTGTGTTTGAAGCAAATCTTTAAAAACGTTTCCATGGCAACTCCAATCTTCAAATACATCACTTTGCTCACTGTTCGATTTCAGTTGTTGAAATCCCGCCCGTCAGACTAGGTTTTGATCTGTCAATTGAAACTGTTGATAACAGAAGGGTGTTTATAAAACTTGTAACTTAATATACCATTCACGATAATTCAGAAGCACACAGACAATATAGCATGATATTATATAACAAGTATTATAAACGAGTATTTTAAGCACCGAAGAGACTGTTCAATGAACGAGTTCACAAACATGCTACATACCATACCTACTTTCTCATGCCATGACAGTTCCAATTGGAAGACTTAGGCTACGGTTATATTGGATGCGTACTCTGACGACCATCGAGTCGGACGTAGACGGACGAATATGATCGTACGTTCTTGGTGGTCGCATTGCATACGTTTAATTGCGTCAAACTGTTCAAAAAATATGAACGACGATGGAGAATATATTTATTGAAGAACAATTTTTTACGTCTTTTGATATGGGCAAATGATATATCCATAAATAGAACAGAAAATGGCAAGTTCTACGTATTTTTTGAATAGTTTTTACGCCAACCACAAATTTTTTGATGATACTTGAAACGTTCAAATATATTTTATCTCAAATTTCTGTAAGACTTGAAAAACAAGTCGAATTTTCGAAAGTGTACGATGTTTTTATGGACGGAAGTAGCCAAAAAAACAAACAAGTTTGAACTTCAACATCGGACGTGCATAAACGCGCGTAGACTGACGACTATTCCTCATCGAATATAACTGGTCCAATTTGTCAGCCGTTTCGGTTGTACGGCTACGCTCGAGTACGTCCGACTCGATAGTCGTCAGAGTACGCATCCAATATAACCGTAGCCTTTAGTCGGTCCGGTGGAATTTAAACCACTAAATTCAAAAAGAACTTCTTTCGCCTTGTTTTTTCCACCAAATTACTGAGCAGCAGTGAGCACAGTCACACGTGTTTTGACAATGCGCAATAAATGGCAGGAAAAAAACCACTCTGATGCATTCATCAGGTCACCCATAGAAACATAAAAAACATGGGGTAGTGAAATAAAGGGTCATCACCGTATTTCCGCCCCAACTCGTTTGGGAAATGTATGGAAGGGCCAAAAGTTTCGATGTCAAGGACAAGTACGAGTAGAAAAAAGACTCCACTTGACCCTCGCCAAATAAAGCTGATCAGTTTATAAATGAAACATGAGAGTCATACAAGATCTAGTAACTGGATGTTGAGTTTACCGATTGAAAACACATGCAAAAAAAATGCAATTGTCTCCTTTCATAGAAATATAATCATAACCGAACCGAATTCTCAACACTGTCGAAATTATGGACTAACCCATCAGTACAAATGTGCTATAGAGAATGTTTGGTATCATAATATGAGTTCATCAATAAGCAAAAGCAGTAGCCTGGTTTACAAGTGCCTTTTGGATGACTATTTTTCTGGACTAACCGAGAATTATGAGTGAGGGTGTCATACGATTCGAAATGGCATATAGAAAAACGAATAACAAAAGAACTTTCCACTTGCAAAAATTGCAAAACTTAATAAATGAAGAGTGATTTGGTTTTTCGCAAATATCTCAAAAACTATTGAAGATATTCTGAAAACCCACCTCCCAGAACTGTACTACCAATATTTACAATTTTAATTAACCATTGAAACTACAAGCGAAAATATTTAGGTATATTTCGGATACATGAATAAACAATAAGCCGTCGGATTAGTTAGGCTTTCAATAACTAACAATTATTTTTAATGAGTTGAGCATTAATATAAAATCCGTGATAATTGATAATCATTTTTTTTTCTTGGATTCACTCTTAAAAGGCCCAAGAAACGATTTTCGATGGAAAAATTAGGAAATTGTGATTTTTTATAAACAATGTAATAGATAGAAAAATTAAAAACAGCAATGATTTTTTTTATTCAAATTGTTTTTTTCTAAAGCTACATGAAAATGATTTTTTTATATTTTTTACTCCGATTGTTTAAGTAATTGGTATAACCAAATGGATTGTTTATGAGACAAACCAATTTATTTATTTTATTGGCATTTTCCCGCTTCAGCGCATAGTAAAAGTTAGACTGCTAGATGAAGTTTCACAGCTGCATTTTTTCCAAGCACAACCAAATTTGAACATCTTCGGCAAAAACGATACTGCGCCAGTGTTGTCCCAACCTGCAATGAACGAGCAAACCCTCCAGGACCTTTAATGCCACTAATTTGTTGGATTATTTGCCACAAGGTTTGGTTTAATGCATGAAGTACCTCTGGCTAGGGTCCGGAATACTGTCCCAGTTGTATGCTTAGTCATCATTCCTCTGTCTAAAAATAAATCTTTCTCTACTTACAATCAACGAGATAAATCGTAAATTCCGCTCTTTTTCTACTGTTTTATTACACGTCAAGAAATTCGATATCGATTATAATGAAAAAGGGGAAGCTACACAAAACACGGGCAACAATACCAACTGGAATCCCAACGAACTCGTCTGTTGTTCACGATATTCACTTTTTACAATACCTCATCAACTTTTGTGGAAGATTGAAGTCAACGCTCCTTTCTCCGCATCAGTGAACGACTTTTCCTTGTACTCTCACCGACAATTGGTATCACGATGCTGCCGTGACATTGGCCTAATTTCTTGAGATCAATTCGATTATTACGACATCGTTACGTTCAAACAGGCTTAATAGAGGTTTAGTGAACAGAAATAAAAAAATAGAAAAAAGCTTTTTAGAGAGCTCTTATTTGAAAATAATTTCTTTAGATGTGTAATGTAGGTTATTCTACGAGTTACAGATTCAAAAGCTTCCCGCTCAAAGTTTTTCAGTTCAAATATGAAAATGGAAGCTTTGGAATCAGTAACTTACAGAATAACCTATATATCACAAATCCTAAGAAATTATTTTTACTTTGAAGCACATTTCAATAAAAGCTAGTCTTTAAGAAGTCTTCGTTTCAATTATTTTATTTTGTGCTATTTAGTTAGTACCTACGTATTAGTATATAGATTTCTGACGAAGCATGGTTATGGTTATATCTAGCTCTTTAAAGAGAAGGCCATTTAATAACAACATATTAACTCACCCGCCATCTTGGCACTGCCATCTTGAATTTATGCATTTTAACAAAACATTCATGATCTTCGATCCCGAATCCACATACCAATTATGAATAGAATCAGACAATAATTACAAAACTCGTCCGCCATCATGGCTTTATGAATTTCGAAACAAAATGCATAATTTTCAACCCCGAAAACTCCCACATACCAAATATTACTAAAATCGACCATGATCACAAGAATCGTCCCCTAAAACTCCCACTCACCAATTTTAATCGAATCGGAAAATAACAAATTACAAAACTAGTCCGCCATCTTGGAGCAGCCATCTTGGAGTAGCCATTTTGAATTTGTAAATTTTGAAAATAAATTCACAATCTCTGAACCCCAAGAACCTCCAATTACCAATTTTGAATCGAATCAGACAATAATCACAAAACTCATCCGCCATATTGAATTTATGAGTTTTGGCAAAAAAATCATAATCTCCGACCTCAAAAACTCCACATACCAATTTTAATTAGAATCGGACCATAACCACAAATCTCGTCTACCATCTTGAAGCCGCCATTTTGTTTTTCTATCGGTTATCTTTATTTTTTTTATTATAAAGCTATTATGATGCTATTCGTAACTGCTGCGTAACTGCTGTGGTTATGAAATAGTTATTTACGTAATCAGTTATGAAAAGACCGATATTGTCGATGAGTGTAATATTTGCCAAAACGAGCGAACGGAGTGAGTGAGTTTTGCAAATTACGCGAGTCGAACAAATAAATCTTTTCATAACGTATTTCGTAGAAAATTTTATCTAATGATATCATTTCATGAATATAATACAATGATTTTCTCCTGATATGGGACAGTGGCATTGGCACTTGTCAGAATGAATATTTAATAAGCAATATCAAACGTGTCAGACTTATGTCAAAAATCAGTAGTTGTTCCGACAAAATAACGTCTGGTACAGAAGAATCGGCAAATAAAGCATAAAATGAATTATTAATACACAAAAATCTAAAGTTAGATATGACGCAGCAAATCCTGTTTTGAATATTTTCAAAAATAAAATTATTACGAGTTGTGTAATTTCATTACATTCAATTACAATTACAATTTCATTATAATCGATATTGTAATTTCATTACACAACTCGTTGGTTAATGAATATTACACAACTCATTTTCACTTGTCTCAAGTGACAGTTTTGAAAAAACTGACGTTTCATAATTCACAAACGTCATGTAAAACCTGAATTTTCGAAACTGAATTAGATAAATGTTTTTTCAACACCACAGTTAATTTTTAAAGATTATTTTTACTTTCTAGTCCATATTTACTTTAAAGGGGTGTGTCTTCAGTTTCTTTAAAACTATACTATTTTTACTTTTTGATTTACATTACTATAAAAGCGCAATTATTCCTGTTATATAATAAATTTTGTCATTCTTATTAACAACATTATTATTATTCAATAATATTGTCTTGTGATCCAGTTCTAAGATATTTTTGAAATGGATTGCAGTTTTTACCGAACAAACATTACTATTATTTATATTATATTATAAACATATCAGGCAAAAATTGCAAGCGGAGATTGGCGCAGTGGTAACGCCGGGGCTTCGTGATCGAAAGGTCTCGGGCTCGATTCCCAGGCAGGGCAAGATTTTTTTCAGTTTCAGATATAAATCTGAGTGATTGAATCTTGTTGCTGGCTGGGGATAATCCTCCACGATTCACTGTTGAGTTAATGGTGGCGTATGGAGTAAGTAACAAGGCCTACCCAGAACACATTATATCCATAGTAATTATATCATCAGGTCTGTTTACAGATAAATATAAAGGACCCCGCACGGAATACATGGGATTTTGGTTTATTGCGGAATTCAATGAAACTTTGGTATGTTGTAGTTCTCGATATGTAGGTGACACTTTAAATGGACCATAATAAAATCGTATGATTAGTTTCGGAGAAACAGGGTGATTTTGAAAGTAGTTACGAAAACAGGAAATAAAAGTAATTTAACACAAATTGAGATTATTTCTGATTTTTTCTCGTGATTTGGTTAAAATTATTCATGCTTTTGGAAACAGAACGCTATTTTGATCAAAAACAGTAATAAGTTTACCGGGGTCATCACAAACGTACCCAAAAAATCATATTTATTTCGACGTTTTTTACTTCACTTATCATGATTGATTTTTTTCTAGTTTGATTTCGAGATTTACCTGACTAATGTTGACAGTTCAGATTCTGATACAAATACGTTATTTTACCATATCGGGGTCATCAGAAAAGTACTTAAAAATATCATATTCCGAAGTTATTCACTTCATTTTTTCAATAGAAACTTAAAGACCTATATGTTTTCAACATTTAACGTTAATATATGGAAGCACTCAAGCCATTATATGTGAAATAAATTAAGCCAAACTTTTTCACTTTTTAAAGTACGAGGGCCCTACAAATAGTAACTATACATATATACTCGTACACGTAAATCTATGTACGTGACTACTTGATGTACATATAATAATACTTCAAATTATTTCAGGAAGTTCATTTTCTTCTTCCGCAACCTCACGAACAGCGCCATCTTGAACACATTTCAAAGTATTATTAGATGGAAATTTTATATTTTCCATTATATGCCGACTATAGCTGAGGTACCAAATGGTACTTGCCACGTGGCAGCACATTCCCACCACCCTGGCACCCGACCGACATGTGCAATAATATCTTGTTATTTTATTTGCATCCATATCAAAACTCACGAACAACTGATATTTAGTATTGTTTCTATGTCTGGAAAATAATCTGACTCTAATAAAACCATTTTCATTGAGTCTCGTATCTATATCAATGCAGTGTCTTCCGTCATGGTCCAAATTATCTTGAATATAGGATGGACACAGCCGCAACTGAAAAACTCCAAAAGTTAGATTTGTAAGGGCTTCTAATTCAAGTCTGGGAAAATCAATCTGATGTCCGATGAGGTTCTGCCAAATCCCGCGACGCCTCATTAAATTGTTTTGTTCGACGAGGTTTTTAACGTGGTTTTCTTCCAAAGCCTTTCGGCGCATCTCGTTTGCTAACTCAACTGTGCCATCCTGCATTACGATAGTTTCTTGATACTTATTTATCATGGCACAAACTACTTCAAAAATGTCCTTTAAATGATGAATTTGAGAATTCGGGACACAGTCTCTTAAAAATTTTGAAATGCTTTTCACGTGGCCATTCCTCGACTCAATTATCCACCTAGTCTTTGTGATGATTCTGGAATGATTAGCATCTTCTGTTGACAATTGTTTACGAGCTCCCAAATGGGCAGGAAGATCGACTTGTATTCCGAGATCTTGTAAAAATTGTACGCTATCTCTGTAACCTCTATCCAGTATAAAAATATCGTTTTCCTAAAAGTATTCCCGTAGATTGTCGATATCATTTTGGTATTCTTTTATTAAAATATTAGCATCATTGTTTGCCGAATCGCAAAAATATGGCCCGTTTGTACATAAAATATAACCGTCTGAAGCAACAACCATGACTGTTTTGAGAAGATGGTACTTTTTATGCATGGAAAAAGATTTTCTTAAAACTCTGAAGTTCTTACTCTTCTGAATCTCAAAATATGTTGCGTCGATATAAACAATGGCTTTTGGGTTTTCAGGCTCAGTGTTATACAGTTGGTTAGCGAATGCAGTCACGTGATTTTCTACGAATTCTTCTCTATTCATATGCCCATATCCAAGAAAGTGTGGTACAAAATGCTGCTTCAGCGAACACAACACAGCGGAGATCACTAAGCTAGTTTTCTGCCGACTTGTGTGGCCAAACATGGCAGAAAGAAAATGATCAGAAAGACCTTATCGGATCTTGCATAAAAGACAAAATAAGTCCTGCTTGGCTATTGTTCGTACACTTCCATATAACTCAACTGGTGCACAATAAACAAATAAGTCCCTAAATTGGGCCTTGGTTAGAGATGTTAGTGCCCTTACTTCCTCATCGGAAAAATTTTCTTCATTATCCATTTTCAATGGGGGATCTTTAGCCTTGCTCCTAAGACAAGACATAAATGTTGTTAGTTCTCGTCCCTTTAGGACTACTGGTTTTCTGATAGCTTTCAAGCCATCTTGCAACGGTCGCAGAATTAGACCGCTGTTATTCAGATGCTCTCGACAAGTTCTTGAATTTTCTGGAACATATATTTCTTTTTGCACAAAAATATCTACTCTGGCTTCCAAATCAAGCCTCGTAAAAACTTGGGCATGGCAAACAATACAGTTTTTCTGTCGGAATAATACTTTCAGGATTGTCGGGTCCGGATCTTCCTGAAATAGGCGAATTTCTTCGGCTATACTTCGATGGCAACGCACACATATCCTAAAAAATATAAAAGAATTTCAGGAAATGTCGGGTTCAAGGGGGGCAGTTAAGTGAGTAAATACTTCCACAGCTCCCCATATATCTCTGGAGTTCTGCTAAAAATTCTTCTGTCACAGATTTATCTTTTCTGTGATTTATTTTCATAGTGTTCGCCAGCGACGCTATTTTTTCCGATAATCTAATATTTTATATTTTATTTTTCCCGCTATTCATTTCCGATATTCCTATATCTATCTTTAAGTGCATCACCACCCCGCCCCCACCCCAGTATGACTTTCTAGAACATTCCGGAAAGTAACACAGAGAACGTCTTTCACCATAATAATCTCGGCTCTCCAGCACGTATGTGCACATGCCCCGAACAATGTTTGCCCGGTGTGCCAGCAAGAAAGGCATATAGAAATGTCATAAAAAACATACGTTTTTGATTGACGCCTATTCTCTGATTTTCATTTATTATTATTTTTTCAACTCTAACTAGTACAGTAGCATATTATTTCTTAGCATCACAGTTATGAACCTGACAAAACAAAATGAACGTTGTACCCACCTCGAGTTAGCGGCCATGAGATCTTCCTCTGACAATTCTAGTTCATGTCTTCTTTGCACCGCAATTCTTCTTATTTCGGCATTTTCTTGGTAAATAATAGAATGTTGTACCCCAACAGCATCATTGCACACATAACAAACATATCTTGCTCGAAAAGCCATGTTAATAATGAACAGTTCTTATGAAGAACGCGTCATTTATAATAACTATTGACAATAATAAATGTCAATTGTTTTAAAGTCATGCATATCCTACTTGACCGAATATACTATACTTAACCTGTTATATAGTATTATAGGGAACAAAATAGTGCTGAAAGTATATTATCATAGATTATTGAAGATAGGTAAGAGAATATTAGGTTATCAGGACAAAATAGCGCCGGTGACAAAATATTCAAAAATAATATAATATAATATAATATAAAATTGCACCTAATGCGAATTTTTACAGAAACTCCAAAGATACAGTGCCGCTGGCAAACATTTTCTGAGGAGGCCCTTGTATTTTGAAAATATAAGTTTGGCTTTAGGACTTTCAAATATGGCAGTGTTTTTACATATTAAGATTAAAAGATGAAAACATATGGTCCTTACAGTGTTTCTATTTTGTTCCAAAAAAAATGTTCTGACCGTCATCCGGCTGCACCCCTACGAGCAACACCAGCAACGTATTCTTCAGAAGACTTGTGAGAGCTGGGAATGTAAAAATTAAGTGAATAACTTCTGAATAGGATATTTTTAAGTAATTTTCTAATGAATTATTATACGCACATCAAGTAGTCACTTACCACTTACATGATATGTACGTGTACGAGTATTTATGTAGAGTAACTTTTTGCAGAGCACTTGTATTTTAAAAATGTAAGTTTTTGCTTAAGATTTTTCATAATGGCTCGAATGTGTTCACATATTAACGTTAAAAGTTGAAAACATATAGGTCTTTAGGTTTCTATTGAAAAAATGAAGTGAATAACTTCGGAATATGATATTTTTAAGTACTTTTCTGATGATCCCGATATGGTAAAATAACGTATTTGTATCAGAACCTGAACTGTCAACATTAGTCAGGTAAATCTCGAAATCAAACTAGAAAAAAATCAATCATGATAAGTGAAGTAAAAAACGTCGAAATAAATATGATTTTTTGGGTACGTTTGTGATGACCCCGGTAAACTTATTACTGTTTTTGATCAAAATAGCGTTCTGTGTGCCAATTTTTAAATTATTAGAACGATTGGCTATTATTATTATATTATTATAATGAAATTATTTTATTGTCGTCGGTCTTTGATATGTGTGCCAAATTTCTGGTTATTCGGACCATTAGAAGTGGGTGAAAATACAGGAAATACAGGGTGTTTTCGAAATTGGAGCATTTAAGAAACTGGATTGTTATATGGACTGTATCAATAAATGAAAAGAATTTTCGTTTTTGAAGCAGTCAAAAATTTTCAAAAATTTTTATGAATTTTATGAAATCGCTTTCAGTTAGTTACCTTTGTTTGGGAGGCACTGGTTTGATTCTCCAGGCAAACACGCTGTGTGTTTGCCTACTGGCAGTGTTTCAGCGCGGTTTTCGCAGGGTGTAGACTTCTTATAAGTGATTACCAAAAAAGTCTTGAAAACTTTAAAATTCAATATCTCCCAATTTTTTTTTTTTTAAGTATTGTTTCATTTTAGTTTTGTTTTATCATCTTCTACTTCCTATTTCATTTATTGCACCAAGTTCGGACACCCTGTATAATTTGAAAATTCTCATTATTATTATTATTATCATTTTTTGTATCCCTCAGGAGTATTCCAGTCGGGCATTGGCTCGGGAGCTCCGATACTTCCTGAATGATTACTGGGTCCGAGAGTCATGGGCCCGATGGGATGCGGTCGATGCGGGCTTTCTGCATCATCTACACGGCTAAGATTTCTGTCATCTTAGGCAAGCCGGTATAATTAGTAGATTCAAGAGCAGCGTGTCCATAATTCCACTAAGGACGCCTATGATCACAGCCACCATTTTAACAGAATGATTTGGGAAGAGTCTGCGGAGTTCAAAGAGTGTAACTCTGGATATTTAGTCTGTTTTCCCTCCTCTTTTCGGACGATGTTCGTTTCTATGTCGAAAATCGTCATACAGTCGAGGAGGACTACATCAGGCTTATTTGCTTGTATTTGCCTGAGGGTGGTGAATATTATTATTATAATTATTCTTACATGATATTACAATAATAATAGTGGTCTATGCATGGAGGATAATGAAACGGCTAAACACAATTTATGTACGTGCCCTGCAGTGGCCAGGACCAGATTTTCAATATTTGGCAACAGTAAAGCCAGAAAACATAGTAAATTGTTTTCTCGAAGTCCTCAATTTCGTTAAGAGATTGGATATACTAGGAAAAATATAACCATAGGGTGGCCACAGTCACTCACGTTCAATTTAAATGACCTACACTAATATTACGAAATTCTTGTCGTTGGTCCTTGATATTTGTGCCAAATTTCGGATAATGTAGACGACTGGAAATGGGTGAAAATTGACTTCAAAGATTTGATTATATTGTTTGTTAGTTAGTTTGTCAGTTACAAGTGAAGCTAATAAAAGAGTTTGAAGAAAAAAAATGAAAGTTAACAAGATTTAGAGAAAAATATGATCATGAAGTCGTGAAAACCAATTGTAATATTTTTTCCAGGCCGGTATGAATACATAACAGTTGACCCAAAATCATCAGACGTATTTTTATACAGGTAAATCAACTCCTGTAAAAATAAACGTATTTGAATATGACGCTGGAGTCATTTTGACAGCGATAAAAAAGGTGCATCCATTTTTATCGTGATAATAATGCCTGTTCCTCAAAAACAGACTTCATCTAGTAAGCGGCCGTCTCTTCAATTTCTGTCATAGCAGCAATGATTGTTCAGTATTGTTGACACAATATGAATAGTTTTGGGGAAGTTTCATCTGAACAGATTACAAAAAGCATTATTATAATTGTGTTGTTAATAACTGCTCCTTCAAATAACTGTTTCAATGAAGGTGATTATTATTGTGGTGTATTTATATATTGTCGTTGATTTATCTGGCCAAAAAGTACTCGAATTTTTCCTTTATAGGATAAATTTCTTTCAACTCAAAATTTTTTTCCATCAGTAATTTCACTCGAAAAACTAACATTAGACAAAATTGCTTGACATACGGTCTCGCAATTTTTTCATTTCAGTTTTTCTCGTGAAATTACTGATTGGCAAAATTATTTTGTTGAAGAAAGAAATTAATCCGATAAAAGAAAGCTCTTTTGCTTCTACTGTTGACTAAAATTATTTTATCAATTACTTAGAAGAGGGTAGTTGAAGTAAAAAATGTGTTAAAAAAATAAAGTGAGTCCCAAGATTCAGAGAAAAATATGATCATGAATGAGAAACAATAGTGATAATTTGTCCAACCCAGTATGAATACATAACAGTCAAAGTAAAATCATCAGACGCATTTCTATACAAACTAATATTATTGTATCGATTACCGAGAAATGGCTAATTGAAGTAAGACAATCAATTATTTTCAAATTACCAGAACGGCAAAGAAAAGAGCATAAAACCACCTTTGGTCTGCTTCAAACTAAATTCTAATCGCGTGCAGACTTCCTCGGTTCATTTATTTACTACGGAGTTTATGTATACTGTCGTAACCAGAATACAAAAAATTAAACTCAACTTGTCATGTCACGGTGACCTCCCACTTCGAATTCTTGCAAGTAGGCCAGTAGAAATAGACAATCAATTCACATTGATTCCAAAAGTTTTCAAACTTTGGTCAAGTGAATGATATATCGAGAAAGCAATAAATCTCAGTTTGCAACCTCTTCCGAAGTACGCAACATTGTCAAAATGGCAATTAACTTGAATTTTGCTGAATACTCGTTGAGAAAATTCCAAAAGTTCTGCAAACTTGTAGTAGTATTGGATATATTATTTGAACCAATTGAAGTGTATCAGAATTTTTGGAATTTTCTCTTATGGTATGTCAAAGAAAAACATTATAGGTCGATAAAAAAAAATTGCGAATACTTGAATTGGTTGCAAACTTGATCCGTGATATGATATAATATATTCAGTTCTAAGTTAACTGTCATTTTGACAATGTTGCGTACTCCGGAAGAGGTTGCAAACTGATATTTACTTATTGCTTTCAAAATGCACCATTCACTTGACCAAAGTTTGAAAACTATTGTTTAAAAATTATTGTTAAATTCTCGATTTTTCATGTCTATCTCTACTGGCCTAAAAGGCGACAAGAATACTGTTCACTCCCACAAACCGAACACGAAACAATTAACTGGAATGAACACATTTTCAACCAGTAGGTTCTTGATCACGAAATCCGGTTTCAAGTGTAACAGGAAGCGTATTTTTATAATTCATTTCGATGTTTTTTTATAATGTTGACAGACTTCTAACGAATTGGTGTATCTCAAAGGAATCTGTATCATTGAACTACACCTTTTTCCTATGTAATTCAGAAAGTGTAACTTGATATTCAGATTAGTAAAATTTAATTCAGAAAATGTAACTTGTAATTCAGAACTCTTAATTGTAGGTAATTCAGAAAGTATAATTTGAAATTAAGATCTGTTAATTGGATTTCAGAAACCGTAACATGTCATTCAGACCCTTAAATTGTATTTCAGAAACTGTAACTTGAAATTCAGAAACCGTTAATTGTAATTCAGAAATCATCAAGAACTTGATAGATTAGTGAAAGTAGAGAATATGAGAAGGGAACATCGAATTATTGTGTGGTTAACATCAACATTTGTAAATCTTATCATCCAACGGGCATGTCTTGAAATGCGAAAGGCAGCATGGTGAATGGTGGTGTGTTGTGTAGCCCTACCACAATCACTATCTCACTATCGTATCTTTTATCTGATGTAATGTGCTCAATGTTCACAAGCTTTTGTTCTCATACACCTGAACCTTCAAGTTCCAATCTTTAACTTAAGGAACTTGAAGATTTATTCTTATATTGGACAATATTTTATTGTTTATGTAGATTGGGTTTAAAACATTGGGAAGTACTTAAACGAACTCAGTTTCATCCAGAACGTTTTGAAATCTGGAATGCCAAGGTTCATTATCGCACATAAGGACAACCATCGTATAGCTGTAATAGACAACAGGACTTGATAGTTGGATACTTCATTCACGATCGAGTCTTTAGTAGAATACATACGGGTTGTTCGTGGTTTCTGATTTACAATTAATCTCTCTGAATAACAACTCATGCTTTTTGAAAGTCGTTGACAATGTATTAGTGTGAGTAGAATTCTTCTGGACTTCCATTGTCTAAGAACAAAGAAAATAAATTCAATGGAAGTCCAGAAGAATTCTACTAACAACTCACGCTTTCTGATTAACAATTAACTAATCTGATTTAAAAATTACACATTCTGAAATACAATTTACTGATCTGAATTACCAGTTACAGTTTCTGAATTTAATTTCATCAATTTGAATTTCATTTAATACTTTCTGAATTACAATTTATTATTCTGAATTACAAATTATACTTTCTGAAATACACCTTATAATTTCTGAATTACAATTGAAAAAGGTGTAGTAAACCAATCGATAGGGCAAAAAATTATGTTTCATGGTGGGTCCACATTGCTCGCGAGCACCACGAACGAACACAACAAGCACGGCGAACGGAGCGAGCAGCACGAATATGCCAAAAATTATGTTTGTCGTGTTTAGGATGTTTGCAGCGTTCCGCGTGCTTGCAATCACCCCAAACACATGTTTCGACTGTTCCGTCCGGTAGCGGTTCATCAAAGGAATTCAGCTCGCGAGCAGAGTTGATGGCGATTTCGTGATTTCTTTGTTTTTACTGTTCAAGTTCAGTCAAGTAGAGCATTGTGAAGTGCAATATGGAGTGGACTGAAAACATTTTGAAGGTAATTGGGCCTTACGAAACATTATCCTGTTTTGTGGCATCCACAACATAAATTTTATGAACTGAATAACAAAAAAAATTATGCGTGGATGGATATCAGGATAAATATTGTGATACAAAATCTGAAGTGGGGTAGATAGGCTTTCTCAGCTTGTTCTAAATATGGAGTGAAAAAGAAATTTCAAGAAAAGGTCTTTCATCTCATCATGTATATAATTGTCACGGCCACTGAGAAATATGATCTTATTTTTTATCAAAATCACGAGCGAGAGCACGAGCGAGAGCACGAGCACGAAGCAATGTGGACCTACCTTCACAGAAAACTAATCATTATTGAAAAAAGTTCATATGTTATTGAAATTATGAATATTTGAATGGATATACAGGGTGAACAACGATCAATCACCAAAAATTATAAAGCGTGCTCTCCCCAACAAACGGAGTAGAAAACTAAGTGAATCTTGAAAATTCTGATATTTTTTTTATTAGTGTAATAAACGTGGAACTGAAGCTGGTGGTCTGAAATGGAGTTTGGAATCATATCACAATATTCGCGAGAGGTGAGGCATATTGAACAATATAGATGAATGATAGAAGTCAATATACTATCACAAATTGCAAAATCAATGGATATTTCTGACAGGTGACATGTGGACGTGCACGACTGCCAGTTTCGCTCAAATGTCTGTTCCTAAGATGATGAGGGTTCTCCAACCAACCAAGACAAAAAAAGCACTGCAGTAGGGCGAAAGATTGGCTGTCTTTACCCTGTTTGCACAACTCGCCGAACTCAACGCTTCTACAAAAAAGTGGTTTGAATCATTGCTGATAGCTCTCAAATTTACAGGTGCTTTCGCACATGACATGCTAGTACCCAATTTAATAATTGATAAGTGGTGGTAGTTCATCCTCTATACTTTTTACAAACATGAAGAGGAATCTAAGATCTGTTTAGACTGAGTGTTGACACAAATGTCATTTTTGAGCAAGTCATTACTTACACGTCAATCTTCAAGGAAATCTGATCTATAGTAATTGGTTGGAACTTACCTTCTCTAAAATTAGTTAATTCATAATTGGATTAAAGTTATGGCTGTTAAACCTTAAATGTTGACCGGAAGCAGATACTTGGTTGAAGATGTTTGATGTTTGTTCATACGAACTTTCAGAGGTTTGTACGTTCTGCCAGTCAAAATTTCCACATTTTTACTTATATATGCCATTTTTTGAAAGTTCATCATTTTTTTTACGAAATATCGATAGAGATTCTAGTGTTGTCGATGTTACCTTTGATGCAACCAGCTATTTTGTTAAAATTAATATGTTTCAAAGAAAGGATTGAGAAAATTGTACCATTTATTTAAAACGCCTCACCATTACATTTCTCTGAAGTCGGTCAATGAGAACAAATGAAACCCTGCTCCTTTCCCATATAAGTCCTTTTATTTAATTGATTGATAGTCCATTAATGAACTCAACTTGATCACCGATACTCATACATACGTTACTTCTGTAACCAACTGGCAACGTCGCACTCATTACGTTTAATACCAACCGAACAACCTACATCGCCAAGATCGTCTCTTGCATCATACTTTCCGTCTCATTTTATATAATTGTTCGGTATAATAGCGACAATCCGTCCTCGTCGCACAGCTATTATATATACATGCCTACTATGATTTGCACGCCATACAGACACACTTTCCGTTTTGTTTGTGCTAGTTTTTACTTTTTAACGCTTCGCCATACGAATAATTGATAAATTATGGAATATGTGATGACATTTTCAGTTGGTATTTATAGTGAGTTGACTGACTGCTAACTGGAGATGGCTTTCAATTTGAAGAACAAAATTTTCGCTGAATTTATCTCTGTAATGGAATCAGCAGGCTTTGAGATATTATTTATGAAGAATCCACTTGTCTTCACGAATTTTCATATATTTATATCACACGTCCTTCATATTATTATTATCTCGTGTGGAAACGTCTTCTGTAGCAAAAATTTGGAATTGACGAAAAATTAATCAAACAAGCACAACACACATTCCCCTCTCGAAAAAAAAGTTTTTTCATGTATTCCCTCCATCTACATAGGTAGATAAGTTCACTCATGAAATATGCAATGAGTCCCTAGACTAGATCTAATGGTTTTTACAAAAAAAAAATCGGCATTAAGGAAAAAGTGGTATGTATACCTTGGCAACGCCTTGTCGGAATCACATAATTGAAAAACTAAAAATTATCCTAAATTAATTAGAATTCATATATATTGCAATATAAAGAATGTTTCATTTGATATAACTGGTTTCGTGAGCCTTTCTGGTAGCCCTCGTATAAAAAATAGTAATTCATGAATAGCTTTCATAATCATGTATGACATGAAATTATACTATTTTAAAATTTTCTATCGGCCCAAGAGATATTTAACGGTCCAACTGGTCAAGAGACACACTACTTATACATAATATCAAAAAAATATCTCAATAAATTGTTTTCGGAATTATGGAAATATATGAAGTTTGTGACTTTAGGGTCAATGTATAAAAATATATATCATCGATGTAACACTTGAGATTTAAGAACCTATGAATGCTAATTGGCTCTTCTGAACAATTCAATATAGTTAAAACAACCAATAGACTCAATAGATTCTCAAATGTTTTCAAATGCTGATTTATAGGAATTTTTGTAAAATACTCTTCAAGAATTGTGCTATTGAATACAGTAAAGTTTTTTTATAACTAATAATTTTTGTTGAAAAAATTGTTGGTTCGTGCCAATTTTTCACACTACATTCTACTTCGAGAAAGTCCTATTAATTTTACTTTTATATTAAATATTAAGAATGCAGTTATAATCAAGACCCGCGAAAGCACACTTTGATGTAAACAAATAAATTTACTAGGTAGGTACTTTGAATTCCACTCGACATTTCCATAGACTAAACAATAATTATAAATGATTTGTTTAACACTTATTTTTGTAAATGCTCCATGTGGTAATTCAACACATGATTCCACTTTGCAAAAGTACCTACTGTGAAAATATCGTCTAGGAGTGAATCTGTTTATAATATCGAATTTAAGGGAATATATCTTTGTTTTTAAACATATACAAACACAGTTCTAAAATATTAAGAGACGCCCTAAATAAAATTTTTGCTCGTGCATAATAAAACTGTAACAATTGATCGAGGTTTATTATTCCTCTGATATTTCTGAGCTGACAGGCAACTGTATAGTTTGGTAATGAGGTCGTCACAATACACATCTAATTGAGGTGTGTATCGACATTTAATCCAAAGATCCTCACTCGAGTGGAACTAGTGAAGATTTCATGTGATACAATTGGTTTCAAAAGTTTTCTGAATAACGGGGTTATGAAATCGCAGGCACTGTTTTCCATATTTAAAAATGTAATGTTTGTTAGCCGAGAACCAGTTGATGGCAACTTCAGATAAAATGGTCTCGCAATTTTATCTAATGAAATTTTCTTGGGATTGGAAATAATAAGTGACGTGTCGGCTGCGTACACTGTGAAAGATGCTGGCACATGGAGCCTGCCTATGTCGATGATATAGATTGAATATAGAATAGGGCCAAGTACCGCTCCTAGCGGAACTCCAATGTAATTTTCAAGTACCTGGATGACTTATTCTTTATTGTGACATATTAAATTCTGGTTCAGAGGTAAGATCGGATCCATTCAAGAGTACCTCTAATGCCATATTGGTAGAGTTTATACAAGACAATCGTGTGATTAATGGAATAATGGATATATTCCCTCCTAACCGAAATAGATAAAGGATAATCCATGAAGTTCAACAATGAACAATATCGAAGTTCAGGACTGAACAATATCGAAGTTCAGGACTGAACAATATCGAAGTTCAGGACTGAACAATAACGAAGTTTAAGATTGAACACTATCGGAGCCAGAAAAGAGTAGGGGAGGAAATACCCTCCTGAGATGACTGAATATGTAGCTTTGTTGTTTAAATCGTGATCCAACTACCCACCTGAATGTCTGCATGTGACTATGACAAAGGATATTTTACAACCCATATCTGAGAAAACCTTTCATATTTTATTTTTAAAGAGAAATAATGCGAGGAATGCAGTACCTCCTCATCAGTACTTACCAAGATAACTTTAGCTAGCAAGATTAGGTGGTGGGATTTTCCCCAAGTATGTAGAAGCAAATGCGACACTAAATGCCGTTAAGCTGTCCCGGAGCGATAATTATTTTTTTTTCGTTCCTTAATTTCATTTCGAAAATAATCAGTTTGGTCGCTGGTAGCTCTCCCATGCGAAACACAAACACGTGAAGGCTTGACCTACTTTTTCATGGGAATTAATTTGCGGGTCGCAATATCACTTGTCTTGACACAGCGTATATCAAATAATGGAGACGATAAATTCGAATATTCGTCACATTCGCATGTGTTCAAAATATGTGACGATTAATGATAGCAGTAACGAACCTCGAACATTTTATCAAATTAAATTCAACTCAACTGCACCCATAAACACATTCAAGTAAAAGCGAATTGATCAATGAACATACAGGGTGGCAATTTCTAAACTGCCTATACCCTCAATATCTCTTTCAGTGAGTAATTCGAAAAATAGGAAAGACTTCAATTTTCAATTTTCTTCCCTGCCAGACACTATTTGCAGACGTCGTGGTTCAACCCCCTGGAAGGAGTGAGCATTCACTTGATAGCTGCTTTCATTCTCTTTCCAAGAATACCCTGATATATATATATATATATATCTCAATATATATATATATATATATATATATCTCAGGTGGTAATTTCCAAAAAATTGCGTTCCAGGCGTTTATCTGCACTGCGAAGTGGTCGAGGTGTTAGAGCGTTTGCTCCCACCCAGGCGGCCCGGGTTCGATTCCCACCGCCATCACGGAGCTAAAGTGGTTCGGAATCCACTTTTTAAGCTGTAGGTCCTGGGTCTCCCTTGCTCGCACAAGCTCTGCTTCTGAGGGGTTTTCTCCGAAAACCTGGGAGATTCGTATAATAACAAATTTTAATAACAAATAACAAATTTTAATTTTTTTTTTAACTGAGATTTCAACTATTGTTAGCTATTATGTCAAATAATACCTTTTATGTGATGTTTTTATAGATGCAACCCTTGAAGGGAGAGTGGAGTTATTTCAAATTAACACCCTGTATAGTTATTTCCAAATCATTACGTTATGTTTACGGTAGATTCGGAAATCTTAAAATTGGTTTACTTGTATGATAGAAAAAATATATGAATTATAAATCCTTTACCTTCGTTGCTAAAAAGGAAAGTTATGAATGAATTTCAAAAACTTCCGGTACCTGCCCACACAACCACAACATTAGTCTAGCGAGGTCATTCAAACATAATTCGAGTGAAGTGACGTATCCAGCCGAAATATGATTGGGTCGGAGTTTTTATATTAATTTCTAACGTCACTCTTTCAAGACATGTTTGGTGTTAATGTCTTAACCCTACCTAATGATAACTCTGAAAACATCGCTTTTCAAGTTGAAACTGCTGAAGCCAAAAACTATAATATTCAACAGTAATTACACAAGTGGTGGTAATTTTTCGACTAGAATGTTTGCTGCTATAGAAACCTCAGGAGTGGACGAAGTCCACGAGTGTGATTTCTTTAACAGCAACAAAGACGAGTCCTAATCTAGGTAAAATTATCTCAAAAAAATTATTACCAGGAATGTATTTCCATTGATTATTTTTTTACCGGACATTTGTCAGTGTCATCTTGAAAACCAAGTCAAATCGCTAACTTTCTTATGCATTCATTTAAATAAATAACCAATCAAACAACGTGAAAAAATTTGCTACTAACACATTATCAGTGTAATTTTGATACTATTGGTCAATTTGAAATGTTTCTCATGACGATTGGCTGACAGGATCGTATAAAAAATAATCATTATACTTTACCAATTTCAAAATTTAGTATATACCTCGAATCAAATAATTTTTTCTACCTCGAATCAAATCTTTATTTCAGTATTAAATATTATTATTATCTTCGTATAAAAGGCGGGATTCAAACTTTTTCATCACGTTTTATGTTGCTAGTACTGGAATGGAGAACTGGAATTTGTGGGCAATTCATATTCGCAAAAAAGGGATTCCTACATGGAATCTTTAAAAATGACGTTTTCTGCGGTACTTTGGGTTTTTAGTGAGTAATCAAGTGGGTACCACATATGTTTTGTGAAAGTTGAAGGATGACTCTAATAAGTTGGGCATCGAGGGAAAAAGTGTATCTCCAATAGGCACGTTTAGTGAAGACGTCACGCCGTCAATTTTTGTTGATGTAAGTCAATCTTTGGATGCAAACAAACCGATTTCAGCCAATGGCCGCTCAGTTGATCCGAGTCTTGAGCTGTATGTACATTCTGGTGACGAATTCATGATTAAAGATGATATAAGTGGCGATTTAAAAGTATTTAGATTGTTACTAGTCTTAGAGGGCGATAATACCAAATATTATGTTTTATGGTGCCTCGGTTAGCTGAGCTAGAGAACATAATTTCACAAAAAAAAAGTATTTTAGGAAAAATTAATGTACCAAATACATCTTCAGTTGAACACCACAACATTCATTATTCTGTCATTATTCACATCAAATTGGATCCGATAAAAAATCGTCAAATAACACGTGTTTCCACATTTACACATTTGTTCCGCGAATTTCAGACGCCAAATCAAAGGATGGGATTTTGGTGGGTTCGCAGATACGTATATTGATACAAGATAATGATTTCGAGACTATTTTATAGGATTTTTACAGCCGTATGTATTGCTGAGTCATTCGCCAGAGCGGCGACTCTCCGGTGCACCGTTCGCTACACAAATAGGTGCACATGTGCTGCTCGGTTCAAGCTCAGGTAACGCAGCCTGAGCTTGAATAGATGATGAACCTAATCGCCCGATGTCTCTCACATATATTCACTAATCCCCCGCATAACTTGCAGGAGGCGAAATGATTGTTTTTATCTATTTCAATATACTGTGCGCGGCCCTGTTTTACAGTGTGAGATTTACCCTTTTTGCTTTTGCATTTTTGCTTTATATTGCGAACGGCGCACATCTTAACAGTCTTTAGCCCTTAGTATAAGAAACATATCGCTAGATGGCAGTTCATGTTCGAACTGCCATTTCCAGCTTGTCAACTTTCGCGCGGTACAGGACCGAATTAAGTATTTCGGTGATTGTTTTTCGTATTCGCTTTCGTGGTAATCTGAAAATTTGTACGAGCATTTGAGATTAAATATTGCGGTCCAATCACAGAATGAATAGAAAATTGAAAGTAAAATAAAAAAAACTGAAAATCTGTAGAATGTGAAGCGTTAAAAATAGTAGGTATAATTGATTAACGGGCGAAAACTATTTCGATGATGTTTTTGAATGAGAATTTTGGGAAGAAAAGTGTACAACAAAAAGTTCCAGGCAAGCATTGAGAAACAGAACTTATGGCTCCAATTTTGACTCAAAAGTGAACAGTATCAAGACCAGAACATTGTAATGTCAATAAGTAATCATTTCTTTTAGAAGTAATACTAGTATGTATGTAGAAACTTTGCTTCAAACCAAATATATAATCGGAAATTTCTTCTGCTATTTTGGAGCTGCTACTTCCAATTCTAAAATGTTCTCGTCTCGTCCAACAGGAGCCGCCATCTTAAATTTTTCTCAATCTGAAAATGTCATGATGTATTTATTGTCTTCCAACTGATGAATTCCTGCCAAACAAGTCGACTGGATGACTGAATTGACAGATTGTGGAAGGATAAATACCCAAACAAATCATGTCAAGAATTCAATTTCCTCCACAAAATCAAACTTCCGATGAATAATATAAACCACTTTCAAATTTGAAATAAACATGTATACATGCACACACAAACACACCTACACGCACCCACCCCCACACACAGAAAACAAGTTGCATTAAAACTAGTAATTTTTTAAATTATATTTTTTTGAATTTCCACCCGACCAGTGAATTTTATATTTTCCCGAATTTTGGAATATATCCACAAATAGTTGCATCATCGGTAGAGTTAATATCCAAATAAGTTAGAGAAAACAATTTCGAGTAAGTTAAATGGAATGTACTTTCATTTAATATCATAACCGATAGTTAATAGCACAACAAAAATGTCTAGGCGCAGCGAATATTTTAAGTGATCCGAAATCCGACCCTGTGCCAGAACTTGTATGATCCCTCTCTCCACGTTTTACGTTATCAGACGTATTGGAGGAGCAACGTGAGGTGCGTAAAGAAATTCAGTTCTATTTTGGATTCAAGAATTGTAATTGATAATTAATTTTCACTAGTCGACGGCTGAAACATCCTTTATAGCTTGACGATTATAAAATTGGCTATTTCCCAATTCGAATGGAATAATGCAAGCAAATTCATTTCGCAAAAACAACACTTTTTTTTTAAATTATTCACAAATAAACCGAATTGTGTAAGAGGAAAACTAGACCGTCATTCCATCAAGTAATTGATAGACTTCAATAATACAAGGAAACATCATAAAAATATTCGTTCATTTCGATGGTGGCACTGATCAAAAATGCACAAAAATGGGAAGAAATATCCTTTTCATTCAGTTAAAACTTTCAAAATATTTTTTTTTGTTATTTTTATCTGTATACACTCATACATTCCTTTATCAATCAGAAGAAAGAAATCGTTTCCGTCCCCTTTTTTTTCAGGGATGCAGACCCTTAAGAGTCGCCGCGCTGGCAAATAACTAGGCATACGGCTGTTAGATTATTATATACACCTGGTGTAATTTACCCTCGATTTTTAGTATTCGTTTGCAGATTGATTTAACACATTCCTTCCCTCAGCTACACTCGATTCAAAATGTGGTGTAAATTACACTACACTACACCTCGTAGCATACGAATGAACCTAATGATAAGAATTAAAAAGAAATTAATGTTTTTTTATTAACAACGCGTTTTTGTATGTTGGCAGATTATTGCTGGCAAATTTTAAGGGAAACTGATGAAAAAAGTTAGAAAAGAAATATATCAATAATTTTTAATATTTTCTTTGTTTAAATATATTGTTTAAGTTATTAATATATTATTAATAAGACCTAACAGATTTTTTAATATTTTTTCTATACTGAGCACCCCTAGAATTCGTAAAATCCCTAAATCGGTATTAAATTATATACAGTACATGCTACATGCAAAAATTAATAAGTAAATTAATTATTTCTGTCCCAAAAATTCAAAGTAACTGACTTTGATCAATTTTTTGGGTAGATGAACAAATAATTTCAAAAAAACATTACAGCACGTACATAGATCATCGTTTTACCTTTCTTTTTATACCAAACTAATTTCGATCAGATAAAGATTGCTCCAAATTTTAATGGAAGAGAAATACCACTGCAGCTACTTCGACTATCCATGAAAAGAATCTTGAAGTGCTGCCGCAGACATAGTTACATAGAATCAAACTTCCTCTATAAACTTGTTTGAAATCGATACGACGAACCGTTATTTGAGTTATCAACTCTTTTACCCTAAAAAACGGCCAAAATGTAATCGCGCTCATGGCCTCTTAAGATTCTCGTAGTCCTCACGCCAGAGTTTTATTTTAGTATGTAAAAGTAATCCCCTCTTACTTGAAAGGTCTTTCAACACGTGCGATTTTTCAAGCACCACGGCGCAAGTGTTTTTTAAATGTTCTCGCTATAGAGAGAAAATGCTGTCAATTAATGACATTCCTCAGAAAACATTACTAATATTGCGTTGAGATTTGAACGCGCCAAAGGCTAGTTTCTTATGCGGTTGTCGAAAAATTATATTCGAAGAAGAAAAAGAAAGAAATTTTTGAAATCGTGTACTCTGGGCATATATCTTAAACAAAAGGAATATGGGGTTATTTTAGGCAAATATTTAGGATCTTCCCAAAGATTAATTTAATTATAGAATTTAAAGGTATACCAGTATAAAAATGTCATTGAAAAAAGCATGTGGAAACAGAATATCCACCGAATACAACTCTTACATAACAATTTGTGGTCTATGCTTTTTCGTAACTGAAATGTGAAATCTGCCCATGTTTAGCAACACCTAAATGGTTCCTCTCGAAACACGTGAATAATGATCCTGTCAGTTTCCGAAAATGTTTATAGAAAATGAAACCGAACAGAAAACCTGGTGTAACTGATAATTAATAATTTACGGTTGAAAGAACTTAAAATTCAGTTTTACTAGTTACACAATGACTTGACAAGTGACCTACTAAAGCCAGTTAAGAGTTGCCACATCGATTTTGTTTCTTTCAATTCGACATGGTGAACTAATCTCCTAATCACATTACCCCAATTTGAAAAGACGAGAATTTAATATACCTATAACCCCTATTCGAATTACCCACATATATACGTATCTCCCCTATACATTTGATTAAGCCCTGGGTTGTCTATTTTGATCATCATCGGAGCTAGCGTGTACATTTGACTTCTGTTTATATCTCTCACGCACAAAACAAACGTTTCCTGTAGAAAATTGTACGATATGAACAACGAAAAATTTCAATACATTTGTCATTTCGACAAAAAAATAGCTATTTATGATACAAGATCGTAAAGTATAACTTTTTTGTATGAGCGTGAAGTTTGTTGAAATGTTGAATAAGACGCGTATCGACTGTTAACATCCTCGGCAAGCGACAAGCCTCGGCTCGTACCCGCTCACCTCGAATGGTAACACGTCTTTACATTCCTTGTTATTATTTGTATATTTTTTCATTATTATTTATACATGATTTTCATACAAGCAACGCTTAAATATATGGGTTTTGTTCAAAATGGCTATAGTTTTTAACCATTGAAATTAAAAAGCACACATCAGGAACATCTAGCTTTGTAAGATTAGCTCACTAACGAATTTTTGACATCGGTGGGTGTAATCCCAAAGAATTCTGAGGTAATAATAACCTATTCTTACCACCAATGATCGACCAAATAAGGGTATCATCCCATCTCTAGTATTCCGATTTCGAGTATTTTAAAGTTTCAAGTAAAAACTGTGCTATCTTGAGTATAGGTGAATTTCTACCAGTTTCTTAGGTTAATTTCGAGTATCGTCTCAGATGAGGGTACCTTTCAAGATGTACATACATAATAGAAAACTCAAACCACCATACTAATGACCACTGAATTAATATAACGTCAATTAAATTTCCAGGCAATCAAATGTCTAAGTAAGGTTAGTTCGTTCTGGTTAGATCATACTAAATAATTACTCCTCCCAAATTGTATGTTTTCAATTTCCACACACTCTAATGTTTATGTAAGGTTAGTTCGTTCTGGTATATCAGACTAAATAATTACTTCTTCTTAAGACGAAATTCGAGATGAACCCAGGATTCCCAGGAACCAGGTAGAACTTTACCTATACTCAAGATGGGATAATATTTATTCGAAATTTGAAAATACTCGAGATGGCATATAACCCAAATAAGTACTCTATTCGTATTGTTCAGAGGTACTTTACGGGTGCAGAAAAACCCAACAGTATTGAATATTTTAAAATAAAAAAAAAAACATTTCCCAGATTTGTTTCGACTGGATTTATTCAACATAAAATGTATATTATTTTCAATATACATATCCAATATATCTATACATACTTATTTTCTCTTTCAAAAGAATTAAATGTTTTGCATATTCAAACTCTTATCCATCCCATCCTGGCATCCTGCAAGTAATTCCAAACGTTTCAAAACAACTGAATAGTAAATTCTCACTTCAGCTGTAACCACTTGTATGAAATAGGAGTCCAGTGATTCACCTGTCGCGGTTGGTTGACTCGAAGAACGAGTTACACAGCTCAAATGCAACCGACCAAAATCCATTCGATTCGACCAAGTCTACAGGTAGGACCTACGGCGATACCCATTCACACAATAATGAAAACTTGAGAACTTTCGTCCGTCGTACAATCAGATTAGAACAACAAAATTAGAAAGGGCTTCGATGCCTAAGTGTCATGATGAAGATATGGGAATTTACAGCAAAACTTCGGTTTGAATGACGATTTGTAGTTTTTCCAATTGCAATTTGGTGTGTCTTGTTACGATAATACAAAAGTAGTCAGCTAGATCGTGGGTTACGAGTTACTAGCAGAAATGACTATTGAAATGTTGGCTAAGCCAACCTTGGCATTAGAGAAAATATCTTCATAAAACAAGGCGATTCCATTTTTTCTGAAAAGTTTCCCTAATAATCAAGAAGTAACGTTTCGATATGAAATGAAGTCACCATATTTCAATAAAATACTCAGAGTTTGAGTTTTATTGCTATTGTAACCAACAGTTTCTAAATTTCAGATTGGACAGTTTCTTTCTCTATATATTTGCGAGCGTCAGAAGATTCGACGAAATGAATTATAACTAGCCATTTTTTTTAATTATCCCTAGAATTATTCATTAATTAACGCATTGGTGGGTCTTCTACCACCGAGTAATCATTATTATTATCTCAGAAAAATAAAAAATGCCGATAATTAAATTATACTTCTTTCGATCATTTATTAAATTTTGATTAATTATTTCTTCAAAATCTAAAGTGAAGCTGCCGCAGGAGGAAGAAATTTTTAATTTATTAAAAAATAATGGCATCACACGTTAAAAGGTAAGCACTTCCCTAGCTCGCATAAGTCTCTCGAGGACTTCTGTGGATTGTTCGTAAAGGGGCAGCCGTTTGATGGAAATAACCCCATACTAAAGCAGTTTATGAATCGACTTACGATCCTTTTTGGATTCGCACTAGTGTCTATATGAACTCTCATATTCGCACTAGTGCAAATATGACATTCAAAATGTAAACAAAAAGTTGACATAATGCAACAAAATCACAAACTAGTTAATTATGCTAGAAGTTTGTAAAATATGACTTTTTTATATTAGCGCGAAGTTTGTTGAATGAGAAGCAGCTGAGTTCAACAAACATGCGACTACAAAAAAGCTCTTTGAATATTCGAAGTATTTTCTATGACATGACAGTATTATATTGTCAAATTATAGCAATTGCCCTATTGATTTGAATGTTGTATGTTATGAGTTGTTGGCGTATTATCGAATGATGACTTCCGAGTAAAATTTGACGCCAAATACTGTATTTTTCAAGAATATATAAACGTAAGAACAGTATGTAAAAAATTAATTACGCGCTTGTACTAAAAAGTATCACATTTTACACTATGAACAGTGCTTAAACACTTAGTTTACGCACTGATAATTTACCTCATGTATAACACCGTCTATAAGAAACATTAGTATTGTCAGTTTGATATCGGAAAAATATGAAAGTAACTCCAAGTGAATAAACTTTTATTTACCTTCATTATTCATAATTATGTTCAAAATGTACTTTTGTTTATTAATTAATTTATTTGATTCGTTGAATTATCTCACAAAATACCACTCGAGGTTTTGTTATCATCGAATAAACTTTAATTTTGTTCCACTCAAACTTGGTAGCTTGTAATATGACGCGAACAAATAACATTAGATAAAATCGCTGCACCTTCGGTATTGTGATTTTATTATGTTATTTGTTCTCGTTATTTTCGTTCAAAATGAAAGTTTTTTCGATAAAATAAAAACTTCTGGTGGTATTACCCTCGATGTATAAAATCGTCCATAAGAAACGTAAGTTTTGGCAGTTTGATATCGAATAAATAGGAACGTAACTGTTTGCAAGTGGATAAACTGTCGGTGTCGTGATTTCATCTTGTTATTTGCTCTCGTCAATTATCAAATCAACCAAGTTTTCGTGCAAAATGAAAGTTTATCCGATAAAATGAAAACTTCTTGTAGTATTACCCTCTATAAAACTACTCGTCCTAGATAATATCTTGTTCACATTGTACTGTCAAAATAAATAGATTTACCTGTATATGACATCTTAAGTGAATAACGCTCAGAATTTCAATCTAACTTGTTCAGTTAAACTACCATCCAAATTGGTAATAAAAATAATTTTCATGAATGCAACTGTTTCTTCAAATTTTATAAGATACATTTTTATTTTAATTACTCAAACTTTTTTGATGCGGATTAAATGTAATCACTCGTCCTAACGGTCCTAACACTCTTAATTTTATCAATCGCTTTGTTTTTATATTTTTGCCAAAAAATAAGTTTTCCTGGAAAGTAAAAAATTAACGAAAACATTTCATGGATTCGTGGTATAACCTTTGATAATCCCAACAAGATTTCTGACGCAGATAAAAATTTTTCATATTGTTTGAGTGTTTATTAATAAGAAACATATTATATCCAAAAGGGTTCGTAATCTAAAGAGATTATTTATTTTTGTTGGAAATGTTAGTATCTTTTATTTTTGAAAATGGGATAATTTTAAAACTGACCAGCCTTCGAAAGAGTCAACGATACTTTTTAATGTACATTATTCATTGATAGTGTTCTGTATAATCGAATCGGAGGTCGTCTATAAAGCATTTCAGAATAATGATCTACCTACGTTGTATACGTTTGTTAACATCCTCAAACCATTATTTTGTTCTTAAATACTAACTAAAAACTACTGGCAGTCTTGTAGACGACACGCTTTATTATCCTTTTATAGTTTTTTTCATGATGCTATTATTGTTCAGACCAACATTTGTTTGAAAAAGCCCAATTTTGTACACATGGCTGACTCGAACGAACCGTTTTAGTGGTGTGAACACGGCCTGAAGTTCCATGAAGTGGGACGAGGTCGACAGAATAACAATAACGTAATTCCTAATGCTTATGGTGCCGGTAGTGAATGGCAACGTCGCTCACCTGTTTACCTGTGTATCAAAGAACTAATATCTGTTGGAAATGAGACCAGTTTTAAATGGAATTGATGGAGTTTAATCTCTTATGCGATATAAAAAACCACACCTGTCGAAAAACCTGCTCTACGTTACCGATTTGTACGATTTATCCAAAGAAAGGAGAGGGGGAGGATTAAAACAAACGAATCACTTATACCTCGGTGTACCAAGACACTATCCAATTCTAATGGGAAATTTGATGTCTGGCTCAAAACACACTTTACACTACCTCTTTACAAATGGGCGGAAATTAATACTCTTCTTTTCAAATATCGAAATTTTTATGCCTGGGGGCTTAAAAGACACTATTTACACAAAAGCGGAAATTTACAATCGTCAAAAAACAATAAAAAACATGAAATAAATTGGAATTAGAAAATTAGTTAATTCAACAGGCTATCCAATTTTCAGACCTGTGATTTTATCAATCCAGAAGCACTTCAGCCAAGAAAGATCACTGAACACAATAAAAGTATTTACGTATATACGTATTACGTATATGAAGCGGGGATTATTAGCGCAGTGGGAGATGACCGTAAGGTCACGGGTTCGATTCCTAGCCGGTGCGCATCATATGGGATTTTTTTTCATTATTCACTTATTGGAAATTTTGAGTTTTTTATTTGAACATAATGTTATTCTTTAATTTTTTCCTATCGGCACCTAAAAATTTTTTTTTTTTTGAAAAAATTACTTTCAATTCCGCAATTGGTTTTAATTCGTTGAAGGAGTGGCCTTTCAATCCCTAAATTCGAAGAGTGAAATAAGTACTAATTCAAGTCTGGATGGCGCCAAAATTCTTTATCCAATTTTCGTTTCAAATTCTGATGGTTGTCGTTAGAAAACATCATATGCAGTGTGTCGCACTTTTTATGAAAACAACCTGGTAACTTCCGTAAATGGGAGCAGTGCATAGTTGTGATACGAATTCGAAGACTTTTTTGACTTATGTATATTGTCTCCTACCATAATATATTATATCAGAATCATCGGTAGGTCCATCGTTGTTCAGTTCAGTTCAGTTCAGTGTATTCACTTTTACACCCCTTCTAGGTGTTTATTAATGTTTAATGCACCTACGGAGATGTTTCCATGAGAAATAAGATTAAGTATATGAAAGTGTAATTTTATGTAACTAGTGACCAAATAAATATCATTGTACAATAAGTTAATCAAGATTTCCTAAACGATGGAGAATTTTGCAACATCATATGGATGTACAGTGCAACATGTGAAATTCACATTTCTTGCATTCATGTTGAGTACCTTACCACTGGATATATTAAGGACGGTAGTCCGTTGTACGACGAATGCGCATCACGGGCGTGCGTATTTTCACATGTTCAGCTATGTGAGTAGAACTGTACAGTACAGTATTTCATCAGTGAGACTCCAACATAAACAACTGAACCTTACAACTATTGAATTGTAGCTGTTAGACGCTCGTATAAAGGAAATGAATGATTTTTGTTCGAAAATATGAATAGGATATTCATAAAATGTGTTGTGGAATCATCTGCGGCTGAAAGACAAACTTTAGTCGCAATTTTCTATCGTTCAAGATAACCTCTTGGAAGGTATTCATGTTGAAAAGGGGAACATGTGATTTATTTGTAATATCTAACAGAAAACAACTACTTCCTCGGCTAAATCCACGCTGGACATTGAACTACATCTGATAGATATTGTGAAAAGACTCTAACTAAAAAGAAAAAATCACAAGTGAAAATTTACATTCATTCAGATAGTTGATTTTTTTAATTTTCACTAGTTTTCATATAATGAATTTTCAATGAAAACTACAGAAAATTAAAAAATCAACTATCTGAATGAAAATGCGAATTTTCACTTTCAGATTTTTTCTTTTCAGTTATTTTCAAAATATCTATCAGATGTAGTTCAATGTCCAGCGTGGCTTTAGCCGGGGAAGTAGTTGTTTTCTGTTAGATATCACAAATAAATAAAAGTTTTCATTTTTCAATTTTCATGGAGAATGTTCCCCTTTTCAAAATTGGACTATTTGGTGATATTTTTCTGAAGAAGGTAATATAGTATATATAAGTACATAGTATATATAAGTACGTAGTAGTAGTAGTGGCAGGTGAATGGTACCTTTCCGCTATTATAACAGTGATACTTTTTTTTCTCCGACTGATTACAGAACGGATAATCGAAAAAATATATAAGCAATATATTATGGGAATATTTAATTAGAAAAATTATTTAGTCATCACCTACATCTTATTTTGAAATTCATTGAAATTGCATCTACTGCTTGCACTGAAAAACACTATGTCAGTGGAAATATTGAATACAATAAATAAGCAGCCCCCAACCACCCAACCTCCATTTCTTTGAAACGTGTTTAAACGCACAAAATGAAACGAACCTAACTTGAAAGTGTCACGTTAGCGGAGTAAAATTTCTGTAATAACCGAAAGTCTATGGGCACTGATGAGATTTAAATTACATCATGTAATTTACGCTTACCTACTGCATTGAAAATATTTTCTGGTTTCTCTTTTCGAATTCCAATGAGTGATTGACATGGTACAATAATTATAAGATTTAAAGTTCAATATTCATTATTATAGAATACCACCCAAACACCACCTTTTATTGTCGAAAAAAAAGATTTATCATTCAACAATATGAAAACTACCACTTCATAATCTTTTGATGAAGGAAAATTAAACTTCCTCATGCAATTTCAGATATCATACCACTATCGAACTATACGAACTGTAAGTAACAATACACCGTATATTAAAAATAATTCAATATCGTTCTAAAATATTTTTTAGATCAAGAGAATGATGATACTGAATCTACTTTTCGCAGGACCTTATCAGCGTTTCCCAATTATTTCACCCAAATCGGTATCTTCATTTTAGATAAGGAATCGTCAATAACCGCACTATTTCCGTTCTCTTTGTTGTTTGTTCTACCATTCAACAAATATTATTTCAAGCTTATATGCCTATGACACGATGAGGTGGTATTTATTATTTAAAATTAAAAAAAAAACTGAAGAAGAATTGAAAATACCACGTGTTCTATAGTAGTGGCATTTGGCATTTACGTGTAAATTTATCATGAATGGGGAATAGAGAGGAAATTTACAATAAATGGAAGTTTATTACTTCCTCTCTATCAGTCGCAATACTACCTAGAATACTGTGAAAATTTAGCGTCGCCACAGTACAAACTCTTAATTGAAATACAACACTTTCATTTCTATTGCCACATGTGCCAATAATCGTTAGAACTACAAATTTGCTGCCTGTTCTAGAAACGACCATATTACCGATACCGTCTTTACTGCAAAAACCTTTTAAGGCAAAATGTCCGCTCATAATTCAACGTACTATTAGCGGACAAAATAAGTTGTGAAATTTAAAAGAAATTATGTTAGATTAATAAGTCTTCAATGCTCGATGTGAAAAAATGAACGTAAATGCACATACTTTGTCGAGACAATTAATTTCATAGATTGCTAGATTTCATTCACCTCACCCAATGAAAAAAAAAAAAAGATTATAAGGTATTTATTTTATCATAATTACGATTTTGTTTTGTATCGTTTCGTATGGATGTAATCCTGTGCATAACGTAGTTGAATAAATATCTACTCTGAATATCTATCTATCTACAATATTTTCGGTATCAGGATTTATCAGTTATTTGACCATGTTATTAAAAAATGAAATATTCACATAAAAGACTCATTTTCTTTGTTAATCGTATCGTTATGTTCAAATTTTGGTAGAGCAAAGTAGATTTCCCTTCAAGTTCGAAAAACAGAATCCCTTTCATTTGCATCAAAGTTACAGGTCTATGAATGAGATTTATATAAAAAATACTTATTATTTTATTAAAAAAGTTATACGATTCAATAACAGACCTGCTGGCTTACGAGCACAAGTTTGCATTCAACAAGGAGGTGGGTTTCGATTTTTTGTGTGTTCGCATAGACTGCTTTGGTCATCAGCCACGTGTTTTGGATAGGCCTTGTTACTAACTCCATGCGCCGTCTTAGGAACAGCACTGTTAATTATTAACGCAACAGTGAATCGTGTAGGATTGTTTCCAGCCGGCAACATGAACCAATCATTCAGACTTTTACATCTGAAAATGAAAAAATCCTTGCCCCGACTGGGAACCGAGCCAGTGACCTTTCGTTCACCAGTAGGGCGCCTAACCACTGCGCCAATCCCCGCCCCGAAAATATTAATTGAACATTTTTAAATAAAATCAGTTTTTATTGACTTTATTATGAATAGATTTGTTTCATAATCTGACAGTCACATTCAAAGACCTGTAAACTTCGAAACAAATAAAAACGAATACATATACAAGTTTTGCATTTTTGCTTTGAACTACTTACCAAAATTTTAACATAACGATACGGGACACCTTGAATAGTCCAATTAACAGATGGATCGATCCTATGACTAGTTTTCGAGCAGCATAGTGACCAAAAAATAAAGCGATTTTTGCCGATGATATCATGCATCGATTTGATTTTGGTGCTCTAAACTTTCTCAGAAATGAACCCATCACATCTAAATTTTAGCTCCTGAATCCCTCTATTCGAATAAAAATAACATCACACAAAGGTTGTTGCATTACAGCATGACAATGTTCATAGAAATGTTTAAATATCGGTGAATAAAGGTGAGCAAAAGCTCGTACTCCTGAGTTTTCTGAGACATATTTATTTGTGTTATTGAGATAAGACAAAGATAAATCTATAGTTCTAGCATTTACTCAGTTTTATTCACGTGACCAAATAACTATCGTTTTGATATTCGATTAATCTATTACAACTGAAAATCGAACGGCTAGAATTAGTCAACAGCATGATTATTCATAAGATTTTCTGTTCAATAATATATAGTTTTCCATATGCAGGGTAACAAATGCCTACCTCGTGAATAAAATGATACCTAACTTTTACGAATTGTCCATATGTATTTCTAGAATCGGAAAGGAAAACTGAAATGACTCTTGAAATAATCCATCCTCCTTACCCCTAGATATCCAACCCCCACCCCTCTCAAATAATTTCAATAAGAACCCCCTCCTTGCGTGGTACCTGATTGAATAGCTTGTAAAAAAGGCTCTCTCTCATTTGAAATTAATTATATTATGAACATAGCGGACAAAAAAAAGAGATTTTTCATCATACAATTTACAATTAAGACACCTATTATATCGCTTGGATATAATAATAATAATAATAATAGCGTCTTCATTATGAGAAAATATTAATAACATAAAATTTGCAATACATTGGCGACATTCGGTCGAGCCCGCTCTTCCATCAACAGAGAAGATGTAAGAAGATTGTTAAAAAATAACTCATATGAAAGAATAATTATGTACTTCTTTTAATACATTTTTCTACTAATCTCTGCCTGATCTAGTAGATCCTGGGAATTTTGTTCTACATTTAGGAAAATGGGATCAAAGTGGCACCAACTTTATATTTCTTTATCCTCAAAGAATCCATGGCCAACATTATGTGGTCATCTTTTAATTTTTCAAGTGAAATCACAAATGAATATGAATATAGCTGAAAAACTGATACAACAAAAAAGCTACAACAAAATATGAAATCAAACAATCAACAACAAAACAGAGGTAGAAATGAGTGGGTAAATGCAGTATCTTAATTTCTTCGACAAATAAAAAATATACGAGATGAAAAGGAACGTAGTTTTGAATGAGCATTAGGAGTTAGATTTTGTTTTGTTGTAAGGTTGATCATCTAACTGTCAATATTTATTATTGGTGCAAGCTCAGACTGCATCAGACTGCGTAGTGTCTCTCCTGGCACATGAACACCGCATGAGCAACGATCCGCAGTCAGTGGCGTAGAAATATTCATATTCATCAATATCCAAATTATATTCAAAATCTCCGTAATAACCACAAACAGAACGTCAAGCACACTTTCACCGTCCACACTGAGCACGAAAAAGTCGACAAAAAAAACGGATCGGCCCGAGCACCGCACGCGTATTTTGTTCGTGCTCAAATCAGCTTCCACACTGTCGCTCGTTCGGTGCTCATGCGGAACGAATGCTTTAGTGAATACACACCTTTATACTTCCACATAAATAAGCTATGATATGGCGAAACAATTATCGTAACCCCATGATGAATAAAAATCATCAGTTAAAGTTTTATCAGAAATGTTAACACAGAATTTCATCGAATATCGATATATCTATTGAAAAAATATTCATTAGACAAGTATTTTGAACTGACCGAACTGTTTACTTTCAACGAATATGCAAATCTACTGTTATTCTATGCGTAGGCATTCTTCAATGCTGCAAACGTCTTTATGTTCCTAATCAGTTAACAGCAAGAGAAACTTCGAACGTGTGATCGTAGTTACTAATTTGTTAGAAAATGTGTCAAAACAACTTAATGCATAACGCCAAATCGAACACCAAAAGTTATTTTCTCAAAACATTTACTCAAAAATTTTTAAATTTATCCTTTTCAAAATACCACGAGAATCATTTGTTGACATTCTTTAAATACAATACATTTCAGAACATTTCTCCATTTTGGATGTTTTTGGCTAGTTTCGTAACTACTCGTCTGTAGCAAATATAAAATCTCATATATTTCGTTTCGTAACACTTTCACAATCTCAATGTGTGGTTCAGCTTTTAAAAAATCGTTCGGTAAGCAAACCCGTCTTTGGGAAAGAAATAATAATTTATGGCAACTATTTATCAAGTTAGCATTTCTGCTATAAAAATATTGAATGGATGGACAACTTTATATAATCCTTACTTACTCTCATAAATATTTATATTTTTTACTGAATAATTAATTTTATTACTATGTGGAAGAAACATGGAGGAAAATCAAGGAATGATTAATGATATCTACCAGTGAATAAATGATAGATGATTTAATTTCCACGTTGCTGATTTCCTTTCACATAAACATTTCTGGAAAACTTCAGAGGAGTTGGTCTTCTATCTCTCCTTATTGCATATTTTCTTGAACGATGCTTTTCTGAAATTGCGCTCCTTAGCAGTTTCACTGATATCGACCCCACAAGTTCGTTTTTCCATATCTCCGGAGCGCCTCTCTGCCAGGACCTACACCAGACATCCCTACAATACGATGTCATTCGGTTTAAGGTCTCCAGGGCTGCTCACAAGCGGGTTACTATCCCACCTTCTGTGGTCACTCCTGATGGACAAACTACTTAAAGTTTTTGAAAGAAGATAAATGGAGCTTCAGATTTCTAGGAAATCTAAAAATTATGATGATCTCGCATCTCTTATGGAAACATTTGGTTTAGTTGCAAATATTAAAGAAAATACTAGGGCGACAGATTCATCAGCAAGCTGCATTGACAACATATTGACCAATCTATCTGTCATTCTATCTATCTATCCATCTACATATGCTGATGACCTTTTCATTTTCCTGATATGAATAATAATATATCTCGTAATATATAATGTTTTGCAATATCCATTAATTGGCATTATTGGCAATCCCAATGCAAGAAACTACAACTCGTCCTGCGGTTTCGTAGTATTTTTAGCTTTGCGATTGCAATTCATCAATATTCCAAAAAAAAATCGGTAATACCTACTCATACAATATATATTACATTATTCCTAAAAATAAAAAAAAAAAAAAATCTGAGACATTGCTTTAAATGGAACACTTGAATATTTTTATTTCAACAATGTAAGTATCAGAATCACGAGTTTTATTGATGGAGCAATCAGTCGAATTTTGTCCATATCTGAAAATGAAGGTTTCCTTTCTCAGCTCTCACAATTGTCAACAAAACTTCTGAGGATTTGATCGAATAAATAATATTTAGAGTTATATATTCAAGCCACCACATTGATTCAGGATTATTATGGTTACCAAAAATATGTTCATAAGAATAAAATTCATTATTTCTACGACAGTGCGTTAAGTGCTTCTTAGCACAAGTGCGTTAAAGAAACAACTGTACTTAAAGTAATGATTTTGACACACTCGTCGTATAAGTATTTACGTATTCTTGAAAAATACAGTATTTTGCTTGAAATTTCACTATCGAATCGTTATACTTAGTTATTTATGATACAAGTTCGTAAGTATAGTAAGTAAGTAAGTAAGTAAGTAAGTAAGTAAGTAAGTAAGTAAGTAAGTAAGTAAGTAAGTAAGTAAGTAAGTAAGTAAGTAAGTAAGTAAGTAAGTAAGTAAGTAAGTAAGTAAGTAAGTAAGTAAGTAAGTTGAAAGTTGAGTGAAAGAAGGTTGAGTGTAAGAAGGTTGAGTTTAAGAGAGCCGCTTCTTGACTTAACAGTTACAGAAGTGCGAACTCTGCCTTTTGCAACAATAGTATTGCACGAGCATCTATATACATATTATTATTATTGAGATTATTTATTATACTCATGTTCATTGGTATCCCACCCATTTTTATTCATGTAATATGTATATCATGTACGTTGCAATAAAATCATTTATTATTATTATTATTATTACTTTTTTGTATGAGCGTGAAGTACAAAAAAGCCCTTCACGAAAGTGTATCATATGTAAAAAGTTTTTTCTTCGACAGTTATTATATTCCCAAATTGTAGCAATTGTATCATTAAGTTGAATGTTTTATGCATGAATTATTGTCCTCGTATTATCAAATGATCACTTCAGAGTTATATTTGACACAAAATTCTGAATTTTTCGAAAATGCATAAATGTAAAATTTACTTTACGCACTGTTGATGATTTTCTGAATGAAGTCCTACATTACGAACTTGTATCATATGTAATAGTTATTTATGATTGTTGTTAATTTGAATGTTTTATCTTCTGAAGTTTTCAATTGTCGCCGTATTAGCGATTGATGTTCTCCGAGTAAAATTTGGTGCAAAAATCCGTTTTTTTTTTAAAGAATGCATAGGTAAATGTTTCAGTATATAAAACATTTTAGACACAGTTGATTTTTTTACGCTCTTGAGCTAAAAAGTACACACTGCAGTCGTAGAAAAAATCATTATTTTATATGAGTCAAGAAAAAATATATCCCCCCGCTGTTTCGCTTTATGTCAAGAACAGATATGTCAAAGAAACAGATTTGTCAAAAGCTTCATTAGTAAAAGCTAGTCTGCAAATGAGAATCGAACTTTGCTTTGATATCTCTCTTTAACTGGTTTTTATGTTCAAATTCTACAATGGTTTTCCTAAAAAGTATCAAATGAGGTGGCCGCCATGTGTTTATCATGTCATGGAGGAAACAGAAAATTGCATGACAATGGAACATCCGGTGTTCAAATTATTAAATTATCCGCTGTTTGGATTATACAAATTACATTTCCCACTACAATCAAAACCAACTCGACAACGAAAGGCGCTGCTGCGTACAGGTACAGACGGGATCATTACGAAAGAATGTTGCTACGAACTAGCTTAGGGAAAGTCCCTTCGAGTTCGATGGTCAAATGATGATAGTAACTGTACATTCGTGGTACCGTTAGATAGAAAGTAGGTCAAAGCCCCTTTCTGAAGGAACTAAGGAACCAGTTGGATATATTATTATTTCATGTTTTAGAGTTGTAATTTAAATATCAGTACAGTCAAATAGGACATAATCACGTACATGAAATCAGGTACTAGCAATTTTTTCACACAATGGTCGAAAGGGTACTCTGGTCAAGTTTTCGACCTCGGGGCCCCTCTGGAACTCAGTTTCGCGGCCGAAAAAATGTAATTTTTTGTATTTTTTTTTTGTTTTTGACCATTTTGACCATGAAAAGGTGTTTTTTCCATCATCACCTATGCTAGATGGAATTTCCTGAATTTTGATTCGTTTTTTGTGTCTATAAACGAAAACTGAAAAAAGTGGCAAAAAAATGCATTTTTTGGTCGGAAACTTGATCAGAGTACCCCAACATCATCCCGAATATTGTGTGAAAGAATCGCTACTACCTGATTTCATGTAGTTACGTGAGATCGATTTTGGATTACAGTTTGACTGTATCATAATAGGTGGTTTTGGTTATGGTTTCTTCAGACGATAAGCTGATATCAGAATATCCGAACGACAGATAGCGAGATAGACATCACAAAATAACAGGGCAATGCTTCCATAAATTTGATAACTGAATGTTGGCAGAGCAGAAAAATCAGTAACACCAGAGTGATATCTGGAGAGAATTGAAAATATTAAACGTGAGAGCTGAATTAATTTTACTAAAAAACGATTTAAAAAAATATTTCAGTGGAAACGAGTTTGAACCGAATATAGTACTTTATTAAATGGATTATTGAAGAATTTCCATCTTCAATAAATAATATGCTTATAGTACAGTCGCTGTAAAATATACATTATAGGAATCTACCTATTAAATCGGCATGGAAATTTTCCTTCATAAATTATCTAAAACTCATCAACCGTTGAAAATTAAAAAAAGGATATATTACAGAAAAAGTAAGCCTGAGAAATTTCCTAGAAAATTTTCTACCAATTTTTCTGTGTAAGCAATGGTTTACGAGAAAATAGATGTCATTGTTACGATTCCCAATGAAGATTTTCGCGCGAATTTGTTCATTCAAATTTCTTAGCGCGCGGCCTATCGATAAAAGCTAGTTGCTTGAAAACTACGCAAGCTAAAATGAAAGATCGAATTGAGGTTGAAAGTGATAAAAAATACTTGCATTCCTTACCATTTTTAATGGTCATAGGTTTGCAGTATGAGTAAATAATGAACTATAATAAGTGATATTATCCGGTGTAAAAATAAAGGGCTTCAATATAATTTATAAATGTAACAAATCATAGTTTAATGATATTAGTTTGATCCACAAAAGTTAAAAAATAAAACATCCCTTTTGGAAAAATTATACCAGCATCTTAAAATTGGTAAAATTTTCGCTGAATGTTTACTTTTTGCCAAAATTTTGAAAAATCATGAAAATAGGGAAAACTATTCAATATATGACCTGAAAAAAAAAACTGATAATTTTCTCCATATTCTTCTTTTTTTAGCAACATTTTAATAAAAAATAAACATTCATCGAAAATTTGGGAAAATTTTAAGATGCTGGTGATTTTTCAAAAGGAATATTTTTACTTTTTACCTTTTGTGCATTTAACTAATAACATTCAACTAAGACTGAACACATTTATAAATTATATTAGAGCACTTTATTTTTCGTAGGGCTGTGTGTAGTTATAAACCGATATATATCAGTGGATAATTACACTTATTAAGTATGTATTATTATATGTCTATGACAGAAAGTATTTTTATTCGCCAAATTTCGTCATCTATTATCTAGTAGTAACTATAGCTTATACAGAAATTTTAATGGCTAATTTTATTCCAGGTTCTTTGTCAAGTTTTCTTTTTTGTAATACGTTTCAGACAGTTATAGGCGAAAACAGATTATTTTGACCAAAGGGATGGTATTTAATGGAGAAGGTGGAGTTTATTTTTGGTTTATGATATATGGGACCACTAAAACTCTATTTCAAGAATAACATAGAGTAAATGTTCAGAAATACATACTTGCACACCAAATTAGTTTGTTTACTGAAAGTTCACTCTACGTTATTCTTGAAATAGAGCATAACAGTTTATGAAAGAACATTTCCGTGCCGGATTATTGTGTAGGAAACTTCTACACCGACTGTACTATATTAATATAATCACTTTTTTGTTTCTCGTAGAACGAAACACTGATTCAAAATATAGTTAGGAAAATATAAACATTCGTAACAATAAACAATCAATGTCAATATTTGGCCTTTACTATGAATATAAGACACGAGTTATTCAATTATTTTCAAAATAAGCGGAGAATATTGCAACGACAGTTTAAAGTTTATTTCTTTGATTTATTTTGGAATGTATCTTTTTATTATAACAAACTTACAAATAATACCAATTCTCTAGGCGATTTTTTTCATAATAAATAAAACTGTTTCATCTTCTCCACTTGAAAAAGCTCTTGTACAGAGGAACATTTGTACTGATTTTGTTAACCTCTTATGTAAAGATCACTTGATCAATAGTTCTATTATCTGATAAAAAGCCATACTTAGGTACCTACAACAATTTCTAATAATGAATATAAGAATTTATAAATTATTACTCGGTCAAAACTATCTTCAATCTCTCGCAATGTCGGAATGAATGCTATTATAAATGTCGAATTTATTTCATCACAGAAAAAGCTATGTTTTATGTTACAGACTACAAGCTTTTCTGTTATGTAATCTGAACCAAACCCAAGAAGAAACTGAAAAGATTGCAATTACCGTGATCGTGATATCAGACATTCGTTTATTAACATGCAGGATTATACCGGGTGCTCACGAAATATGACTATAACATCAACTTCCGGCTACTTGATTCGTTGGTAATGTTTCGGAATCATGTGATGTGTTATATTTGGAGACTGATCTAGAAAAATAATGTACTGGAGATGATATGAGTATTTTTTGTGGATTACCGATACCGATAACAATGTTATTGTAAGTACCACTTTTCATTCGATTGGGCATTCTTTGGGCATAATTGAGACAAACAATAATTTTGCACTACCCAACATTTGATTGAAAGAAGTCAACGAAAGTAAATTGGATATCTGAGGACCTTCCAAAGAATGTCTCAATACTCTAATATTTTAGTAACTGGAACAAGAAATTTCCACAAAAATGAAAAACTAGCAGTTTGAGGTTTGATATACTGACTAATTTTTGCACTTCTAGCTGGAAGTTTACAAAATTTGACAGATTTGAATTATGCAGCATGTTTTAAATAATTCAAAATGATTTTATTATTTCAAAAAAATTTAGAAACGATGGTATCTTGCTATAAATCTAGAATACGATTTATATTAGACATGCAGCAGAACACGAAAAGATCCGAAATAGTTTCTAGAAACTCATCACAAGGTGAACATATGTATAACACAGACACAATTTCTCATTACATATAAGTCGAGTAAGTCAAAACCAAAGACTATAACTCTAGAATTATGACACACTGAAAACATAAACAACAGTTTACGGATTTGCGGGGGTGTAAAGGCGATAAAGATGTGGGTGAAATCTCTACTACTACTACTACTACTCTATAAGGTAAAATAGAGCGTGCAGTATGCAGAACAAAAGAACCACCTACTGTGCCAAAACGACTGGCGGCACATGGGTGTGGGCAAAGACATTGATATGTACTGAATAAAGACAGAAGAGTATGGAGACTCATATGTTCGTGAAAGTTATAAAAATGTTTTAAAGGTGGCCATAAACGCATGAATATCTTTTCTCATATCCTACATACACAAATGAAAAATATTTGTAGAACATATTTTTTTAAACATCGAACAAGACATTGAATGGCATACATATACCCTGAAAATGCAGCAGATGACATCATTGGGAATGAAAGAAAACTTCAAACAGCATTATAGTGAGTGAGTGAGTGAGTGAGTGAGTGAGTGGAAAATCATTCGACAGATTTTCATTCCCCATTTATTTCTCATATTCGAAAGATCTTGGAACGCAACTGTTCACATTCAAAGAAAAGACAATAGTATTGAAAATATCCACAATGCACCGTACAATAATAATAAAGGTTTCGTTCGAAATAAGTTCCATCACTTCGAAGTTTTGTGGCTTTGTTCCAAGGCCTTTTCTTGTATCGTACAATGTTGTTCCATACACCTGGGTCATCGCAATGTTCGAAAGCGAACGAAATGGCAGTAACAAATACAATAGGTACAAATACTAATTTTTTCTATACTGATTTACAGGCACCAAAACCTTTTTACTCGAAATTTAAACTACAAACTGGACGTGTATTCAGCAAGAACAAATGTAGTTATTATTTTGTCTTACTTAATCTCATCTCATGAATAAAAACATGTGCAAACCTATTTCACATATGTTTGAAATGTTTCATCATCTATTAATTTTCAGGTCACAACAGGGAACCAACAATGGCACCATTATTATTATATGGTCATACTCCTAGGCTAGACACTGAGAATGCCTGTTAGAAAACACTACTTAAATCTCAACAATTAAAGTCATATTCAACTAAGTATAGGTAGTTAATTTTTTTAAATACTTATGAAAAAACTAGACTAGTGATTTCTTTCTTTCTGGCCGATTCGATTACTCAATATCTTTAAGTCTGAAAGTGGCCAGATAGCAGTACAAAACGTGCACTTTTTACTTGCACGTGTTTGTACAATATTAAAGAACATAAAACGATTAGAGCACAAGTGAAAGGATACTTACCGTATAGTGTCATTTTTCAGTCAATTTTGAATACCTTTTTCCAATCGACGAAAACACATTCATTAAATGTTAATCGCAAATATAACGATTCAACGGAAACCAGGCAAAACACCCTCTGCTGTTAGAATTGAAAAAAATTCGATAGTTTCAATTGGTTACGTGAATGAATATGTACTGTTTCCTCAAGAGACCATGAGCGCGATCATATTTGGTACGTTTTTTGGTAAAAAAGTCTTTTAGAGGACGTTTGATTCTATTTACTTCATGACGCTTTTCACAGATAATCGAGGTAGCTGCAGTATTTCTATTCCATTAAAATTTGAAGCAATCCTTATCCAATCGAAATGAATTTGGTATCAAAAGAAAGGTAAAACGTTGATCTCTGTACGAACTGTAATGTTTTTTTGAAGTTGTTCATGTTCATGTCGTTTTTAACCAGAAGAAAATACCTAATGAAACAATTAAATATACAAGAGTGTAAAGAATAGCACCCAAATCTAGATATTAATTTTTCATATATTTACTCAAGCCAATCGATTATTATTATTTATTCGTATGTGTGCGTATTTTTGAGATTTCACTTTCTCGTATTCCTAGCCGGCATTTTAACGGAACATTCGTTTCAAATAGAAACTGGTAGTAGAAAAGAAACTAGCCGACATCAGAATATTAAATATTCAGATTGTATATCTCTTGTAGGTATTTCAACTTTTCTTGTTTACCTTGAAAGAGCCTATACTACTATAATCGCCAGACATACAGTGTTTCTGCACATTTTTTCACGACTTTTTTGATAGAATCATTCGTTCTTTTGATTAAATATTTAGTTCGCAATAGTAGCGGTTAAAATTGAGAACGTGGGAGTAGTTCCAATTTCGTTTGCCAAATATTACACATAAATAATTGAACCTCCAAAGCACGATGATTATTTTCAAGACATTTTTTTCATAGTTCATGGTTTTAGTATTCGTTCGGAAGCGGTCAACGCTTCATCAGCAGTTTGTGAAAAAAGTGAAAAAAAAAACTTAAATCGAGTCAACTGTTAATAACATGAAAATGGATTCAAAAAAACATTTATTTGGTTAATTCTAGCAACCTAACTTTAATCTTAGAGGTTATATTTGTGAGGGATTCTTTTTCAAAAGGACAGATGAGAACATGAGCAGATAGGAAAGCGGAGGATAAAGATATTGAAAATGAAAGACAAATCATGGTAAATACATTACAAGAAGAAGACAAAGGGAGGTAGATTCAAAAATATCCATATTTTTGGAAAATATGAATTCAATTTTCATCGAACTTTGTTCTAATATTTAATTTGCATTAACCCTTCAGTGCACGGGTGAAATTTTAATACATAAAGGAACGGCTCGGGTCTTACAGACCCAGAAGGAAAACTGTATATATTTTTTTAAAAATTTTTATTATGCATAATAACATTACACATCACCTAAATAAACATTGTACTTCCTATTTTTGACAAAAAACCAATTTTTTTATTTTGGAAAAGAACTACAATAATAATAAATAACAAATATATGTTTTTTGGTCCATAAATGTTAAATGCCCTGTAGAAAATAAACGTTTTAAATTTCGTCAGCACACACATGACATACATATCTGGAATGTTCTAAACAAATATATTTTTTACAAATTTTGCATTGAAAACGCGTTTTGCGATCTTTACAGAAGCTACATCGACCTCTTTTATTACCCTCGACAGCTACTGGTTCCGGTACCTGGACACCGCTAATTTTTGCAGCACGGTATCGTATTTCTCTCGTCAAATGGGGAGATGTAACTCTTTCTTTCATGTGCTCCATCACCAATTGAATTCCAAGCTGTTTTAGGAATATCCTTCTCTGTTTTCCTGACGGTGATGAAGGATCATTACTTCTTTTTATAATAAAAGCGTTAATCGCAGACACGTTCAATAAATTATAAAAAATAACCATCGGCCATCTCTTGGTGTTTCTGGCAACATTATATTTGGCACAAAGTTGATCCACTACATCAACACCACATTTTGTCGTATTATAGAAAGTGATAATTTCCGGTTTATTATCTTCACCAGTGCTTGCATCGATGGAGTCGTCATGGTGCATCGTAGACAGAAGAATAACATGTTTGTTTTTTTTTGGTTTATAGGAAACAATGGTCATATTTTCAGTAAACCCAAACATACTTGACTTCTCTGGTCTTGCAATAGAGATGAATTCTTTTGGTATTTGCCGCTTATTTTTCCGCATAGTACCAACAACTGTCAATTTATGGGTCACCAGTAAATTTTCAGCACATTCCACCGAAGTGAACCAATTGTCCATGGTAATGTTTCGGTTTGATTTCGTAATCGGTTTAACAATTCTTTCAACTACATCATAGGCTGCGTTGCTCACTTTGTACGGACCTTCTGGCTGCTTACCTGCATAAATTTCTAGGTTCAGAGTGTAAAATGTTCGAGCATCGGCTAATGAAAAAACTTTCAACCCATATCGGGCAGGCTTGTTGGGAATGTACATCCTGAAGTTGCAACGACCTCGAAAAGCTAGCAACATTTCATCGATGGTGGAATATTGCCCGATGGAATAACATTTCTGAAAATTTTTAACAATGGCTTCAAAAACGTATCTAATGGGGGCGAGATTATCTTCTCGTTTACGTTCCTCCCTGGTATGTTTGTTGTCGAATCGTAGGCATCGTATCAAAAATCGAAATCTTCTCAATGCCATTGTAGCGGGAAAAATGTCTATTCCAGTTCCATCAGTTGCCCAGAACTCAAAAATAGATGTTCGGCCGCTATGGTATACTCCGATCAGATAGAGTAGACCAAACAAGGCTTTCAGCTCAGTTATTGTAATTGGTCTTACATCAGAGCTGTCTTGGTAACGGTTGGCAATCGTTTCGATATATATGTTAGTGCACTCTACAATGTTCATGGTTATAGCTGCGTCAAAAAATAAGTCCCAACACTGTTTCTCCGTAGAAGCATTTTTTGCATCGCCAATTACTCCTGGCAGTTTGGATATAATATTGTGCTGCCTAGTTCTCACGTTTTTTGGAGGACACATTTTATTCCATTTAAACCCATCTTTGTCTTGATAATATAAGTGAGCCCTTTTACCACGTGAAATGCTCTGCGCAGGATTTTCATTTTCGTCTAACGGAGTAATCTCCTGCTCTGAATCGGTATCGTGATCGCTGTGCTCACATGTTCTTTCGTCTGCATCGGAATCCTCAGATTCTTCAATAATGTCTTCCTCGTCTGTAGGCACCTCATCATACAACTTCCGCAGCCAATTGATATTTTTTTCATACGGATCGGACATTTTTCAATCTAAAATGATACTATTTCACTTTTTCACCTTTACGTTTTTTTAAATAAAAACTTACCAGAAGGAACGGGTTGGGTCTATCAGGACGAAACAAGCGATGACACCTAAACAAATTACTGAACACAACTGATGTATATACTGATTGCTATTGTCCGACACGAGGAAAAGGTACCAAGTCGGGTGAAGTCGGCCGAAGTCGCGTTCGCGTGTTCTCGCACCTGGAAAATAGCTTTGGGTCCGTAAGACCCGACCCGTGCACTGAAGGGTTAATTGTTTATGGAAACAGATCTCCAAATTGCACTGATATCATCGAAACCTGTGTATTTGTAATGTATCAATATACTCAACGTGAACTCATTATTTTTTAATTAAAAAAATTACTAATTTCAAACGTTTGCACTCTCATGTACCATATGAGTAATCTCAAAAGCAAAAGGTAATATCTTCAAGTATATTTCTACTACCTTGAAGCTCTGTCGACTGATTGGAATTAAAAAAAATTAAAAACGAGAGAATATCGATTGGGTATATATATAAAATGTAACTATTGTGAAAAATTAAAACGTTTCGAAGATTATACGAGATTTTTTCGCATCTTACGAAACCTGTTCGCCAGTTCTCGAAATATTTCACCGCACCTAGCTTTTGTTCATTTTTCGTGACACACGGCCCTTTTATTTGCCATATTGTCACTGTCAAAACTCGGACCCTCTGTCACTCATTCACATTTCAAATTAAACGTTACACAACTGAACTGATACAAAATGTGCCAGATGCAACTTTTCCTAATAGTTAACCCAATCTCTGAATGTTTATTCAAATTAGTAGATTTAAAAGTAAATGTTTATTGAATAACCAGCATTTGACTAAGAATTTATGTAGGTTCACAATTGTTTAAAAGTAAACTGTGCAATCTACCAATTCCTCGAGAAGTTACAACAGAAACGGTGTTGAGTAACTTTAGAAAACTCTATCAGCGGAAGAAATTTGTTTTAACGAGGTGAATGATAGTTGAAAATTGACTCTAGCGTAGAGAACATTGAATAGATCTTTATGCATTTTCAAAAAGATACATAAGGTAAACTACCCAGTCTTCGACACATACAATTATTTTTCTTGATATACTTAACAAATACTTGGTTTGAATTTTTGGACTCTCTGAAGCTTCTGAAAACTTCTGAGAGTGTATGTTCTTCAAAAACTTGAAAATTTAATAATCTTTTAAAAACAAAATATTCAAATCTCACAAACCCAGTTATTGACAGTTAAAATCCATTGATCGACGCTCAATCATCAACAGTTTCTGGTGTGATTAGTTGCAATTGGAAATATATTGGTTCAGAAAATAAACACTTGTATTATTTCTAGAATATTAATTGAATAATCTTTTTGCACGTTTGTGATATGGAACTATTATTGAAATCAAGCACTTCTTGAAACCAGCCTCTGATTTTTTTCTGCTACGTTTTTCCTTACAGGAAGTATATTTTTCATTTACTAAAATCATATAGAAATTGCTGTTCGAACATCACTCAGTCAACTGAAAATAAAATGGATTTCATTTAAAAAACCTGAAAGTAGAAAATCCTGCCCTACATATTATATTCTCTCACATCTCATATCAACTGATCACATCAGATAAAAAATTATGGAACTAATATCACTTTGTCATAACATTTTCGGAAACTATTTATAAAGCTTGATATCACTTATTCCATCTATGGTATCTCTAAAATAATATCACATTACTTGAAATGTAGGGATGGGGGATAAATCAAAAACTTACAATGAACTTATATTCCGAGTTATATTCCATAAAAATGTGCTGGTATATGAAGAATTGCTCCCGCCCGTCGAATCACTAATTAGCCCCATGCACCCCAACCATAATGATATTAATGATGAAAATCTCTTGGTGATCCGCCATGTTAGAAATATAATTCATAATACACGAGAGTATTTTTTACAAGCTATTCATCACAAGTAGGAGGTTTCTGTTGAAATTAATCGAGTGGGGGGTGGTTGAAATCAGAGGGGGTGGATTATTTCATGGGTCATTTCAGATTTCATTATTCCATATCCTAGAAACAAATAGGTATAGACAAATAGTTTTTTACTCATGATACACAGCATTTTTAAGCTTCAAAGTTGTCACTCTGTATAAATGGAAAACTATATGATCTTGGACATACAATTATATGGATCCTCATTTTGTTGATGATGACGCATCCTTTTTTTTTAATTTGCAAATTCTATCCGTTTATTTTCCAGTTTTAACGGATTGGGTGAATATCAAAACGATATTGTCTTGTCATGCTGTAATGCAACACCCTTCACAAATCGATGCATAATACGCAAAACCAGCATTTTTGACACCCTGCAGCTCGAAAACTGGCCAAAGGATCGATCTGTGATTATTGATTAACTAAACTGCTTTATTTCTCGATAATATATTCTTTTCTTCAAATGATCGAAACTCAGATAATGAGTGATACGTATAAGGTTGGTTGTTTTTTGTTGAATGGAAGAACTACTGTTCTACAGTTGATTCAGGTCTTATTTCTCTAATTTGTATTATTTGATTTCGGGAGATATAGATGACATGAAATATGTAATCAATTTCATCAATTCAGGAAAAAATGGAACTCTATTAGAGATAGACAGATCTTCCTCGTTAGAGTTTGGAATAATACGAGGATTGTATTAATTAATTTCCTTCTAATCTAGAGAAAAAAGTTTTTGGTACAAGATGAAAAAAATATCAGTTTTCACAGCACAAAAATAAATTTCAATCTATGTGCGGTGCACGTTCTACAGTGGGGCTTTTAATAGTCCCCCTCCTGTTAAACTTTTGATCGGTTAGACGTAGAAACAAAAAAAAATACATTTCGCGCGGGGGGGGGGGGGCACATAAACTCAAAATTTTTAAATGGCATGGGGGGTCAAGTGTCACCTCGTTGAAAAGGGAATTCAATTCTCTTTACAACCAAATGAATATTTTTGAATTTTGTTAATTATTTTTTTCCCAATTTCGATTTTTATGTCTTCCGAAATTTTAAAGTAGATGTGCCCCCAGCGCCACCTGTCAAGTAATTGCAATGTTTCTTCTCTAAAAAAGTTGTATGGGTAATACCCTCCAAAAAATTGTTGGTTTCACATCAAATCGTTCAAATTTATGGAGGTATGAGTAGTATTCAGATCCGCATTTATATTTGAAATTTTAAATTTGAATTGCAAAAAAGAGTTAACGAAATTTGAAAAAAAATTATATGGTTGTTAAGAGAATGAAATTTCGTTTTCAACAATGTGACACTTGACCACCCCTTGCCATTTAAAATTTTTTATTTGATGTGTCCCCCCCCCCCCCTGTCGAACAATCACCATATTTTTTATTTCAAAAAGTACCTAGTATCGGTGAAACCATCGAAACAGTTATTTTTTTCATGTGTCTATGTCGAACCGTTCAAAAGTTAGTAGGGGGGGGGAGAGAGAGACTATTAAAAGCCGCACTGTATAAGGGGCAGTCTGTCCGGTTGAGTTTCTATCGAAATTGAGCTCAAGAAGAATAACAACGTTTAAAGGCAAAATGAAAGTGATCAGATTGAATTTTTTTACGGAAAACGAGGCTGATGTATCCAAAACGTGACCATAATCTTGATATGCGATATGTTCGTGAATATTGTACAGAATGGTGCTGATGGTAAATATGAATCTGAATTTCAATTCGGTGCATTGAACGATTTCCCCATATGTGCATTTTTATTATTTCATTATCAATATAGATTGGACAAGATAGAAATCTGAATTCTAGTTTTTTTGTACAAACTCTCAACTTTTATATTTGATACTATTTATTATTATAAAACCAATGCCAATGCCATATTTGATATTGATATTTCAAATATTCAAACTCAAAAAATCAGCAAACGCAAATAGTATAGTCAATTGTCTAAATCGCCTAGATATTTTAAACGCATTTCGATTAGTGACAAATTTCCGAAAAGTCACCTCAATCTCCTCAGAACGGTCGACTAAACTCGACTTGTGTAAGGCAAAATGAGGAGTTAATATTTATGTAGGTACTTTTACTTCACTTATACGAATTTTGGGATTATCTTATATATTTAGAGAAAGTCCTCCAAAGCATGTTATTAACTGGATCCGCAGTTTAACCCAAAATTCACAAGTATCTGAAAATTATCTAACGTATATTGAGTGTTTAACGTACAATTGAGTTTTTTTTTAAAGAGATTATTTAATGAAAGGATGTTTCGAAATTAACACTCCATACTTATCTAATTATCAAACAAATATCACGTAAAGTTAGTCATGAAGGTTTCACAATGCCGTAATTCAATGAACACTGAATCCATACAAGAGTATGATCTAAATTTATAAATACCATCGAACGCAGCCATTTTTTCATTATAATTGATGCATGTCGAAATCGAGGTCGTCACAAATAGCCAGTATCAATGTAGGCAATAAAAATATCGAAATATAATGGGGCTCGTCCCACCATCTATTTCAAAATGAAAGATCAGAATGTAATGAGTACAGGCTGCAATACAATTTAAAAAACGAAATACCTAGCTAGCTATTTACCAAGACCATCGAGTTGTTTCGCATCCATTTAGAATGGAATGGTTACATTTCCATCTGAAACAACTCACGAGTAGAAATTCCATCGTGCATGATAATTGTTGAAGAACTTGACGTGGTTAAATAAGCAATCAAGTAGACAACAGCATAGAATGCAACCAAAATAAATTGAAACTATATTTTGGAAATATTTTTCGGTTTGCAATTTATGCTCCTAGATCCACTTGGATATATGTTCATCAGCCAGTAAAAAAATAGAATAGAATATAGTCCTATACTATTGAAAAATAACAATTTTATTTCTTTTAAACAATGTCAACAAGATGTGAAGTGAATTCAAAACGACAATCATTGTGTGTTTTAAAATACTTGAATATATTTCTGTACTATCACGAATAGGATTTGCGTAACAGTTCAATGAGATATCGTTAAGGAAAACCGATTGTGTTCAATTTTAGGTTACGCATGTGCGCAACAAAAAAAAATTGTGGAAACAAATTCCAGAATACCAATAACTGAGGCAAATGGTAGTTTCTTGTTTTTTAGTATACTGCAAATAAAAAGAGCTCTTTAAAATTAAGCGAGTTGCGACCTACAAGGATATAAACCAATTAAGTAAAATGAATAAGACTTTTATACTGTCGAAACTAGAATATCTAAATGTTAAAAATACAGGAAGAAAAAAAACTAAATTATATGAATAACAAATACTTTAAGTTGTAAGACATGTTTCCGATAACTTCAAAAAAGGGGAAACCCTCTTGTTAATTCATATTTTTCGTCATACTGTAAAATTAAATACATATACTTAGATCAGTAAATCATCGTATGGAAATTAATGAGCACGAAAATGAACGAGGAAATGGACAAAGCCTTGGTAGATATACATATTTTTTTGTGTTAATAATGGCCTCGGGATAATTACTTGGATTTCGAATGAAAGCATTATCGTTGTATTTTATATGAATTTCGTTCATGAAATGTACAACAATTAATTTCTTTTTCAGAAACATGTAAGTAACGTATACCTAATATGAATACTTTGAAAATAATCTAAAGGTTTGATAAACCCGAGTGTATAAACACATATCTCTACTTTGATTCTAAATCTAAAATACTGATACAAGGTTCTCTGCTTTTTCCATGCTGTTGAAAAAGTTGCAAGTTACTTTTTTTTAGATGTTGGTATCCAAGAATAAAATAAATTTTTATCAAAATATCTGATGGAGGACGTGCATTACTTCTGGTAATACAGATAGTAATTCCAACCTAATTGAAAGATATACCAAAGAGTACCAAATTTCAAGAGCTGTGCTTTGTGAGGAAAAAATTTATTATTCATTGAGAAAATAGTTGAAAAATGTGTTATGGCTATCATCATTGAAAGATGTTTTCTAAAATGATTGAATTGGAGAAATTCGATATCCAACATTAAGTAGTTTTAAACAAAACATTAGTTATAAGTACTTCACATTGAAACTTCATCTTTAGGAAGATTGAATGATTGTCATTCAATTCGTAGTAAATATGGGTCAAGTAGGTATATTTAATGAATACGTTTTAGAATAAGTACATTTACTGAATTTCTATGAAATAAACGCAATTTATTATTATTATTATCACCTAATTTTACCGTCTAACTGAAACCGAATTACGTGTTAGAGTTGTTTTCTTTTATACAAAATGTTGATGTTCAAACGAATTATATAAAAAGCTGGAATATATCTGAATTGAAGAAAAAAAAAAATCAAAACAAGTTTGTTTCTTCAAGGTCTGAAATGAATGATCACGCGCAGTACAGTCATTCTGTTCCGACTGTTCCGAGAGACTGATTCTGTCATTCAACTAAATGACCTATGTTGAAGCAGTTGATCAGAAAAGTGTACCTATAACATATTTGATGGAACATGAATAATATGTTCCAAATATTAAATTAATTAGAATTTGTCATCGTTATGACGTGATCGTGATAAAAGCCACAGTACCAAAACGTATAAACATTTATCTGCCAAAAAGTATACTTCAATATTAATGCTGCAGTTGTTTGAGTATTACTCACAGGCAATTCATTTGGCATAGAAATAAATCAATCATACCTGTAAAAACGTCAAAAACAACAATATTTATTTTAGTTCGAAAATATGAATAGGAAATTCATAAAATCTTTTGTGGAATCATCTGCGACTGAAAGAAAAAAAAAAAAAAAAAAAAAAAAAAAAAAAAAAAAAAAAAAAAAAAAAAAAAAAACTTTAGTCGCTATTTTCCATCGTTCAAGATAACCTCTTGGGAGGTATTCATGTTGAAAAGGGGAACATTCTCCATGAAAATTGAAAAATGTGACTTATTTGTAATATCTAACAGAAAACAACTACTTCCCCGGCACAAGCCACGCTGGACATTGAACTACATCTGATAGATATTGTGAAAAGACTCTAACTGAAAAGGAAAGAAAAAATCTGAAAGTGAAAATTTGCATTTTCATTCAGATAGCTGACTTTTTTAATTCTTTCTAGTTTTCCTTGAACAAATCATTAAATAAATTAGATAAGGAGAATGTTATTAAAAATGCCCAAGAATATTTTATTTATGATTTGTTGATTGTAAAAAAAATATTAGAATAAGTATGTCAAATTATCAATAAAATTCTTTGTTACTGCATGGCTTCAATCAAGTTATTCCGGAAAGAATGTAGCCGTATACCACTCAATCTTTAAATGGATTTAACTCTCAAAATATATTTTGATTTTGGATGATTTTGCTTTTTGGCAAATATTTTAATGCACGATAATTTTAAAATAAAAAACCCTTGAAGCTCTCGGGTTTTCATCAAAATATTGTACATTCAACCATTTTCCAAGCAGAATCATGCTCGAAATATTTTGAGATTAATATAATTCAAAATTAGAAAATAAATGAAGTTGGATTTTATTTGAAATATTTAAAGCCCAAAACCTTCAACACTGATCATTTTCTTTTTATTCATTAGATTTATGACTGATTTCATAATTATATTAAATACTCCTTCTAGTTTTTGAAAAGAATTTAAGAGTGGATTCTCTAGCTTGGAACCATTAAACAAGTCGTAGGAGGTAACAAAATTAGCAATGAATAACTGAATGAAATAAAGCAGGAATATACGAGGAGGTGCTACACCAGATGGCACCATTGAACGAGCTGAATTTCACTAATTTGAGTAGTTTTCTTGATCAATAGGAGAGCGTAGAGCTCAGGCTCTGAGATTCGTTTGGATTGGCAAAACCACTGAATAATTTGAGTAATAAAATGTATTTCCATGTAGTTGAAACTTTTGTTGAGAAGTTAAATCTCGATAATTCAATTTTAAAAATTGTTTTTTTAGTTGTATACCAAACGTGCTGTATTTATAAGACTTGAAACGTGCTGTATTTATAAGACTTAAAAAGCCCTTTTTCCAACCTACAACCCGTTTATAAAGTTTTTATTTAAATGGTACCTTAATTTGAAACAATAAATTCATAAAACTAGTATTAGAGGTATTCGGGCCTAGTACCGTAGTAGGTAAATGTTTGTAACTAACAAGTTGACACATGCGCAATGAATGAATGTTGTTTCGAACTACCTGCTAAAACGAACTCATTTTTATATTCGTTTTTGTTGCGGTAAGATTTAGACTGGCATCTGTTGACAGGTGCACACAGATCGCAGAAAATATCAATTTGGGGCACTGTAATTGAATAGGTACCTAACTGATTTGCCTTAAAATGCAAGTCCCCAATTTACGTCCTAATACCCAAACATGATTTGACGTTTTCAAATTCGTCCAAATAACTGGAATTGCTTTGTTGATTGACAGAAGAGCAAATTTTATTCCACTAGGTATTAGCAAAACAATCTGAAGGTGGTTTTAGTCAATATCATTTTAAAATTGTGCCTGAATACCTATATGTTAAAATCTAAAGTTGAACCTGTAATATCAAATCATTAAGTTTGTGCAAAAAACATGTGCTATTTAATTATTTTAACGCTTAAGTTTATAACAACCTTTAATAACTAAAAAACAAATTTTACCACAATGCTCCACGTGTGTATACAAATTTGCGACTTATTTATCAATTTCAGGTAAGAAATTCCTACTGATTGTTTACACTACCCTTATCTTATCTACGCACATGTGGTATATCTTTGAAAAAAGCGGCACGCTAAAAAATAAAATAAAGTAACTCACCTTCCAGTTTCATGCCGACTTCCAAGCACTTCTGGAATCTGCAGAACGGACATCTCTTCCTCTGCGTTTTGTCAATATGACAACTCCTTTCGGCCACGCACGTGTATACTTTTTTGTTTTGAACGGTTCGTTTGAAAAATCCTTTACAAGATTCACAGGTGAGTAGTCCGTAGTGGTACCCGGATACTTTATCCCCGCAAACGGGACACAACTCTTCTATCCCGTCCTTGGTGTCCGAAGTATCACCGGAACCACTCAGCGAAGTGGTGGGTCCCGTGATTTGGTACCCGCTGCCCATGTCGATGGTCGATAACGTGTGGGCTCCTGGGGAAAACAAATAAGACGTGTCAATGTTATTCATGGATTGGGACATCATCATCGACTGCTGATGATGATGCTGCATGCTCATGGTTTGCTGGCAACTACTGTAAGGGGTGGATATGGGTGGAGAGCCGTACTGCGGTGGCAGAGGGCTGGAGGCCTGGGTGGCCATCGGGGAATCACCGGAATTCGCGTTGAACGAAGACATGTTGAGAGACAATAACGTAGAATGGTTCTCCATTTCGAGTAACATTTCACAAAAATTTCTAAGTTCGAGTTAATCCACTACCTAACCGTCATATTAAATCCTAGCGAACACAACGAGAGCACAGCACAGTTACATCCAGTAGGCGCAATATAATCCAACGAAAGTAAAGAGAGTTATAATCCAAGAATGTGGCACACTCACGCACAAATACAAATGAAAACGACAGTCCCACAAACGTGCACAGACACCTCCGACTGTACGGAGGTCGCTTCGCAAACTGAACTGACCAGCGAGCGGTATCGAAAAACCCGTGTTGCCGGCACAGGGCTACAATGGAAAATGATTAGGAGCCATGTAATAAGTGAAAGTGAGTCGGGACTAGTGACCTACTTTCCAATGAACCAGGTCTATGTTAGTGCTGTTTGGCTGCCGTTGTGAAGTCATACACACACACACGCTTACAACATCGCACACACTATCTGAACGAACGACGAGAGGGGAAAGCGCGTGGAAAACGCGGTGGGGATGGCCTACTGACCCACATAGACTCGGCGCATCATGTGGCCGATGCTGGCGCAGGGCTAGGGATGCGGAGGAGTCGGACGGCGGAGGATGACGGGAGGCGGCCCTTTACCTTCCGCACTTCGGTCGTTGTTTGGTACTGTTCGTATTCCTTGGATTCTCGGCTAGTGCGCGATCAGATGTGGGTGTGGGACGGATAAATTAATATGTCTTCGGAAATAGTATACAGGGCAGGGCGACCAGACAAAATGGGTGAATACCGATTTAGGTGAAATCCACAGACTTATATGGGAATTATCTACCCGAAGAGAGCGAAGATATTTTTTTAATCATTTCGAAATCAACTTCGAAATATGAAAAAAGTCGAAATTTCAAGATGAATGTGGAAATTTCGACATAACAGTTGAAATATCAAGAAAAAGGGCGAAATTTCAAGAAAAAGGGCGAAATTTCAAGAAATAGGGCGAAATTTCAAGAAAAATTGCGAAATTTCAAGAAAAACGGCGAAATTTTAAGAAAAGGGCGAAATTTTAAGAAAAAGGGCAAAATTTTAAGAAAAAGGGCGAAATTTTAAGAAAAAGTGCGAAATTTTAAGAAAAAGGGCGAAATTTCAAGAAGAGTCAAAACTCGAAAAAAATAAATTTAAAATTCGACATTAAAGGACAAATAAAGAACAAACATAGGATCTTAGCAGTATTATAAGTCTAGACTCGAAGAGAGTTGGCTTTTTGTCCGGAGATATTCGGAAAAAACCTAAATTTGGCGATTTGGTTTTTATTTTTTTCTGAAGTTATTCGAAAAGTTTCGAAAAAACCAAAGGCACTTACAACGTTTCGTTTGAAAGAAACCATCATCAACTTTGTTTTTTTATATGGCACGAAAAAAATGTACACCCTGTATGACATAGCATTTTTTATTGCGAATGCAACGACGTACGGCACAATCTGTTTTCCTATGTTTTTATTCAGAAAAAATGCTTATGAATAGTTTTTCAACATAATCTAATATTTAACTAAAAGAAACTGAAATAATGAGAACTAAGAAGGAAAGAATTATTGTTAAAGATTGTAAAGAGTAAGTTCTATAGCATATGTTCAAATGGATTACCTCCAGTTTGTAGACATAAGTATGCCCGTCTCACTGTGGATTCTATAACACGATTCAACATTTCAGGTGTAATTGTAGCAAATGCTGATCGTACTGAGCGAAGTAAGTGTTCCTCGTTTTCAATTTTTTTTTTGTGTACCTCATTTTTAATATGGCCCGACAAAAAAAAGTCTAAAGGTGTTAGGTCTGGTGACCTTGCTGGACAGGGTGTATCACTATGAGTGCCAATCCATTTTCTTGGGAATCGCTCACACAGGTATCGACGAACAGCTGCGGAATTATGAGCTGGTGCACCATCTTGTTGAAACCAGCAATTATGCACAGCGTCCAATGGCAAGTTATCCAAGGCATCTTCCAGATCTTGTAACAGACGAAGGTATCGTTGAGCAGTTAAAGACGAATGGTAGATGAATGGACCCATAACCTTTGTGCCAAAAATTCCACACCAAATATTAAATCCGAATCGATGTTGGTATCTGGACGATCTCTTCACAAGTGGATTTTGTTGTGACCAATAGTGTGTGTTGCGCCTGTTGAAAATACCCTTATTGGTAACCCTAGTTTCATCCGACCAGATCACTTTGAAAGGAAAATTTGCATCGCCATCACACATTCTTGTATACCACTCGCAAAAATGTCTACGCCGCTCGTCATCACCTGGTCTTAAGCCTTGACAAATTCGAAATTTATATGGCTTGAATTTATGTTTTCTTAAAATAAATTGAGCTGTTGATTTAGGTACCCCAGTCTGGTCTTCAATTTCTCTAGTTGAACTTTCTGGGTTTTCAATGACTGATTGTAAAACTAGGTATTCTTTTTCTTCAGCAGACGGCTTTTGTCGGGATAGCACAGGTTTTATAATGAACCATATTTTTTCAAATTATGTACTAAACTCCTGAAAATGGACTTGCCAGGTTGTTTTCGCTCCGGGTATTTGTTCGCATACATGTGTTCAGCTTCTACACAATTTCTTTGGCATACAATGTAGCAGAACAGCATATCAAACTTTTCTTCGTTTGTAAAATTACCTCCCTCATTTTAATGTAGAAGAAACGAACGCAATAACAACAATAACAACTATGAAATACTCATTCGAAACGAAAATTATTTATGGAAACTGACAGCTATGTATGTTGTCATGGATTGTTTCTAAGCCGCCTATGTTCAAAAATTGTAATAAGTATTTTTTCTGACTAAAAACATATTGTGCCGTACGTCGTTGCATTCGCAATTGAAAATGCTATGTCATATAGGGTGCACATTTTTTTCGTGTCATATAAAAAAACAAAGTTGATGATGGTTTCTTTCAAACGAAACGTTGTAGGGAGATTTTGTGGACGCCATTTTGTAGAGGTAAAAAAGTGGCAATGAGAAAGTGCCTTTGGTTTTTTCGAAACGTTTTAAATAATATGAAAAAATAAAAACCAAATCGCCAAATTTCGGTTTTTTCCGAATATCTCCGGAAGTAAACAACATTTTTGGGATTTCTCAGCATCTATTTATTGACCCCTTAATTGCGCAACTTTTTGCCCATTTAACCTACTGTGTAACTCTTACGGTTCTCGAGATCCCCATGCTGTTCATCCTCATCTTGGGCACACTGTATAGTGAGATTTAGAGAGTTTTGGTAGCTTATAGCTATAATCTGTGTCTTTGACGATTCAACAAGTCCGCAGATATGGTATTATAGTTGTGTATATCAGAGTGCTTAGAAAAATTGCTCCTGTTATTATGTATTTCCAGCAGAACTGTGAATATACAGTATCGGAAACTTTTCATCTGGGGTATACAGTATCGGAAAGTTTTCATCTTGGGTATGGTGGTTCCATGAGAGCGCAAAGAATAGCTTGCTATATGTTGAGAGAGCATTACAATTTCTCCTCGACTCGCTCGAGCAAGGGATATCGACATGAGCTGTTAATTCGTCGGGCGGGGTAAGAAGATAGGAGCGCAGTAGTGCGTCTCTCTTATTTATGTGGTATTATACTGTAGACACAAATGTACGCGAGCAACAAGGAACGCAATGATATGAGAATACCACATAAACAAGAGAGACGCACTACTGTGCGACTCTCCTGTTACCCCCCGACGCATTAACCGACCACGTGGCAATGCGAAAAAGCGCACACAGCATACGTCGATATCCCTTCCTTGAGCGAGTCGAGGAGAAATTGTAATGCTCTCTGAACATTGAGCAAGCTTTTCTTTACGCTCTCATGAAACCACCATACCCAAGATGAAAACTTTCCGATACTGTATGTATGTATGTGTGGGACAGACAAACTTGCAACTGAATTTTGGCCCACTTCTAGTCTGATTAAATTGAAATTTGGCAGATGTTCATAATACCAGTAAAAATGCATTATAGAGTTTTTATTAGAAACGAAAACGAAATTGCAGCTCCAAGATGGCGGACGAGATGTCTCATATTTTTCACCTGGTGGAAATACTTTACTTTTCCATTTATTTACTTTTTATTTATACTAAATGAATGATTTGTTATGAACAAATAAATTTTTGCGTAATATTTTTTTATCCAAAAAATACTAAAAACAACAAAAAACAATTCGAAATCCCCTTCTCTTTACTCTATCCACACTATCGCACAAAAGTGGAGAACTTGAGGCATAATAAAAGAAATAGGCTTATGATCTCTTTTGTATATTATTCGACAATTTTGACCATACAAAATATTGATAGTGTGCTTTTTCTATCCTTGACAAGTTGGCGGTATGAATTTTTGTTATGATACACAGGGCACTTCAAGGAAATAAAGAGCTCAAGAGAACTTTGTTAAGCACCACACGCTTTTTTTTTAGATTTGAGTAATTAAACTGTCAATTATTTTTTACTTTTTAGTCTATTTTGGAAGTAAAGCGTGTTCTTCAGTAGTTTTAAACTATTATTTTTTTTATTACTAAAAAATCGAAATCTCCGAACCCGATTTTTTTAAGCCTAAAAAATCAAAATCTCCGACCCCGAAAACCATACCAATTTTGAATCGAACCTGACCATAATTACAAAACTCATCCACCATCTTGGGCCGCCATCTTGAATTCAAAAATTTTCACCCCGAAATATCCCTCACATTAATTTTGAATCGAATGAGACCATAATGACAAATATTGTCCGCCATTTTGGAGCCGCCATCTTTAATTTATGAATTTTGATGGCACACTGTATATAGCCGTAGGTAAAGTACAGTACGTAATATGTGTTGTAAAGCAATTACGCACTCCACGACAAATAATAATAATAACCGTCCTCTACCCGCACAGGCTATGTCTTTGGGTACACTCTACGAGTGTTTTTGAGGGAGTATTATTATATTATTATTATTCGTGCGTAATATGCTTTTTACAACACTTGTTACGTAATATACCATAAATAGGAATCTCTAATTGAGGTTATACATTTCAAAATTCAAAATGAAGAGATCTAAGGGAACATTATAAATTACAATATTTCATACATCTGACATAAAGAGCCTGATTTTCCAAATCCTTTGAAAGTATCTCAAATCCACTAAATAAGTAGATTTGTTTTGAAAAATTGCTAACACAGTTTTTCTTATTTTTGGCGACAAAATAAAGCCGAAGTAGGTCTTGAAAAGTTAAATTTTATTACCAAAGTATGGCACTGTTCTATCCACTGGAAAAATAACTTTTAAATTGGATAATAAATAACAGTTTTAGAGGGATGCCCCGCTTTCAAATGGGATACTCCGTGAGAAGTATTCCATTTATAAAACTATAACTTCTCTCCTGAATGGAAGCCCTACAAGGCTTCCCCTCGCTGTACAAGCATATTTCTAGAAAAAAAAAAATTGGTCCCTGCAGTCCAAGGCGCAATTGGTGGGCCACCCTGTAGACGTTCAGATTTGATTTTATATTTTATGTAATTATGTCTTTCGTCAGTTCATCAAATAAATCAATTCTATGCTGGAGGATATTAATTGAGTCCGCGCGGTATTTGAAGAAGAATCATCCATAAAATCGAGTATTTTTATACATTAATATGTACTTATCAACCAACTAGGTTCTCGTCATTTACTCTATCTAGTTTCTTTCAGGTAACACCATATAATATGTGAAAAGAAATTCGAATGCATGTATTGAACATAAAAAATAAATATTAGTAGTTGTGGTATTGTGTCAAGGCCGACAATGCAAAACTTGGCTCAATTAAAAGATAATGTGATAAAGTGACCTAGATTCAGAATAAATACATAGTTATGCATACAAACATGTAATAATCATAAGGTAATTTTAACGTTCCAATATCGACAAGGTCGAAACATACCCTAAAAATATTTTTCCCGTTTTATTACATCAATACAATAATGTCAGCGCCTCTATAGTTTCGTCTTCCGTGTGTCTGGAAGTCTGTATCGAAATGAAAACATATTGACGAATATTGAGCAACTACACAAATCAAAGGAAATAATTGAAAATATAGGATTATGGAAATATTTCAGTCAAATAGTTATTTATGCAACAAGTGCAAAAAGTAGGTGTTTATTGCACTCGACGTGAAATTATCCGACGAGGCCATCAGGCCGAGATGGTCGAGTGCAATAAACTCTTTTTGCACGAGTTTCATACAATATTTTTTCTACGTTCATGCAAAAACCAGAAAATGTTTCATTTAGGTGGCATTGAACTATAAGGAAGACATGGTTTGTTTAAATCTAACTGCTAAAACTAATTCAAAAACATTTTGTGTAATTCAGATGATATTCGAAGGAAATAATTTTATTTTTAACAAATTGCATTTTCTAGTAATTTCATAGTCCATTATATAATGAATATGATGAAACATGCAGCTATTTAAAACGTAATACAATCTTACAGAAAATGGGCTAAATTTGGCATCGATTTGAAAGTTTCTGTCTGTCATGATGACAGCACGTTGAAGTAGAATGACAGATGGCAATAAAGTCTTTATTGCACTCAGTGCAATAAAGAGACAGTTTTTCCACCAAATATAGTTCAATAAAGTTTTGTTTTTTGCATGAACGTAGAAAAATGAAATAACTGCAGAAAGTCTATACTTATGAGATTTGAAATCAGGTGGTTAACGATTCTTTCCCATTTGCTACGAAACTATTCAAAAACCGATAAGCCTTTCAGTTTGGTCTCTAATTAGACAAGAGATACGTTATTTAATAAATCGATATAACCGTTTTAAAGTTGTTACTACTTAATTTATGAATTTTTAAGAGCGATGATAAGATTGTTTCTTTGACTCGAAGTTTTAGTTTTCATTGGTAGTTAATTATTCTTACGTTTCAGTTTCCGGTTAGGTATTGATTTTGTTTATAAGACCTCTTCTGTTTATACGAGCAAGCCTATTATTTATGAAATATGTGGTTTCTAGGAATTATTTCCAGGAACTTTCTTTTTACAACTATTCGTGGTTATAAAAATAGGCATTATGTCCAACTTCCTTCTGCTTCTTCTAGTAAAAAGCACTCTGAAATGTTTAAGTAAGGTTAATTTGTTCTGGTTAGATTCTATATTCCTATAATCCCGGCTACCGGATTACGATAAACGCATGGAGGAACTTGGCGACGCCCGAAATATGAGATGTAGCTCACCAAAAAAATAATCAATTATTAAAATTTACAAATTAATATATAAAATACATACAGCACCACATGTTGATGTGTAGCAATTTGGAAACAAGAGCAAATGTAATGCGATTAAAAATATATATATATATACAGATAATCTCACGATAGACGGAACATAGGAGACAATGTGACCAATTAACTATTGACCAACCCCTTCCCAATGGATAACAACAAGTAGGTATGAAATAAAGAAATAGTTTTCAGTTTCGCTGTTCACGATGACAATAACTGTCATCGTGACGTCCCAACAATTATCTAAGATGCGTATAGGTAGTTCATTTAGAGACGTAATAGCAATTTTTGAACAACTACAACTCTACAACTCTTTCTGCTCGTAATTCGCACCCTTTCCACACATCAGCAGCATCAGTTCATTTCGAATACAAATTTGTACCGTGGTCTCATCGCCAGACAATTATCAATTGCCGTAATTCTGTCTATGTTCCGTGAGCTGTGAGAAGTAAGTATTGTATATTTTCAATTTTCAATCTTTTAATCCAGTACGTTTGGGTTTTGGGACGAGGACCCATTGCAGCACCACCAAACTTGGTGTGCTAGTTGTTGCAACCATGATAAACACGAAAAAAATTGTTTACCAAAATTCCTGGGGTGGAACATATATATTTTTTTTCGTTTATAAATAAATAAATAGCATGAAATCACATACTTCATTTTTCATGTAGTGTATGTATGTGTATGAGAGATTATTTTCAATATTTACTGAAGAAATTACCGGGATTATAGATCAGTTGACAACTCAGGCAGGAGTAAAACCCAATTTTTTCTTTGGCGTGTCTAAGTGAGACGTGTCTCACTTTCCTATAATCGTTTCATATGGTCCAAAGAGGGTACCGATTCCTGCTTCAGTATAACTATTTCATATCAACTAAAATATCCATGACCCTCGGATCCTTCGTAAATATCGTAGAAAGGTTATGGGAAGTGGGACAAAACACATTTTGGGTACACAGATACTCACATGTTATATTTGCATGAGGAAGTATAAGTCTTCAGAAACGATATGCACTTTTTTTTCCTTCTACTATAATTTTTAGCAAAGTTATGACAAATATAATTTTCGGCTCTGTTGGAAATTGCAGTGGCGGGTTAAGGCGAGCCTGAAATTTTATATCGGAATTCAATTAGGTTTTCTGAGAAAACGAGTGCATTTTGTGAGAAATTACTAAGTATATGTCTTGTGGAGAATTGAATTATCTTTCGTCTTGTTGAAATTGTTTCTTGATAAATCTTATACTTTCCGACACAACACCAAAAAAAAATTATTTAAAAAAAATTTTTTTTTTGGGTTCCACCCCTTGATATTTTGGTAAACAATTTTTTTTCTAGCAATATATGATATCAAAAAGTCATCTGACGAGTTTCAAAGTGCTATGACTCATTCTTCGCTTGTGGCTTACATTTGTCTTGTGGTTACTGTATACTACTTTTTATATCGAACTTTCAAAACACCGTGAAGTCCAAATGGCAATCTTATGATTATTGATCTGACAGGAGTATCTTGTAACGTCAAATGAAATATTATAAACAAATGCAAAACTTTTATTCAAACATTAACGAAAGGTACACTGATGTCACATCACGAATTCAGCCACTTTACATTATAATTTCTTATTTCCATTATTTGTAATAATGAAACCAGTATTTATGATTTCAAAGTGCACCAATTGAAAAAAATAACGTAAATTATTCGTGGATAACTGATCTTTCAAACTTTTGCTCTATGTCGAGAACTCCGGCTGCACCTTCGTGCTCGAAAAATTGCGCGTGTTTGAGAGACCTTTTCATCCATTCATACTTCAATGTACCATTTTACGGAATCCCCAGATTCCTGGAGTCCTCTTCTTGCGTAATGGCATTGTGTATCATGCTGCAACGCATACACGCCGGTACAACTTGGTAGATAACGACTAAACGCTCGCCGGTTAAATTCAGATAAAACTTACCACGGCTTAGCGCTGGCGTGTATTCAAAGGCGGTACGGTACGTATTGTCCTCATGGTATAAGACCTCATTCTCAAGGCACTGTCTTTTGCTGTATTATAATATTATAAAGTCTTCCACTTTGGCCTAACAGAGAATTGCATACACAATACACTCAAACCAAACCTGAGCAACAAGCTAACCTATCAGAATGTTTATAATCCATCCCAGAAAACCAAGCTTTTGAGAGGCAGTTTTAACAACGAACCTCGTCTATTTATCCCGAGAAAGGGTTTTGCTGTCTAAAAAGGCCCAGAGATAATGAATCTGTCTAAATGGTAGAAACCTCCTCAAAAATCAGGTCAAGGCTGTTTTTGTTGTCTCTTGAAACATATTTTCAACACGAAATACTGCCCGCATGATACATGTCAGGAATTTTTCATTACATGAATTTGAAATTATTTCGAAGAAATTCGGAGGAGAAAACAGCATGCGGTTGTGATGGTGAAATTTTATTGGAGAAAACTTTCGACTGTAATTTTTTGATAAAAATTTTTATTTTTATGTAAATCACTATTCGCGATTTTGAATGCACTTCATCAAATTAATTTCATATATGCATTTGAAAAAAATTCAGTGCTCTCTAGAAAATGTTGATTATATGTAGAAAATGATCTAACATTAGAATATTGAATTCAATAAAGATAGTTCAATATTCGGAACCATATCACAATATGTACCATCGAAGATCAAAAATGTATAGAGCAAGTGATATTTTTATGGGGTTGAAAGCAAAAAAGTGTTTCAACCTGAAATTATGTTAAATTTAGTTTTTAAACGGTTTTATTTAGCTTGCTTTTTTTTTGTTTTTTGGGTCAAATCTGGTAATTGTAATTTTACCCCCTTCCCGTTGACCGATTGATCTAACTAAAATTTGGTACACACCTTAAGTTCTGATTACAATACAACAATGTTTATTTGGTATCGTTGTAAATCCAAGATGGCCGCCGCCATAGAATGTCGGGTTACATATATTTTTTCAACCCCCTCCATATGGGTACCTATCAAAAAATTAAAGGGGTTGATGTAGAATATGGTACACCATGAAAAAATTCCAAATACAAGATGCCACCACCAGAAAATGATGAATCACATATTTTTTTTCTAATCGCCTAAAGAGTGTTATCAAATGAAAGGACGGGACTAGTAGAATACAGTACACCATGAAAAATATACAAATCCAAGACGGAGTCAGAAACAAAATAGATGATCATATAGTTTAGACAGTCAATCCATCAAAACTGAAATAAAGTTATCTAATCAAAACAATGGACTTTGTCAACTTCGTCAGAATCGTGATAGAAGCATGAATCCCTCACCCAACAAACTGCCAGGAAATAAACCTTGTAATATAATGGGACACTGAATGAACTAAATAGAATGAGAAATAACAAGTAAATAACTGAATGAAAAAACTAAAAATTTTAACAGTACAGGAAAAAAATTCTAAAAAAATGTATTTAAGTCAAACGGTTTTATTATGAAGAAACATAATAAAGATGCAGATAATGTACTAAAAACTAAAAAATAATCAAGTAGGTACCAGGTATCAGTCATCACACCACTCTTTATATCAATCTGGAGGATTGATCAAACTAAAATAAAATCGTGGGGCGCGTAGAATTTCTATTATCTATCATATCACGTCCCACGATTTTTTTTTTTTCAATTCAGATCAATGCCCTAAATTGATGAGGAGAGTGGTATGATGACTGGTACCCGGTACCTAACTAAGTATTTTTAGCCTTCAGTACATTAATTGCATTACTATTATGTTTTTTCACAATAAAACCGTACAACTTATTGTTCTTTTTTTTAATTGGACAATCTGTATTTCCAAACAGTAATGGAAATATTACCTACTGAAAATTTTATATCAGTCATTTTCAACCAATCAGGTTTCGACATTGTTATTATGGTAACCAGCAATTTTTTAAAAATTTTTCATCCACATGAGCTTGTAGACGTAAAATTAATAAGTGGAAATTTCCCGGCACATAACAGCTATCATATAATTATTAGACAATAATAATATTGACATTTCCCTGAAACCTAGTAAGAAAAAATTGTATGAAATCAATTAATTTTACATAATAATGTATCTAGTATTATATATTTTATTCTACTAGGGCACGGAGAAAATCAGAAAAAAAGTCTTGCCGAATCCACCACGTGCTTGAATTAATTATAATACTAATATGATAATACTAATAATACTCCCTCATATAAACACTCGTAGAGTGTACCCAAAGGCATAAGCCTGTGCGGGTAGAGGACGGCTATTATTATTTGCCGTGGGGCTCCGGGGCGACTTACTGATTTTTGGTGGCGTACTTTTCAGCTGCAGGAAAACCCGGAAAACCTACAGCACCAACTTGCGGCAATAATTCATGCTCTAGGGAGATTATGAGTGATAATTTGTTTGAGACAAATTTTATTATTAATTTTTTTTAATATAGTTATAGTACTTGCCAACTGGCATATAAAATTTTACAACAGAAAGTTGAAACAGTCCCAAAAAAACTTCTTGACTAAAACAATTTATAAAAACGATAATAACAAGTTGTAGTAGATTTATTATCACTATAGATGCCATAAAGGCGTTTTTTTTGCAAAAAAAAAAAGTGTTACGACCCTATAATTTAAAAGAACACAGTGAAATGTTCTGGAAACTTCACGAGTTTCATGAACTCCGAAAAAACAAAAGAATTAATTTCTTATATTTATTCGGATATATCTTTTGAAATTAATGTTTAACCCAGCTTTGTTAGCGCGGAAATCCGAAATAGGTCGAGTTGGTGCTTTGTCGAATTGGGTCACCCAGTTTCCGGCGCGCCAGTATACTTAACTGGAATATTTCCCAAACATACAACGAATAAACTTTTGCCAACACACTCACATTCTGAAATATCGTCTTATTTAAAAAAAGTGTTTATCAACTCTCTCAAATATATATTGTGCACCGAACTGACCATGGAAATAAAAACTGATTCAAATTGATTAAAATAGTCTGATATTTTTTGTAAATGATCATACAGTTGTTTTACATAAAACTACACAAAATTTGTTCGAAAAATTTGGCGATGAAAACGATGTGACTGGAAAGAGTGATTATACTTTAAATTCGACATATTCTCTCTCAGAAACTATAAATGAGTTAAAGGGTAAATGACCGCCATAAAATATAGAACTGGCAAAAAACCAAAATCCAACTGGAAGTCAAAGAAAACAAAACTCAAATATGTTTTATCTCTAGAAAGGCTAATCTCACAATTGAAAGCGCAATTTCATCGGGTGTCAGCGTATCAATAAAGTCATCCTTCTCAATTTCTTTGAACTATGAAACTCCTGTATTGGCATGAAAAAATGGGGAACACCAAGGGAATTAGGTGGAATAGCCGTTCGTTGAAAAAACAATCCCTGGAAGGAGACGTTCAGCAATATTCCGAAGTGGCAAGAAAGGGTTGTGAACACGTCAGGTCGATCTCAATACAGCTGCTAGTGGTACAATGATTGATGATTTTTCCATGAAAATTTGAATACAAGATGATTATTTTTCCATAAAAATTTCAATACAAGATGATTATTTTTCCATAAAAATTTGAATACAAGAGAGAAAGATCGCCATTCTCTCTGCGGTGTTACAGAGATGCTGACGAGTTCATGTGGTAGGCATCACTGACGAGACTAATAAATATTTTTCGACATAATCTGAAAACAGTTTATTTCTATATAAGCATTCCAGGACGGGTCGGATCTGTACTTCATAAATCACAAACAGCCGGCGTTAAGTGAAATACCTTTTGGCCCTTTTGAGATGAACTTTTGGCAATGGACCAAACTTCCATGTAGCTTCCTAATAGCCAACTGATAAGATTGTGGAGAGTATTGGGCGATATAAGTATTCATGATTATCGAGAAACCAGAACACTTGTAATGGATCAAACTATCAGAATCCCAACTTCTTGAACTTTTCAGTTCGATTTCTTCTTCATACTCGTATAGCAGACAAAAGTGTTCGAACTGTTCTGCTATGCAACCTGTCAGACAACTTCGTGATGTCATCATAACTGGTGGATGGCGAAGAGTGTGCGTGACTGCGTGCTCGATGAGGTTGCGTAACACCATTATGGTGGACTGACACCATTCCCATCGAGTTCCCCACCACCACCACGGGCAGCTCTCTTGTCTATATTACAGCGATACGGTTGATGGGTATTAGGCCAATCATTTTAGCATTAAAAATCAGAAATAATAAAATGAGAATTTTTTTTAATGTACAATGTTTTTATAACGGACCAAAAAGAATAATAATAATAATAATAATAATAATCTTTATTAACCAGCCAATGATACAACCGATTATATAAGTGTAATAGCACTGGTTAAATGGCGCTTAGTCAGTTAAAAACTGTTCTTCCCTAAGTACCAAATTGAAAGGAAACTAATATTAATAAGTATAGGCAGGAGATAAACATTTTTTTACAAAATAATAACAAATATACCAATAACAACTGCCTGTTATATAGCTCAATAGCCAAACCGAATAAAATTGAAGATGGCGAAAATCTTATATTCCACAAAAACAAAACAAAAAATTAAGTACTTATTATAACATATTATAACAAAATTAATAACAACAGATATAACTTTCAACTCCATGTTACATTCTTCATTAGCCAAAATTCACAATAGAAGTATATCAGCTCATGTCCGTGCACATTGCTCTTTGAAAATGTTGTTAAAAATTCCTTTTTTGAAGCTGTTGATGGGTTCATGTTTTAAATCGGATCTCAAATCGTTGTAAGCCGTCGCAATCGTATATGAAAAAGATCGTTGAAATAGTGCAGTTTTATGTTTGGGAATTGATATCAAGTTTTTGCGTCTCACATTGACATTATGTACGTCCTCCCTGAACTTGCAGATACGGAGGATTTTTCTGTATAATAATTTTATGGTAGAGGGTGAGGGCGTGCATTTTTCTTCGGTTATTCATATTCAACCACTTTATGCTTTCCAATTTATGACTGATTCTGTCGTATTTACGAATTCCATAGATAAGCCGAAGACAAGAATTCTGTAGTCTCTGTAATCTTGTTGAATCACGCTTTGACAGAAATGGACCATACACATAATCACAATGGTTAGTTTGGGAAAGAATAAGAGCCTCGCATAAAGTCCCTTTAGTACACGGTAAAAACAATTTTGTTGCTACAATCACTTTCTTTTTGTTAAGAGTTTATTGTTGAATGAAAAAAATTACTTGCATCTGCAGCAAAAACAAGCTTGAATAGACTAGCAGCATTTACTGAACGAACAACATATTTTACTCAAATATTTTGTTATTATGAGAAAATATATACTTCGGTCGAATACTTTTTTGTGTATTGGACATGTGTATCAGAATTTGTTCGACATTATATGTGAATCGTTATGACTATCACAAATATTTCGCTTAAAAGATATTATGTTCAACCAACTAACTAGTGAATTACCTCAAAATTTAATGATTTGGTTGAACAAAAAGAATTGATTCAGTACTTTGTGAATTCAATCCGAAGTTTGTTCAATTTAAATTTATAATATGGTTTCATGTAAACAACCATAGAAGGTCCTATGAACATTATTGATTGATTGACAAGACAGAAAATAATAATTTCTTTCAAAACCATATTCTGTCTGAACAAATAATTAGAGAAATACTTCAGCAAAAATTGATTTGACGGAACAAAATATGTTTTCCTCGTGAATACCAGAAATATTTCATTGAAAACACAAATTTGTTCACGCAAGTAATACGAAATTAATTCAACATACACCGAATTGTCCTTTCGAAATATTTTGTCAAATTTACCATTGCGACACCACACGCAAGCGCAACAATCACATGGTATTGGCAAGGATGATGGTTGATGAGTAACGTCAGTAGTGTTGTATCGGAGTTCAAGGTTTCTTTTCAATTGTGTTTTTAGTGTTTGTGACTATTAATTATAATAATAGTGACCAAAATAATATTGTTTGGCTCCTTGAAGAATTTGAAAGCTGGTAAGTAACGTATTAAGATAATAAGGTTTCTATAAAACTATCAATGAGATTTATTTCAAAACATCATGGCGGTTATAAGGCAACAGGTCAATTTTCGATTTTTCACAGTCATAATGAATTTTTCAGAAAATGACATAACATTGGAAATTGCCAAAAAGCTGGACGATAATAAGTTGAAAGAACTCATACCATCTCTTGGACAATGGAAAACATCTACTGAAGCTCTGAGGAAGGAAGGCCAAGCTTTTGTGGTGATGAGACAAATATGAAGGCAAAGGATAATTTATTATGCAAAAAATTAAATGAATTGATTATGATATGATGGTAGTTTTATAATGTATTTTATTATATAATATACAAAAGAATTATATATTTTATTTTTTGTTACTGTTCAAATTGAGATGAATAAATTATTTGTTCAAATGTATTTTACATTTCATTCATATCCTGTCTTGATTACCTAGGAAGGTTTTTCCGAGAGATCTTCAAAATCTTTATACCTTACTATTTAATTTGAATAATTTTCATTCGTAGTCATGGATGTATCTGGACGAACAGAAATCTTATGATTTATTTTTTAACTAATCAACCATTTAGCTCGTTTGAGGAATATAGTTATGATATATTCGTGATTTTTATTTTTCAGGATCGACTAGTGGAGGGCCTATTCAAAATCGAGTCTTTTGCATCTCGAAAACTGTTAAGACACAGGGACAAAGTTACCACAAAATTGTGTTTTGAAGCTTTGTTAAAAATCTCCAAATTCATCTCAAGCTTTTTTGGTTCAGCAGAAATACAGGGTGAATCTTAAATGATGTTATTAATTTCAGTGGTGATAAACTATTTTCCATAAAATATGACAAGAAATTACCTCCTGGAATTAATTATATCATTCAAGATATACTCTGTATTCGTGAAAAATATCCATAATCTTCACTCTCTTGAATCTCCTTAAACTAAATGTCTGTGTTTGATTGGTGGACGTCTTGTTAAAGAGCTTCAAAATACAAAATTTGCGGAAATTCAAACGACCCTCTCACGGTTTTCGAGATATTCATGAAAGATGGATTGGGATTTGAATGGACCTGTATGATTAATTGGAATAAATTTTATATTTGAAATCATTTCTGAATATTTCAGTTGACAAAATATTCTTCCAAATCAATTCAAAATATGTTTTCTTTTATAAAACTTTTTTTTCGATCTACTAACATAATTAATGAGTTTAAACAAACATTCGTAAATCGAATTAATATATTTTGTCAGAAGGGTAATGGAATAACATTCACTCAAACGGATATTTTGTTCTATGAATTACCAAAATATTTTCATTCTATAAGATAATTTGTAAATTCAAAAATCCCTTTAGCAAATCGAAGAGATTGAAGGTATTGATTCAAAAAAATATTTCGTTCATTTTGATTCGTGTAGTTTCCACTTCAAGAAATATTTTGTTCAATCAAACGATGAACTGAATGAGTTAACAAAATATTTTGTTGGTTGGAATCAAATTCAAATCAAAATTCTAAAAGGTAATGTTGAAATATCAAATCATATGATCGACTGAAACATCTCATGTTTTCGAGAAGAAAAAACAAGATTTTCTATGAACAAAACATATAATCAATTGAAAGCAAATTGCATTAAATCTAAAAGGATTTCAGAGAGACAAATCAATGACAATATTTGTTTCATTTGAATTGATATTTAATTGTGGGATACTGACACTTTTATTTATTCGAGTTGAATGATATTTTGTTGATTTAACCAAGTTTTTTTCTGCGTGTAGCACTTGATAGCAGATGCCTGTTTGAGAACAGAATTTTCAGATTTCCATACCCTTTCTTCAGAACAGAAAAAACGTGATCGCAGAATTTGAGTTGCGAGTCGATAACAACATCTAGATTTTTTGTTTTCTTTACTGACGGAAGTAAATGATTGTCTATTGTAATGGATTTTTCATTTTGATTTATGTTACCGAATAGAATTAAAGACGACTTAGTAGGATTCAGAATAAGATCATGTTTCTTCGATATGTTTATCAGGTAATCTAAATCAACATTAATTCTTTCTTCCGCTAGTGAAATCATACTTTTTAAAAAAAAATTATAAGCTGCGTGTCGTCCGCATACATGTGAATTTTGGAAAATTTCCAACCTGAAGGGAAGTTACTAGTGTATATAGTGAAGAGCAACGGTCCTAGAATGGACCCTTGAATAACATAATTTATTTAATCCTTATTAAGGATAAAACCACACACAGATTCATAACGTTTTCTAAATTATCCTAAAAATTCATATTTGGCAACTTTTGGTAGCTATTAAAATACTTGAGATTGAAAACGAAAAATATAGGACGCATGCAGCAGATAATTGATGCATTAATAATAGCTCAACTCACAATTTTATTGCACCGCAAATAATTTTAACCGATAATCAAGTTCTATTATTGATAACTACTCTTTACACTCTCTATAGTTATGTATTGCATGTGCCCATGTTTTTTGTTTCCAATCTTACAAGTATTTTAATAGCTATCAAAAGTTGCTAAGAATGAATTTTTAGGATAATTTAGAAAAAGTTCTATATGTAGTTTTATCCTTAGTAAGGATTAGAGAAATTATTTTATACTTTTTAGTCCGTTATAATAACATGGTACATTAATAGTTATTTATGCAACAAGTGCAAAAAGTAAGTGTTTATTGCACTCGACGTGAAATTGTCCGACGGGGACGTTAGACCGAGTTGGACAACACGTTGAGGAGGTCGAGGACGACTACATCAGGCTCATTTGCTTGTATATATTTCATTATATCATTATTATTATTAGTATTTCTTTCGTTAGGGTTAGTCCATTCAGGCCCTGCCTCCGGAGCCCCGATACATCCGGAGAGCGCGCTGGTGTCATAGATAGTCACTCGACACGTCCGTGCGGTTGGTGATTGCTGGGTCCGAGTATCATGTGTCCTGAGTAGACGTAGTGAACCAAGAATGACGGCCTTCCGGCTAAGATTTTTGCCGCATCACGGCAAGATGGTATGATTTTCGGATTAGAGAGCAGCGTGTCCATTATTCCACCAAGGACTCCTACGATCAAAACACCATTTTAACAAAATGGTTTGGGTAGAGCCTGCGGAGTTCAAAAAGTAAATCTCATTATTTAGTCCTTTTTTCCTCCTCTTTTCGGACCATGTTCGTTTCGCCAGGAGCCGAAAACTCTATGATGAAAATCGTCCTACTTTGATGGTCGAGGAGGACTACATCAGGCTTATTTGCTAGTATTTGCCTGAGGATGGCGAATGAGTAGTTCCAATAGATTCGGCACTTCTCATTCTCCACAACGGACTCAATCCGGATCATAAGGCAACACTGGTGTCTTGTTTATTCCGTACATGTTTCGTAGATGGTAGTACAACACTCGCAGAGCATAAGTATAATAACAGCGTAAGCATAAGCTTGAAACGCGGACAGCAAATGCATTATGGTCTCGGAAGCCTCACGACACGCTCTGCATCTACTGTCCGGGACCTCTATACACATCACACGACTCATTATTATTATTATTATTATTTTTATCACATCAGTATTTTGAAATTCTTGTAAATATTGTCGTCGGTTCTGGAAATGTGTGCCGAATTTTATATTATTCGGAGGATTGGTAGAGGGTAAAAGTTGAATTTGTAATTCTCATTATTATTTTTATTATTAAGTATCATTATTACATCAATATTGTGAAATTCTTGCAATGTCGACTGTCTTTGATATGTGTGTCAAATTTGAAAATTCACATTATTATTATTATTATTATTAGTGAAATCGCGTTTTTTCAGTGAAGGCGCCTATATGGATGAACTTTAAGAGCAAAACCCTATCTGAATACAAAATTTTATCCGAATCGTTGAAGCCGTTGTCGAGATCCAATAATTCACATTATTATTATTATTTTTCTTATTATTAGTGAAATCGTGTTTTTCCAAGAAAGATGCCTATACAGGGTGTTCCTTAAAGACATGCTAATATTTGAGGGGGTGATTCTTTGACTTATTTTAAGGAAAAAACTTTCTATAAACGTATGTCCTAAAAGTCCTAACTTTTGAGATACAGGGTGATAAAGTTTTGAAAAAAAATCAGTTTTTTAATAATAACTGAGATAATATTGTAGACGTTTTTATAAAATTTGGTACATGTCTTCTATGCATCAAGGTGCATTTTTTAATGCACAAACATTTTCATTTTCTCAACCAGTGGCGTCCGTACGGGTTTTGCATTGAATATTTTTGGAGAAAAAAATACTACGCCACTGCTTTCTCCAAAAAAAAATACTTTTGAGATCCTCATTTATTTTTGAGCAAATTTGATCTTCTGAGTTATCTTTGTCCGCCGCATGGTTTTCGCTTAAAAAAATAAAAATCGTTTCATTTCAGGATCAATTCTTCAAAAATCTGATGCGGTGTGGAAATGTCTGAAAGCAAATTGAGGGATCAGATTTGTTCCAAAATGAATGAGAATCCAAAAAAATGTGTAATTCTTGTCAGATGCTCGGTTCTTGATTAAAATAATTAAATTGAAATTGCTTCATATCGCAGTAGGTACCTAACATTTTGTTGACAATAAATCGTCCGATAGTAATTTAGCTACCTCTTTATAATTGATATTTCTTTTCACCACTTCTTAATATTTTCACTAATAATCTCCCAAGTGCACAATCATTTCCACACCACATCAGATTTTTGAGGAATTGATCCTGAAGTAAAAAGATTTATATTTTTTTAAGCGAAAACCATGCGGCGGACAAAGAAAACTCAAGAGATTAAATTTGCTCAAAAATAAATGAGGATCTCAAAAGTATTTTTTTTTTGAAGAAAGCAGTGGCGTAGTATTTTTTTCTCCAAAAATATTCAATGCAAAACCCGTACGGACGCCACTGGTTGAGAAAATGAAAATTTTTGTGCATTAAAAAATGCACCTTGATGCATAGAAGACATGTACCAAATTTTATAAAAACGTCTACAATATTATCTCAGTTATTATTAAAAAACTGATTTTTTTTCAAAACTTTATCACCCTGTATCTCAAAAGTTAGGACTTTTAGGACATACGTTTATAGAAAGTTTTTTCCTTAAAATGAGTCAAAGAATCACCCCCTCAAATATTAGCATGTCTTTAAGGAACACCCTGTATAGATGAACTTATTAAGTGTACTGATTATATAACCTGTTCTATATATTACTATTTTGTTACTATTTAGATATATTTTAGATATATTTGAATGTGAAATAATTGTGATCATTTTGTTTCAACCCGCACAAGAATTTTTCAAATTCACATCATCATTATTATTATTATTACTATAAGTAAAGTCACGTTTTTCAGGAAAGACGACTATATAGATGTACTCGAGAACCAAATCCTTATCTTAATTCAAAATTTGATTCAAATCGTTAGAGCCGTTCGCGAGATCCAACAATTGACATCATTATCATCATTATTATTAGTAGTAGTTTTTTCATGCATTGTCGTCCACTTCTGTGCTATTGTCCAAATTTCAAGTATCTAGCTCATCGGGAAGTTTGTTTAAAATCAATTACAAAATTTCACCCCGGCAGACATACAAGAAAGCGAGTAATAAAAACATGGTAAAAAATCGCGAAAAAATTACAAGAGAGGAAACTTTCACAAAAGTTGTATTTTAGGGCTCAATAACACTATACGTTGCCGACTCGGACAAGGCCGGCCACATTTTATTAGAATATAGATAATTGACCACTTGTAATAATCCAAATAATTAAAAGTCACTTGTCACCACAATATAACATACGGTGAAAACAAAGAAAATATCATCCTTTATTGTTCCCCAATTTGGAGACCATTTCCAATTTAGGCATCAGAATGAATCAATTATTTATTCATACTTTTATTGAAAATTTGTCCGAAGAAATCAGAATTAGAAGCGAACGTAAAGAAACGTTTCTCTCTATGTCAAAATCCTTACGAATGAATAATTTATTTAATATCATGCCAAACTTGGAAATGGTCGCAAACTTGGAGAACGATGAAGGATGATATTTTCTTTGTTTCCACCATTTTGCGAATCTCTTGCATTTTTTTCCTACAAATAAATAACCACAATTGGTCATAGTAAATTTGTTTTAACGATATTGCCGGGCTTGTACGAGGGGAAAATTTGTATAGTTTTATTGATTGATTACTGAAATAAAACTTTTGTGAAAGTTTCTTTCCGTTTGTAATTTTTTACTCATTTTTGCTAAAATGATTGGCCTATACGTCACGTTCGTTTCGGTCGCCATTCACGGTCTTCCGACGAAAATCATCGAAATATCTACGAGCCGGGTTGCACTCGAAAACAAGAACGGACCACCGCCAATTAATGGAGACTGTTCATTGAGCGAAAGTTTTAGGTTAATGTTTTTTGCTTGATAATTTATTCTTGGCAAACGATACTGTTACTTTCATAACTGGCAACTTGAAAATTTCATTATATAGGGCGCCAGAGTAGCATTGCGTTACAAACTTTTAAAGAAAAAATTATTTGATGTAATCTAGAAATTGTTACGGATTGCTACGTGTTACAGACAACTGTCAAATATTTAGGAAGATGCCACTAATAAAATGTTGCGAATAATAGCTTGGGTTGACGAGACCCTTATTTTTGTATCTTCCGCAGGGCCAAGATTCTTTGGTGGGATGACGATGAATAAAACAGAAGAAAATTCTAACACGTAAGAACCTATAAGTCAATCGAATATCAATTTCGCGTTCACAACCAATCTACATAAGTAATATTTTTATTACCGTTTATTATAAAAACTACTCAAAAATGACGACTAAAAACATTATTCTAATGATATTTTTTAAATTTTTCTTGTAATAATATAATAATGTCAAACTCGTGAGGTCCGAGTGGTTGTGATTTCAGAAAAAGGAATCTAAAAACCGAAATGAAAATTTGACAAAATTAACTTAATTTTTCACGACCAGCAAGTCTAATTACTTATTATCAACATAATGAAAATACAGCAAGCACAAATGATAAGTTAGACGTAGAACCAGCTATAAGCTTAGTCTTAGTTGACATAATAGTGAATACTTGAAGACAAAGAAACTTAAAGTTTCATTAGTTAACCATTGCCATTGGAAGTGACCTGTACAAATTTGGGATTATACCAGACAATGTTGATGACACATTCAACAAGAAGATTTTATCTGGAGTTTGCTACTGGCCTACATGCCCTTTTATAAAATATTAAAACAACAGGTCCTGAATATGAAAAAGACTGGCTACGTTATTCGGAATTTTTAAACGCTGTGTACTTAGAGCCTTGTTGGTTGTTTGCTGACAGAAACAGCCAAGTTACAAGAGTGCATGTAGTTCTGACAAAATAAATGATTGGCAAGGTTTGAGCAAGAAGATAAGAAAAAACACGAGGAGTTAAGCATTCATTCACAAGCATATTTGTTGTATAGTAAATTTAAGAAAAACAACAGATATCTTGTTTATTTACTGAAGACGCAAAGCGAGTCATGGAAAAAAGTACCAAAGATAATTTCAGATATTATTATTGTATTACCAAAATGCAATATGGGGCAACGAGTTGATTTCAACGATATAACCAGCAAATCAGAAAAAAATTTAAACATATAGTGAAGTTACTCTCTTGACATAACCCTTCTATGCAACCACTGCATATTCCTGGAACGTTCAAAAAAAGTTGACTTCAATAACTACTGACGTGATGCATTCTCACCTTGAACTTTTCCAGAATACATCACCTCGTGTGATGCATGGCATTACACATTGAAAGATAAGAGCCTGGCTTCCCTCCAGCAAATCTCTCAAAGACTTCTGGGGGTTGCGTTTAAGGGCGCCGACGGTTGATGAAGAAAACAAATTAAAAAAGTATCACTTCTCAGAGTGCATTTTTTTAGAGAAATGCCTATTCAATAACTCTTCATTCCTAACAACTTATTAATGAATACATGTTGTTAATTTTTTTTTTCGGAATAGACTCGTTTCAACCACTGCTCAAATAGCAAGAGAATTAATCTTCCGATGAATAATAGAGTCGGCAACGTTGTTTTGTTGGATTCGCACAAGTTTGGCAATTAACGATGGAATAAATTTAAGACGTCAGTCACAATCTCCTGTATTGAAGAAAGGAAAATTATTTTGAAGAAAACAAATGAAATATTTTTAATATAAATGAGTATTTTCGCCTATTGCCTATTGCCTATTAAAAATAGGAATGCATTAAATAAAAGAGTAGGCCAACCCAAACACTCACCAAGATACAAACAAGAACGTATCTGTCAGAAATTCAGGAAATATTGAAATGCAGAACGAAATAATTATTCAAATAGTGATATATCAAATCCATTTTACATTTATCAAAATCATCATATGAAAAAAAAAATCAGTTAGTAATTCGTGAAGAAAGTCATGTAACTCAAAAATGGAACTTCAATGGTGGCGACGACGTACTTTGGTTTCACCATTTTCGGGCTTCCACTTCTTTTTCGTTTTTGTTCAATAGATGAGAGCTAATTCGGAGGTATTTGTACATATATTTTCAAAACACTTTTTTGTTTTATTTTTGTTCGAAGGCCATCATCAGTTGCGATAATAGTCATACCCCTCTCACTCTGTATAACATATTTAATTACAATGAAAATGACAAGGTACAAAAATTCCTCTGTAAGTACTTCAATGGACTATATTGCTTATTTGTCGATCAATTGTATATCATCATATCAGTAAGTATTCTCGTTATATCATTTTGAATTCATTATTTCTAATCGTACGCTCCAAATATGTCCATCAGGTGTACACAATACCTAACCTATAGCTTTCTTTAGTGAAAATTGAATAACTGCGATAATTGAATAAATTACTGTAAATTCGCTTTCATCACCATCAGACATTCTACTTTTCGCGTCTGCCCTGCCTTGCTCCGAGATTCTTTCTTGCAGCTTGTTTATTGGTAAACACGCGGAATCAGATTCACTTTTCATACAATGCAATTTCGCTTTTGTTTAATTTTACTTTCATTTGTTTTATAAATAATCCAGATTTATTTGCATAACTGATGGATGTTTATTAATGAATGAATCACAGTTTAATACAGAAAGTAGCGCAAACCAATACATTACACTTCGTAATTACTTGTCTGTCGTATAACTGAAGCATCTTCAATCTACATTTGCTTTTGAGTAGGGGTAACCTACTAACTCTCCAAGAATTCACCCAATTTTAAAGTTATAGGGCGAGTAACTTGGTAATCTGGGTTATAATATCAGAAACCTTTCAATGAAATATTCAACTGAGAAATTGAATAAAATAAGTTACCAAATATGTTGCCAAGGATATAATTTCCAAACGAAAGAAAAGTAAATGCTTGTGTGCTGGAGGAATATACCAGGTATGGAATAGAGTACGAACAATCTGTGGATTCTTATAGAACTCACAAGCAACCTCCATATTATGGACCTTTTATCTTCTTAACTGCTCGTGAGAACAACCATGGAAAGTGAAAGAAAAAAATCCAAAGAATTGCAGGATTGATCAATAAACCATGTCATCCGCACAATAGCAATACCTTCATCCCCACAAATGAGAAAACCCCAAAGGCCATAAATCAAGGTAGTGGAAATGACAAGAGGAAAAAACAAAACTCCCTGTTCTTGCCTTCAGAAATGTGGGAAGCTTTCAAGGAAAATTGAAAAAACAAAACTACCTGCCATGTAGTTTTATCCTTGAAAAAAAATGCAGTTAATTAAACTTGTTTGGCAGTGCGGTATGGTAAAGTAGTGCTCCACCTCATTAATCTAATAAAATTTTCATGTGGAACTTCAGTTCATTTTCAGATTTTCTTTATAACTTTGTTCAATTGCGTCCTACGACTCAGACGACCACCATTCCATTCACTTTTGTACAGCGTTCGTATAATAATTTATATTAGTCGACGTATTTGACCCCATACTTACCGATAAAGAGGGCATCAAAAGAATGTAAAATGTTTCAAATTGGCCAAGAATCGCAAAAAAGCTGGTTTTTGCTGTACAAGTTTTATATTACTATATATTCAATTGACAGGTATTGTTGAAATGTTGATTATGTGAAATGAAATGTTCATTTATACATACAGTTGACATAAAAAAAAAACAAAACATAACCGACTTATTCCAGGTAAATAAAAAATTACATGGTCCTTCGAGTATACAAAAGAAGAAAAATAATGAATCCATAACGACAACATATACGAGAGAAAAACAAGAGGATCAAAAAAATATGACAGAAGCAATGAATTTGAATCCAATTTCTCGAGAAGAAATGTTTTCAAAAGACAAGCCTCATTGGAAGTAGCCATCAGGAAAAACGTCTGCAGGAAGCCAAGTTAGAGAAGGAGCGTGATTTACTAGACCTTCGTGCTGCCAGTCAAGAAGGAAAAAGAAATCCGTGATTTTGAGTCGATAGACGAGTTAAATGATCCTGATATGGATAAATGGGTTAGAGGAGATAAGCGTTGGCAGAACGACAGGTGTTCTGCAATTGATTCCCAATCTGGGAAATAATCGAATAAGGTAAGGCTTAAAATGAACACTTTACAACCTCATCCGACTTCATGGGTGGTTGGTGAAACGTAAAATTATATAATATCAAAATTTTTGTCAAGACATTCTCTTCAACAGATCTACCGACAAGAGCTAGAAAGGATGCTGTTGTGGCCACAAAATGTCAAGATCATATAGAGAAACAATTTGGACGTCCAATAATAATCATTAAAATACTAACGACCACTTTTTAAAAAATTCCTACCGTGAAGGACGACAAACTCGATCTTTTCTTGGAGTTCTCTGATGAAGTGAATTTGATAAGTACTCTTGCAACATTACGCGAAGAAGATCATCTCAAAAATCCAAGTTTGGTGCAAGAATTATTTGACAAAACACCAATGTCACAACAGCTCACTTGGTTGGAGCACGTTTTTGCAAAAAACATTGAAGGTAATACATTATTAGAGTTCAAAAAACTGGTTAGGTGAAAAAACCAATGCTCCATCCATTATCTATTATAAGTGTATGGCTCCATCATACAAATTACAAAATGTGTCACGATGACGATTGTGACAAGGACACAAAGAAAAAGTGTTTTATTGTAAAAACGATCTACATCATTTGAGTAAATGTTCGCAACTCAAAATGCTTGATATAGATAAAGGATTGGATTTTTAGAACTTTTGATCAGATTTGTTTATCGTGTTTGTTGCTGTTTCACAATGCCAAAGACTGCAGAAATCGAAAAAATATGTGGTATAAATGAATGTGAACGACTCCATCATCAACTTCTGCCCAAAGATGGAGCAAATATTACCAAACAAGAACAAAAAAGTAGTTACAAAAGAATTTCAAAATCCTGAACTGAATTGCAATATTTCCTGAAACACGAAAACTTTCTTGAAAATATTACCTGTAACTATTATGGTGGATTTATGGTCAAGTTTTAGGTCGTAAGTAATAAAAGTCAGAAGTTTTAAGTAATAAGTCGTAAAAAGTTCAATCACTGGCTTTCAATAGGAGCATTCATGCAAAAGTCATAAGGTTCAAGTCGTAAGGAAAGTTGGCCAACTTTCATCTTTTACGATAAAACTTGCGACTAATTTCCAATACGCATGCGTCAAGCGCAACAACGTTCAGTAAATGCTGTCATCTGACAATTAATAAAATTTTGAATATTATTTGTTGTTGAATATAAGTTATTTGTTTTGAGATGTTCATAAGTTTAATTATAAAATTCTCAGACTGCGCGAAATTGACCAATAATACACTCATTTTCTTATAATAATATGACAATCTTAAGACATGAATGGTCATTATTTTCTTTACGACTTCTGACTAACACTTAAAACTTCCGACTTATTACTTACGACCTAAAACCTTACCATAAATCCACCATTAGATGACGCTCCTACTGTTACCCTCATAGATCAAGAATTGGAAGACGAAATGAATATCGATGGATCAGAACAAATATTACGTATACAATGGACCACTAATAAAGTGAATCTGCAAAAATATTCGAAAGTTTCACAATATCTGGACGAAACTGTACGTCGTATCAGCTGAGACATGTTAGAACTTTCAGACGGCTTGACCTACCTTGTCAATTGATAAATATAGGTGAGTTTTCAGTAGTAATAACTCAAGGACATTGATAATATAGCAGATTCCGAAAGTTTGTTGCTTGAGGAAGTTGTTATATTTATCAATGTTCGAGGGTTATTCGGATAGAAATTTTTTTGCTAACCTATACTTTTGAACATTGCAATAGTCTATGAATGCTTTCCATACAAATTTGTTATTGCAATATTTTGATATATTTGATGAGAAAATTGCATTAATCTTCTCGTCAGTATTACAACCAAATCATGACATCACTGACAATTTATATTATTGAATATATTATTGAATATTTGAAATTTGAAATTTGAATATTTGAAACTTCAAAATCGAAATAAATTAAAATGTGTATATTCATAGCAACGTGCCTGATAGTATAGATCACTATAATGTTGTTCTGATTGGTTGTATTCAATCACATGACCTCAGTTCAACTGATTCAATTTGATTGGATTTCTGCTTGAGCAAAAAATTTTCTCGGATATACCCTTATATGTGTGAATATGTCTTTTTTGTCCAGTGCAATCAATATTCATTGGTCAAGACAATTGGTCACTTCTATAGTGATCAGAAAGTTAATACACGGGCCGTGTAAGGGACCAGCTATAAAAAGGTATATTTGTAATATGTTTAATGAAGAAAGGTATGACTTAGATAATCTTCATGAATTGGTCAAAGATCATTTGAAATTAAATTAATCTAAACGTAAGTTGTTTCGAGACAAATTTAATGAACTTCTGGAGAAAAATTACATAAGAAAATGGAAAAATTATTCTTCCATAAGAAATTCGAAAACTTGGTATTTATAACACTTTGGCGTTGTGAACCCTAATAAACCGAATAAATTGAGTATTGTGTTTGATTCATCGTCAAAATGTAATGTTCTGAGCCCCAATGACCTTCTAATAGGACAAGACTTATTAATGAACATTTTACTGAATTTTCGTATAAAAAAATATGCGTTTGTGGCAGACATAAAGAAAATGACCCTTCAGGTAAGAGTAATGCAGAAAGACTGTTGTGCAGAGATAGTTCTATGGAGGGGCATGGATTGAGAAAAATCTCCTGACAGTTTTGAAATATATATGTGTTATATTTTTTATATCTTCAAATGGAACTTGCCTAGCTCAGGAGGCAAAAAACAGAAATGCCAACGACTTTATCGGAGGATATGGACGACTATCTAGTATGTGCAGACGAAAGGGGTGAAGCAAAAAAGTTGATAAGTTACTTAAACCAGCAGGTTTCCTTATAGCTAATCTGACGAAGTATTAAATTACATTGACAAAGACTTTTTCAACAATAAAAAATTTTGAAAAATCTGAAAATCATACTGAACGAATTTTGGGTATGTGGTGGAACCACAAAGGCATTTTTTGTTTCCTGACAAAGTTCCATAAACTAGACAAAGATATGCTACAAAACAAAAGACAACTGACAAAAAGAGAAATATTAAAAGAGGTTATGTAATTTTTTTTTCACACAAAGTTCCATAAAATAGACAAAGATAAACTACAAAATCAAAAACGACCGACAGAAAGATAATTAAAATAAGTTATGTCAATTTTCAACCACTTGGGAATTCTATCCACATTTACCAGCCAAGTACAAATTATATGGTACACGACATAAGGCGATGTCAATAAGCTGGGTTTATACATATTATTAGTGTCTTAAAATATGATGGAGTTCTGTAAGTGAAAAAGATGTCGATTTTGACGAATTTGTCAATATCTCAGGAACTATCAATATTTTAGTAACGTCATAGTATGATATTCTGGTTAGTCATGAGCCGGGGCCGTCAGATAATGTGCTGTTATTCATTTCTTGGCAGAAATTATTAAATTTACATATAAGGGAAAAAAACTTGGTTGCGTTGAGTTCCACTGGGTTCCAAATATTTGGTTATATCAATCGTGTATACTATCCTGTTGAAGTGCCTATGAGTTTGAGAAACGAATAGGTATAATGGGGTATAATATGAAAATAATTATCATTTGCATAAACAAAATCATTAGTGTCGTGAAGCAGATCGTTGATTACCTTGATCTATATTGGAGATTTTATTCAGACTAGTTTACATTTGACCATCTCAACTTATGAGGACATTTCGCCTTTTGTCTTCTCAAAAAATGTTGTTCATCACCCGCTGAACTAACGTTACCAAACGGTCGCCGACACAAAAAAGGTGATGACAGCTCGACAAAAATATTATCATTATGAAAACTGGCATCTAATGCTTATTCATATTACGACACTGCTGTTAGCCAACAATTTCTTCTTTCCGTAAATTTGCATCAGATTTGAAATCAAAAGTAGGTTTATGGAATTAATGAATTAATTAATTAAACAGCGTTCCACTTAAAATTCGTTTGAATCGAGAATAAAACTACCACTTATTGCGCGCGCTCGACTCCATGCAGTTATAAATCACAGTGCAGATACAACTCAAATAAGGCGTAAATAGTAGGTGGGATTTAATGGGAAACGAGAAACAAACGTGTGGTGCGATGCTTGAATAAAATCGATGGAATTTATTAATAACTCTCCTTAAATATTACTTCACCCGTTGATGGCCTGAGTTGCCCCATTATTATAATTATAGTGTACACTACAACTCAGAGGCGGCGATTGGCGAATATCCATTCAGATGATCATTCAATATTTTATGACTTTATCGAAAAATGCCACGCGCCCATAGAATAAACGGATGGTTTATGCCGCATATCTGATTTCTAGAATTGGTTCAGAATCGGTAATGCAAGGAACCAAAACAACCATAATGGTTTTCGTTGAACGAATACTTTGGCAACAATATGACAAATTAAAAAAAAAAAGGAAAAGTCCCTTTCTAGCAACTACAGACCTATCGAACTGCTATCTGTTATCTTGAAGGTCATAGACCATCAACTTCGAGCTCATGAAATATCTAGAACGCTCAGAAATTGAGAATGATCGACAATGTGCTTTTCGTTATCAACGATCAACTGATATCATGCATGCTTCTGTCTCAACTATTTGGCAGCTTTCTATTGGCATTACACATATTCAAGGCATTTGATTGCAATCGGTCCCTCTTTCAGAATTCTCTAAGTGGTAGTTGATGTAGTTTCATCCGACACTCTACCTATAAATGCTGGTGATCCGCATGGTTCCATTCTAGTACCAACACTGTTACTTCTCCACATCAATTATTTGTTCGGCGCTACCACGTGCCTAGTGCACATCTTTGAGGATAATAAAACCGCTTCCTCTTCCAAAGCTCCAACATTAGCGTGAAGCCAAATAAGAACGGGGAGGACCGTGAAAGATTCAAGAATGAACTTATCACAGATGCTGAAATGGGGATCCATCAACTTAGTAGAGTTCATTATGAACAAAACCCGAGTTTGTTAATTCTCTAAAAAAGCTAATCTTACAGTAGCCAGCGTCACTATGTCAAGAGTACCGATACCACTGAAGCTTTCGATTTCAATGGCGAAAAACTATATGAGGTTTACTTGTTTACTTGTTTGTTGGCATTTCACTTCCAGTCAACTGATTGTGATTTATTAATTACAAATTCTGATCAATACTTAACTGTTCCCATACAGTGCGGCTTTTAATAGTCCCCCCCCCCCGTTAACTTTTGAACGGTTCGACGTAGAAACATGAATAAAAAACCGTTTCGAAGGTTTCACCAATTTTGAAATTAAAAATATGGTGATTGCTCAATAAGGGGCGCGGGGGGGGCATCAACTAAAATTTTTTTAGCATGGTGGGTAAAGTAGCACATCGTCGAAAAGGAAATCCCATTCTCTTTACAACCATCTAGATTTTCTTGAATTTCATTTATAATTTTTTAAAAAATTATAAACAAAATTCACAAATATTTAGATGGTTGTGAAGAAAATTGAATTCTCTTTTCAACGATGTGCCACTTGACCCCCCATGCCATATAAAAATTTTGAGTCAATGCGCCCCCCGCGCCCCCTATCCAGCAATCACCATATTTTTCATTTCAAAAAGTATTATTGGCAAAATCCTCGAAATGGTTTTTTATTCATATTAATACGTCGAACCGTTCAAAAGTTAACAGGGGGCGGGGGACTATTAAAAGCCGCACTGTATATGAAGTGTAGCCCCCAAACACACATTAAATCTTTTAGATCACCCATGTCTAGGGCTGGCCCTACCATACGGCATATGGAGCGGCCGCTTCAGGTGCCAAATCCCAGGGGGCTTCTCAGTGATACAAATCCGGCGTATGACAAAAAAACTGATAAATTCTATGTTTGACCCCCAAATAAAAATTCTGGTTACGCCATGATTGGATCTCGCCTTATCCAAAAAAATTGCCATTTGTTTCGTCGGCGATGCTTCGATTGCAACCTCGCTCACTTCTTTGTAAAACTGCAGAAAAAAAGAAAAAAAAGGTTAACGATGTCACTCTGTTTTATAGATATTTTCATGATAGAAGCTCTGCTGAAATCATCAATTGTTCCAACGTTAGCTGTCTCATCGAGACTGACCCATCGAGTCATTGATCGCATCCATGTATCGTCCCTTTGCATACTTCCAGAACATCTCTTTCCCAGGGCTCGTTCTCCCAACGAATAGCTTTGGCATACAGAAATTCGAAAACACCGATTCCTACCTACTTTTCCTCAGTTCTCACGATGTTCTTTAAACATTACGAGGTGGTGCTTTAGGTTTTCCTTTTCCTGCAGCTGAAAAGTGAATACACCACCAAAAATCAGTAAGTCGCCCCGGAGCGCCACGGCAAATAATAATAATAGCCGTCCTCTACCCGCACATGCTATGCCTTTGGATACACTCTACGATTGTTTATGAGGTAGTATTATTATTATTATTATTACAGGATTTTTCCTTTCGTGAACACCAGACCATAAAAAAATAAAAGGTTAAGTTTTTATTTTGTTATCGATGATTCCATTAACGAAAAAAGGCGATTCGTGCAAACGGATGAGTTGAAATTGGAGTTTTTGAAGAATAATCAGTATCCAGTGAAGTAGAAAGATTGATGTATCAGTGTATTTGTGTGGATAATTAGATTATTGAAAATTGTTGATTGTGAAGCTGTAAATAAACAAGTCATAAACTGCCCAGTATTTGTCTGTATCCACGAACCCTAGTATCGTAACAGTTGGATGATTGGCTATGAACGGGTGTCCAAGAAACTTTTGGGTGCACCAAAGGAGATTTGAGGAAATCGATGTCAGAGTCATTGGTCATTCAATACAGGCGATTTCCAATGAGATTTTGAGAGGACTCAAGTCGATTCAGAACAGTTGTCATGAATAGCCGTTAGTCAAGATCATTTATAGTAAATACAAGACAACAAACGGCTAGTATGGAGAACTATAAGTAAAATGATGTCCAATATAATGGAGATGATGGAACGTTGATTTCAAATGGAGAAAGGACGAATATGCAAAGAGAAACTGGAATATGGAAAACGAAGACACAAAAAGGAAAAACGAAGGCGAAAAGAGATAACTAAGAACAGAGGCGCACACAGGAAATTGAAAAAAGAGCTAGAGTAAACCAAGTGTTAAGGGAACAAAACAAAATAAACAATTTTATGAGAACCTGCGTCGAAATATTTTCCAAGAAATGATGCCGGCAAAGACAAGAATAGCAGTTGCGACGAGTTTTACATGAACAAGAAAATGAAGGGTCTGAAGAAAAACAAGTGGTGCTGGGCCATCAGCTAGGGGCTCATACCGTCTTACGTTCTTATTCAATCGGGTAGTTTCCTGTATGCCCGCTCATTTCATTAGTTTTAAGTTGTCATTCTTCGTTTGTATTATGGCCCGACTAACTCTAAATGTAAACAAACTGTTTACAATGTCTCACCACCCGTCACCACCCTCGCCCACAAATTGTATGGAAAAGGATAGTCTCCATTTCAGAACAGGTATTTGTGTAGGTTTAGGTATTGCATCTATATGACTTTTATTACTCTGAGAATACCTACCATCTTGAACGATGGAAAATAGCAACTTAAATTTATCTTTCAGCCGCAGATGATTCCACAAATGAATTTATGAACATCCTGTTCATATTTTCAAATAAAAATCAAAAGTCATTTCTATGACAGGTTTATGCCAAAAAAAATAATTTTCTGTCACTGCAGAAGAAATATTACCATCATTTCCATCCTTGCTAAGTGAAATTGCTTCTGAAGAGTCTGTTTTCCAATTCTTCCGACCTCCCTGATGATCTTTCTCGTATCAATGAATTGAACGATTTCTGTGAGTGATACTTTTGAATAAGCTTCTCCCTTTCTCGTTTTTTTATTTGAATTTTCAATGAAAACTAGAGATAATTTAAAAAACAACTATCTGAATGAAAATTCAAATAACTTCTTTTCAGTTGGGGTCTTTTCATGATATCTATCAGTTGTAGTTCAATGTCCAGATGGTTTTAGCCGGGAAGTAGTTGTTTTTCTGTTAGATAATACAAAAATATCACATTTTTCAATTTCAATGTAGAATGATCATCTTTTCAGCATTTTTTGGATCTTTCCAGGGTTGCCATCTCTTCAGGAGCTAACTATCGTACCAGCTACACGAAATTATCAGATTTTGGCTGACAATATCGTACGTGTTTATTTTTCGCCTATACTGAATATGATTTTTCTACGGCTTGAGCCAAACATGTTCGTTGAATGAGTAAAACTGGTGTTTATAAGTTACAAAGTTGGCAAAACTGGTGTTTTTAAGTTGCAGAATTGGCAAAACTGGTAATTCAAGTCAGCTGGAGACTCGTCGTTTTCCAGGGTTCTTAATATAGGGGGGGTTACGAAATGTCATAAAGTTTGGCAGACATCTTGTTCGTTGATTGGTGAGAACGCGCGAAATTTGAAATGTATGAATGCTCATTAAACGATTACTAGATCCATAGATCAATACCTACTTCACATTGATTCACATAAATTAGAGCCACGGAACTCAAAACACATTAGAATAGCTTTTATAGTACCTAGATTTTTCAAATTAATGAAACAATGTATAAATAAATCATTTTTATATGAGGAAAATAAAACAAATTATATAAGTGAATGAAAGTATAATCGTTTAGTTTTTCCATATAAAACTTTCAAAATTCAAATAATAAAAATATAAACCAATTCTCATTCATTATTATAACAATAAAGAATTCTACATTTAAATATACTCACTAAAATATAAAATAGGAGAAATAGAAGTGACGCTGACAGGCATAAAATCTTACCTCAATATGACTTCGTATGCTATACAACAACAAATGATGAATTAAATTTCTTAAATATATTTAATTAAAGTATAAGATAAGGGAAACCAAATTTGAACGCAATAAATATAACCGAAATAATAAACTGCTCAGTGGAAAAAGAGAATGATAATCTCCGATGCTGTGAAGAGAGTGTTAGTATAATAATTTTGGTTTTCAACAGTTAACCCACCGTTTTTCGTAAGCCTTCGTCTCGACTTTGAACCAAATTCATTAACAACATAATCACTGCTTTCAAAATGTTGGGAACAAATCCTTGATGACTCGTTGGGTACCCAATCGTTAGCATTTCCGCAGTAGTTGATCCACGAATCCTTCCGAGAATCCTTTGGGAATCTGTGGAAACTGAAACCGACTGAACCAAGCACGATGCTTGTAGAAGTATTGGAACAGTATTTCACGGCGCATTTTGAATGACCCGGCATTTTTGAAATTTGTCAAAAATTAAAAATTTCAACCAAACAGAAACAACTGAAGTTAGTTATATTTCTGGTTATATTACCAAAATCACTAAGTAGGTTAGCCAACTTAAATTCCCACCAATCCACCTTTTCCTCAGGGACCCCCTCGTCAAAAAGCTCACTTATTTCGTAACCCCCCCTATATTAAGAACCCTGGTCGTTTTCTAAGTTTCCTAACTGTCAGCGTCATGGTTTAAGGTTATGTCTATGGCATCATGTGATGACTGTGATGTGCATTTTTCAATTTTGAAGCTGGCTTTTATACCAAATGTGTATTTTTTAATCTTGAATTGAATATTTTCACTTTTTGCCAAAATTATCGTACAATCAGCCTTATCGTTCGCAGCCATAACGTACATAGTACAGAAGGCCGAATTATCGTTCAAAACGATAATTATCGTACGGGTTGGCAACCCTGCATCTTTCGCTTAACAGGAGCATATGAAATATTTCAACTTTTCGTACTTGACATATAAAGACATTGCATAGCATTACATTTTTAACAAAACTCTTCATGGAGCATGAGTATTGTCACCAATTACCATTTCAGAACATATTCAGTTGGTTGTCTTAATTAATTGATCGACTTCATCAGACTTATCGTTGTTCTCTGATCGGAAAAAATCGACACGCTCCAGATAATGTTCTCAACCCATATCAGATAACCAGATAAACTGAATTCATATAATCAATTTTAATAAACAGCAATTTCTTAACGATCCCATTACATTAATGAAAGGGCTTTTTGCAACTATTAGCAGAGACATTTTGCAACAATATTTCAATGTAAGTAACGATCATAACTAACATGAAACACTATAATTGCCAGTTTTATCTAAATGTGATATCAGGATCGCCCACTGTTATATCTTGCTGGATCAATTTTCATTGTGTTTGACTTTTAATTTGTACCCACTAACGAGGCAGCAGAAAGATTCATCATTGGAGTGGCCTATTTACGACACATGTAACGATCTACTTGATTGCTCCATACTGTAAATATTTCAGTTGAATATCGTATTGGTGATTTTTATGAATACGTGACATTGATTTCGTTTGAGAACATAAATGAATACTTATAGACCGGTGGATAATGACAGATTTCGAGATACGATTTTACTGAGTATGCCTTTTGGAGGACAATATTGTCCTTATATATACAGTGCGGCTTTTTATAGTCCCCCCCCCTGTTAACTTTTGAACGGTTTGACGTAGAGCGATAAAAAAAAAACCGTTTCGAGGGTTTCACCAATACTACCTTTTGAAATATAACGCATTGTGATTGCTCGATAGATGGCGCGGGGGGGCACAAAAACCTAATTTTTTTAAATGGCATGGGAGGTCGAGTGACACATCGTTGAAAAGAGAATCCAATTCTCTTTTCAACCATCTAATTTTTTTAAAATTTCGTTAATATATTTTTTCACAATAAGCGTTTGAAGTGTCAATGCAACAAAAAGAAAACAAACTATTATGACATGTAATATTTAAATAATTAGAAGCAAAATTGTTGTCAATTAACGAAGCAGGTGTTCGAAATGTCCACCTAATACTTCTTGACAATAAAAAATTCGATTCACAAATTCCTGCCGAACATTATTCAACATGTCTGTATAAAACTGCTTACAAAAAAGAACGATTGCCTGAGTTCTGTTTAAACTACAAACATTTTCAATAGTGAAAGAATAACATTCTGTGATTTTAATAAGAACATTTGTTGTAATATTTAGTTTATCTCCTGAATTGTTGATATGTAATATGGCATACGAGTTGTGCGAGTTCATCATATTAAAAAATCAAAATGAAGTTGCACAATGGATTTAAAAAATTCTTTGTTTTAGAGCTGATATATGGAGATGAAATAAGAAATGGTAAGTTGTGCGACTGTTTGTAGAAAAAGTTACAAAATTATGAAATAACGTCTGCGTGTTTAATCAGTATGCCACTTGGTTTATAATTGAAGTTAGTAATTTACTTCGTTGAAATAATATCGATATCATTCGCGTGGTCGTAGGGAAAATAGTGTACATCAATTACTTGTGCTACAATATTTCCCACTCGTAGGAAAAATGTCACTTTCCGTTTATTACATTACGTAATAGACATAACACTGGTGCATGTCTAGAAAAACATAAAGTGCACGAAAATTGTTCTTACAGTTTTGTTCAAGTAGAAAATGTTAGGTCACGAAGAAAAAACAACACAACAAATTTTCAATGAAATAATACAAAGTAAGAATGAAATAAAAAATGCAATTCAAGCAAGTGAGGCTGATAGGGTAAGGCTTGATATCGAAACGCTTAAAAACAAAGTAAATTACCTGGAGCAAGAAAATACAAAACTGAAACAAAAAATCGAATCACTAGAAATAAAATCCAGGAAAAATAATTTCCTGATTTTTGGACTAGGAAAACCTTTCGAGGAAATCACTCCTGAAAATAATTGTAGGAAAATCAACCATCTCCTTGGGGTTAACTTAACGGTAGCAGATATCAACGATATTTTTCCTCTAGGACGCTCAAATAATAGCCCAATCAAAGTCGAATTAGCATCTCACCTGAAAAAAAAGTTTATTTTTGAGAACTGTAAAAAGCTGAGAGGCACAAACATTTATATTGTCCATGACCTAACGGAGATACAGAGAGAAGAAAATAAAATACTACGGAAACATCTACAAAGCCAAAGAAACAGTATCTAACAGAGCTTACATTAAAGAAAATAAACTTGTTGTGAATGAAATCACTTATTCAATCGAAGAAATAGTGAATCTATAAAGTATTTAGGAATTATTATAGATAGACATTTGTGCTGGGATTTGCAGACGAAAAATGCGGTAAGGAAGTTGAGAGGCACTCTCTCCAAATTTAAATACTTAAGAAACTTCCTGGATATGTGGCATTTAAGAACGTTGTATTTCGGGCTTGCACAATCTCAAATTTCTTATGGTATAATAGGGTGGGGAGAAGTGAATGACTGTTACCTCACAAACCTACATATTATTCAAAAATGGATACTGAAAATTATACTCAATAAAGGAAAAACGTACTTTAGTGATAGTGTGTACAAGGAAGCTGCTGTACTGGATATCCGCTAACTGTTTTGTCTGACCATATTGACCGCTATTAAGAAAGGAAACATTCATCTGGAAGCAGTTGATCACTCCCATTACACTAGAAACCGAGCCAAACTCCTGAAAAGGCCATGTTGTGAAAAAACTATAGGGCAAAAGAACGTTGAATACGTAGCCCCACGACTCTATCAGATATTGCCAAAAGAAATAAAATTAACCAACAATCCAAAAGTATTCAAAAATAAAGTCAAAAAATGGTTAATTAATAAATAAATTAATTCTTATATTTTTTCAAATGTCTATATATATATATATATATATATATAAAAAACTCTTTAAATTAAGATATTCTCAACCTGATGAGTAAGAATATCCTTGGGGATGCAGTAAGGAATAAAAGGCCTCGTTGAAGTAACACTCTGGTGTTAAATAGTCAAGCTTTCAAAATTTTTTAATTTCTTTATCAAGACATCTGAAAATATTTATGGTGTAAACATAACACTAAAAATATGACAATATGAAAAACAACTTACTAACGTGAGGATAGTTTGAAGAAAATAGCATGCGCTTTTCCCTTAATATAAGTGACACAGTGTGCATTTTTAATTTTTCCGATTTTATAAACCAGTGCATATTTTTCATATCTTCTCCGTAAAACCTATTGTGTATACAATGACCAAGGGAAAAGCACATGCTATTTTCTTCAAACTATCCTCACGTTAGTAAGTTGTTTTTCATATTGTCATATTTTTAGTGTTATGTTTACACCATTAATATTTTCAGATGTCTTGATAAAGAAATTAAAAAATTTTGAAAGCTTGACTATTTAACACCAGAGTGTTACTTCAACGAGGCCTTTTATTCCTGACTGCATCCCCAAGGATATTCTTACTCATCAGGTTGAGAATATCTTAATTTAAAGAGTTTTTTTCAACTAGTCCAGTCAAGAGACTACCCTTCTCGATATATATATATATATATATATATATATATATATATAAGAGCTTTCGGAATCGTTTATTTCATCATCAGGGAGACTACAAATGGAAAATGTCATATAAAAATTGTAAAATTCAAAACTATGAGTACTCACATCTTATTTGAGGATGCTTACATATATGTTCATAAATGTTATATATAAGTTACATAAAAAGAATTTTTCAGCTAATAAATACAACAGAAATTCAATATTTTCGTTGGTCTTTGACAAGGCAGAACTGAACGAAAAAAACAAATTAGTTGTACATAGGGACATACTTTATTTGTTTATATTGATATATGACAGTTACTTTTTGACAAGTGACATTATTATGTTCCAAGACAAATAATCTCAGTGTGTTCAAATTATTACGTTCAGTTACTATGATTTATTAGTGACAGTAAAAAAGAATAAATTTCACTCAAATGGCTTATATCTGTTCTTTTATTGATGGAATTATTGATGGAATTGAGAGATAAAAGCCATTTCTAAGAAAGATCTTTTTGAAAGATGTGATTCTCTTGCAAGAACAGTTGTTGAAGGGTAGTTCATTCGGTGGTCAAAATCATTGACATGTTTGGCTAAAGCACATCTTTCAGGATGTAATCTACTATCACTTTTATGAGAAGTTATTCTATAATTCAATAATCTTTTTGTTTGGCCAATTAATTTCTATCACAATCTAAACAAGGGATACTATAAACAACATTTGAAAGTGAAAAAATATCAATTTTGTCTTTTACTTTTGAATATATTTGTCTTATTGAAATAACTGTTTTTATTTATTAGCTGAAAAATTCTTTTTATGTAACTTATATATAAAATTTATGAACATATATGTAAGCATCCTCAAATAAGATGTGAGTACTCATAATTTTGAATTTTACAATTTTTTCCATTGGTAGTCTCCCTGATGATGGAATAAACGATTCCGAAAGCTTGGAAAAACTTAAAAGAGTTTCCTTTTACATCGCTGCAGCCCTACTATTAGTTATACTCTTAACTAGTCAGCGACTATCCTCCTTTTAATTTTATATATATATATATATATGTATATATATCATTTTATATATACAAACCTACTTTATATTATGCATACACTGCTTCTAGCCAAATAAAAAAAATAAATAAAAAAATAAATAATATATATTGTGACATCCACCCGATTGTGAAATTTTATTCGATAGTGAAAATGCTGACATGAAACACTTAATTCCCTACTTATCGTTTGAACCTTTTTGTAGTATCGTTATGATAATTGTTTTGATGATTATTTGTCATCCTAAAATATTTTATTATCCCTTTGTAATATATCTTAGAATTAGTTTTTATGAAACCTGGCTTTATATCACGTACAAGCGAAACTTATGTTATTGATGCCCTTGTTTATTTATATTTTTTAACTGTACCGAATTATTATCTCCATGTACATTTGATAAATAAACTTTATTATTATTATTATTATTATTATTACATAAGTTATGCAGGTCTTAAGTCTAAAAACAAAAAGATGGAAAGCCTGAACTTGTTATGATATCAATTTTACTGCCCGAAGTTTCGTTATCGGTCAACCACCATCAACATAATTTACGATCCTGTTTCCTTAAACACCGTTGAAATATTTTTCATAAAAAATTTGATCGAAATATGACAGTTTCATTACATTAAAGATCATCTTGAATTTTTGAAGAGATTTTTGAAAAATAATTTCAAAATTGGATAGGTACACTTGAGAGAACATATTTAGATACTTGGTTGAGAAGCTTTTGAACAATTCAAATTGGTGGCTAAAACGAAATAAAACTGTCATAAGTGATATTATTGAGTTGAGAATAAAAATAATAATTGTTTTTTTTTGTTTAAATGCACGATTATATATAAATGAACTAAAAAGGGAAAATATTTTTAGTGCATTTAAATATAAGCGTGTTATTTTTATTTTATTTTTTTATCATTATTTATTTTCTACTTTTTAGTCTTGTCGTCGTATCATATCTTGTATCGGTTTCAAATGCCATTTCATCACATTAAACTATGTTGAAACATTGTAACATGCTAACACTTCAATTGTATTTAAAAGGTTAGTATTTGGAGTCGATCTTTGGACCTTACCTTCTAGAGTGCGATCCGAAAGCACTGTCAAGTTTTTTTGAAGTCTAGTTTTTTCAATGTTATGTTTTTTTAATGTCTATATATATTTGAATTTTTCAATTTAAATAAATAATCATTTTTCATTGTCAACGGAATTATGTACACCTGTCAAATTTCAAATCAATCGGACGATTAGAAGTGGTCTAAAAATTGGTTACAAGATTTGACCGTGACAACAGGGTGAGTCAATATAAGCGTGGTAATAAAATAAAAAAATACTAGAAAAACAGTATTTAACAAAACAGAGCGGTACTAAAAAAAATTTGATGATGGTTGGTCGCAACTTTGGATTGTAGAACTGATAGTAAAACGAGAAACTCATAAAAAGTAGCTGTGAGAAGTGTTTCTTATTTTGTTTCAACTCTGACTATAAGACCGGAAAAAAATTAATGAGAAAACAAAAAATTCACATATATTTTCTGAAATAACTTTGTTTTTAGAAATTATATATCTACGTGGACATCAATATCTTGGGACTCACTGGCTGAGAGCAGATAAAGGCAATCATACGAAATATGAAGAAGGATCTGATCAATATAAACAGAACCCAGTTCGAGAAGGTGTGGAAACCTCTTACGTATATTATTATGTTTGTGTCCTGGTGAAAAACAACATGAGAGTAGAAGCAAGCCTGACATCATGATGATTGAATCATAGCAAATAAGGTTTTATTCGAGAAACTGGGAGCTTCGTAAAAATAAAAAAACAATAATAACATGAGAATAATTATTATAAATAATCTCCAGCCTTTCGCAAATTTCCTATACTATAAGAACTTTTGCTCACAAGCAATGAACAAAAATGATTCAACATCCCCATGCCAAACCACCCCTGCCGAACACCTGGCAAAGTTTTTCTTCAAGAACATACTTTGCTATGCTTCCTGTGTAACAACTAGCAAATGCCAATCAAAAACTATCTACATGCTAGTTTCACGGTTTTGCCGGTCATCGTTGCAGACCCGGTCAGGACGGAGAGCCACTGCTCTTATCCTTCAACTTGCAATTGAATACCATTTGTCAGGTGGTCGGTCCTACGATAACTCCAGTACCCACTTAGAAAATACGTGACAGAGATAGAGATATCTATTGTGTGTGGGGCAGGGGTGGTTTGGCAGTCGTATGGAGTAAGATTATTTTCTATTCGATGCTACTATAGTATAGGAAATTGGCGAAAGGCTGGATTATTTATAATTTATTTTCATGTTATGAAATTATGGCCTTGTGTCAAGTACGCCCAATTCAACAGGTAAAATAGCATTTAACATGATGTAAAATCGTGACAAAACATATTCATACAGCATTGCAATGAATCCAACTTTCTTATGCGGAATGAGTGTAACGTATTAAATTTTGACATACGTTACGATGGTCACGTTTCATTTCTTTGAACATTGAACATTACTCCATTAGAGCGTTAAATCAATTAATAACCATTAGGTTTTTTTTAATGTGTTTGGGTAATGTCTTCAGTTTCGAATACTGTATTTCCAATATTGATGATGGGATAGACGAAACAAGGACTTTACGTAGAAAAAAAATTATTAATTTAGTTCCAGCAAACCTAGCAACTTTTTTGTAAAAGAAAAAAGTAACTTACTTTCATCTCGTGAAGCACTGGTAAGAAGAATGATATATTTACCTGAAATGAAAAATACATATTAATATGGTGTAAGTATTAATAATCCGAAGAATGTTTCAAATATTGATTCTACCATACACTCATAAGTACATGTAGATAAATAGATCTTTATTATTATTAGTATACAGTGCTAGTCAAAAGTTCCCTTCTCGTACCTGTTCAACGGTTATACAGGACCACTGTTACTAATAAATAGGACCTTATAGGTTACTATAGCAAGTAACATCCCGTTTGAAAGGTATTGAACAAAAACAAAACCTATTCAGTCATGCTGATAATTTTGTTTGGGTTTTGGCTAATTTTTATGGATACATTAATATTATGCACAACGTTGTGTATGGCACAGTTGTGCAGAAATGTCACACAATTGTTTAATCTTTCATCATACGTGTTTTGTGAAATTCAATAAAAATTTGTGAAAGTCAATTTGTACAGTATTTATACAATTCTGTATTGCCGAAAAATACACAAAAATATGCACAACTACCATTACATAACTAATATGAAATATAATCTACTATTCGTTGGACTTAAGTTACACCATTCGTGCACTTTCCATTTCATATGCACAAATTGTCTAATATTTCAATACAATTGTTAAAACCGCCACCATTTGGTAACGGCATCATCTTACCCTACTCAATGCGCACGCGCGGTACATGCACCTGATCAATCGTGATTTTTTTTTTGTCGGTGTCGGTACTGTATGCCACATGCAGATGGGGGATGACTTGTGTTCAACTTTATAGTACCTATTGGGAATTCAACATAAGGGATACTCCCTCTGGTGTCAAGCTTTGACACTATATAGATAAGTTCATTGAAATTATTGTTTTCGTCAAAATTTTCAAGATTTTGGCTATTGTTTATGTGCATTTTGTTGAACCTCTAATTATTATTGATAAGTGACGAATTTTTGGTATATAAATGGTGAATATTCTGTTCTTCTGTTGACATAATGTACTCGAGAGTAGTTCAATGTTTGCCACTTTGGCGCTGGCATCTAATGTTGAATCCCCAATAGGTACCGCATCATTATTGTTTTTTGTTAATGTGTATATATGAGTGCAACTACTGCTATTGACCAGTCTATGTGAATGAAATGAATTCGTCAGAATACTTCTTGCAATGTTGAAACTTCCCGACTTAATACCGACATGTGAAGGCAAGTCTCGCCATTTTGTTTATAACATACGTCCCACAAATACAAAACTCCTTTTTATTATATGTATCGGATAGATAAGAACATGTCTTAACTACCTACTTAATAATTGAATAAGTCTTGACACGAAGAATAGGTAATTTTATTTCATGATGTCTGATAAGCTAACAACTGCGGTGGGCATCTAAAGCTTCTACGGTTTTACCGATCTTTTACGCGAGTTTAATAATAAAAAACTAAAAAAAACTAGCTGCAATGTAGGAGCACCGAGTCTGGACTGGTCTGGTCTGGCCATAGGTCTGCTGGCCAGATCGACTCCGTTTCCATGTAGGACCGGCCTAAAGATAGGTTGGTTTTACTCGACGTATCGGTGAATAAGACTGTACAGAATGGAAACGGAAAATCAACTGAAACAGTGGACATATGCTTCAATATTGTTCATGCTTATATTATTAGTATTATTTGTAATCAGAGTTTTAGTTACTTGAAGTTTTGAAAATATTTTAAGAGTTATTGTCTTACTTTTGGTTCATTTATGTTTCATGATGTGATACTTTGTTTTGGTCTTTTTTATAGTTTATATCTTCTCATTTTCATGTAATAAACATTATATTATTTATTTGCATTATTTTTATTTCTGCCTGTAGGAAGTTGAACGCCTTATAATACCTACACAATTTGTACGTGCTAATTACACAAATTTTACGAACCAATTACACAAATTGTTGCCATTTTCTACATACTAAATTTATGATTTTTATATGATGTATGCATAGACAGAACACAAATTGTTGACATACTTGGCACAACATACTGATTAATATTATATAGTTTGTGTATACCACAAATAACAATGCACAAAATTGTGTTTGTTTCTTAAACGAAATATTCACTTTTCATTTATTCCTTGTATCTGATAGGTTAATAAAAGTGGTTTACAAAATTAAACAAAACTATTCTGAATGATACAACACAGTATATCGCTTATACACAATATCTCGAATATAATTTTATGGAAGAATAATGAACAAATTCGTGCTGTCAACTTTTTAGAAACAAATTGTACTGAAATTATTCGCAATTGTGTAGAAAACAAACATTATTTCTCTCTGTGCACTTTCAGTTGTCCTTCTCTGATCATTTCTTAGCAAAGTTATAACAAGTGTAATGTTCGACCCAGGACTTGCAAAGGTGGGTTGTTTTGGTATGGTTCCAACTTTGGTGGTGCTAAACTCGATCCTCGTCTCAAAACATAATTGTAAGTACTGAATAAAACATTTGAAAAAGCGGTTCATTAGGTAACAACCTCCACATCCGCATCCAAGGAACAAACATACACTTTCAATACTCCAAACACAAAATTCTTCGCATTTCTGAATTTTTGTTTACTCGATAATATTGTAACCGAACCCAAACTGGGTTGCTGGCATTTCGGAACTTAATTGTGAAACGAATGGAAAGTGATAGATCCAGTAATCCCCTCATAAATTTTTCAGATATGTTATGAGTAACATTTCGTGGGGCATATAATAACAATGCGAGCATAAACCATAGGCATGACTTATTGACATTTGTTCCTTACTTGGTGAAGCATGCTTTCGTCCAATCTCTCCGGTTACGTAGTACGAATTCAGCGTGTCTGTATTCAGGGTATACGAATATGTTGGAATGTTTTAAAAAAAATACCAACGTCACGTTTGTCTTCTTCCAATTCCCGGTGTATATACCTAAAATAGTAAAACATACCAGTTCTCCTTTTTAGATAAGCACCGCGTACTGAAATTGCAGCAGTTTCTATAACAGACAGAAACTGATATTTTTTTTGGTTCTGGTCGAAAAGGACAATTCTGTATGCCTCAGGGAACACCTCCCGAAGCAGCGAGTTCCAAAGCTTATCCGTTCGTTGGAAGAACGAACCCTGGGAAAGAAATATTCTGCATGTCTCCAAAGTGACGGTATTAGTTATTTACCTAACAAGTGCGGAAAGTAGTACTTTTCCGCACGTGACGGCAGTTGCACGAACGACGCGGAGCGGAGTTCGGGCAAGCTATTAAGGGCGGAAAAGACCTTTTCCGTAAGAGTTAGGTACAATATTTTTCCTACTTGTCCATCTTATTTATGAAAAAACAAGGTTTTTAATAAACAAGTTTTTATAATAATGCTACAAAATGACTAATAAGACAGAATAGTTACATAGATCATTTAGTTAGTCCAAAATATCATCATTTTCAAAAATAAAAAAGTAACTTTTCCGAACGATTTTAAATTGTACGGAAAAGTACAACTTTCAAAACGAAAAATCGGAGGAAAAATAATATGAACGTGAGGACTGAGCTCTGCGGTGATCCAGAGAAGAAGAGCTCGTGAGCGAAGTATCCTTGACGAGAATTTTCAGCAAACATGTTGGCAAAGATATTGGCTTTTTTCTAAGCGTTTGTTCTTAGTGTTTCATCTTCCTTGGTTGGGGGAGGAAATGAGCTGGAAGTGGAATTTATTTCCACGGCTCAGCTTTGGCAAACGGCCAAAAGAGCGAGACACTGGACCTGTTAGGACACTCAACAAGCTTTGATTGCATCTTAGCGTTGTACGCCTCTTTCGATTATTCGATTGTTTCCTTGCATATGTTTCTTGCTTAAACATATGCCAATCTAGTGCCGTCAGGACCCATTGATGGCATGCTGCTTGCTTGAAGGCGACAGCTCTGGAGGAGTTTTTGATGAACCAGGGTGTATCAGATGTTGCTCTTCTTGATATATTTACATCCCCAGCATTATGATCCCAGAAATTGTATCGGCGCAGTGTGTTGGATTTCCAAAAGAGACACACGCTCTCTAGCATGAAAACGATGAAGAAAAAATGCGAAGACCATCCCAGTCGGCTGAATTCTAGTGCCATATAACACGGGGCAGTGGAGCACAAACTTCTATACTGTATGGATCGGGATTAGTGAGAAAGAGATCAAGTGTATTGGCATTCTAGTTGTTAACAACCTGCCTCTTCTGTTTTGTTGGAAAATATGTTGTGTACATTGAAATCTTCCATTATAATGACGTTCATTGTGCTCCTTCACAACGGTATCTCTAATGAAATACCTACAAAAATAAAAGTTTAAAAGCAAATCAATTATTGCGCTTCCATTTAACATTCTTTAAATTTGAACATTAAACGTGGTGTTCCAAATTATCGTTTACTTGCCTTGCAAAACTCATTCACGTTTACATTCCTTAGAAAACCGCCCCCAACTTTTTATACCAACTTGCATCCCCTGTTTATTGTCATCGAAAATTAAGTACCACGGTATTTTGAATATAGCGACATATCATACTTGGTTCTTTTGGCATTGATACAAAAAGATATATTATATTTTGAACTTTTAAATATCAAAAAATATATATATTTCCCTGCAAGCCTCAAAACGTCTGAACGTGTAGCATACGGCATTGTTGGTGGAATGCTACTATTATTATACTCTATTTCGTAAATTGTAGATAGGAACTCATTGTACATTTTTTAGGTGTTTTTGGAAGTACCTAGCATGGCCTGCTTTATATGAATTATGAACCGTAACACCTAAGAGTCACTATATACAATTCACGAACTCGAGTATACTACATTCGTTGTTCAAGATCATCTGTATCTACAGGTTATGTTTGATAGACTAATTCGTTAAGATAGCCCTACAAAAATAAGTCCAGTAGGGTGACGTCCGGTGATCGGGCCGGCCAAGCTATCGGTAAGTAAGTACCATTTGATCTCTATGGAAATGGGTGATCAATGTATTCATTAGAATTGAAGGTAAATAGCATTGTTGTAGAATACGATGAATGGCACAACTGACTCCGCACTTATGAATTATGACTAACGCATCCTCAAACTATGAAATAATTACCTACTGTTCAGTACTGCAAACGAGTCAACGGACAAAAAAATCATTGTCATTGGGTTTCTCAACTATACCCAATTCTTTAAAATGATATACCTAGTCCCACAGCAGCCGTAGCACTCCAGAATATTAGAAGGATACAAACTAGTAAGTATGATATGTCACTGTATTTGAACTAACGTGACAGATAATTTTCGATGGAACTATACAGGGGTTGCAATTCGCTAAAAAAAGTTGGGGTGTTTTTTCAAGGGTGGTGAACGTGAATGAGTTTTTATTTTCAAGGTAAAAGAAGGATATTATAGATGCCAATCAATAGAGTTTTTGATATATTTTTTATTTTAAGGACACCCTGTATGTCACAACTACAAAATAGAAGAATGATAATTTATTATATCCGAAGGAGATCGATATACCCCCACAATCAAAATTACAATCAAAAATTAGCCAGAAGAAGCTACAACAAGTCATGGAACTGTCTTTGCAAGATTTTTTGATGACATACAATGTAAAAATTTCGTTGCTTAATATAGCTACCATAAGCCAATCGTTACTTTTACAAAATTCACATATTAATATCCAATATCAAATTGTAACTAAGAATGAAATATATTTTATAATCAAGAAAAGATTTTATTGATAAATAAAGTTTAAAAATTTAAGTAATAACCTAAGCTTTTCTCAAGTTAAACAATTTCATTATTAAATAGTTCAGCTTAGTTAAGTTTAAGTCATCACTTCTGTCGTGCGTCCCAGTGATATTGTTTTATAATCTTCATAGTCTAAGAGCCGAAGAGAGGTCGACCTTCACCGTTCTGGTTAACGGATGAAACATACTTCTCATGAAGTTTCATGAATACACGAATACGCCTAAAATGGGTTGCCTATCAAAATGTGGTCCAGACTTTTTTTATTATCGATTTGTCAGAAATTTTTATTTATAAAAATTAATGCATTGCAGAATACTTGCATTAGAGTTGACAAAATTTCAAATTTCCAAAACGGTGTACAGGGGGAACAAAAAATAGAAATTTTGTAAAATACTCCTTATTATTGACATTATCAAAAAGTTCATTCAAGGAGGTAGTGCAGAATTGAAAACAATATTAAAATTTGGAATCATAGTTTACTCTTGATCAAAATTGTATATTTTGTTCCCCCTGTACACCGTTTGGAAATTTGAAATTTTGACAACTCTTATGTAAGTTTTCTGCAATGCACTAATTTTTATGAAGAATAAAATTTTCTGACAAATCCATAATAAAAAAGTTTTCGATATGGTGCAAATTTTTGAAACTCACTGTATATAGCCTGGACCACATTTTGATAGGCAACCCATTTTAGGCATATTCGTCTATTTATGAAACTTTATGAGAAGTATGTTTCATCCGTTAAACAGAACGGTGAAGGCCAGCGGTTAGACACGCTGTATGTATCCTGGAGAATCAACCTAGTGCCTCTCAAACAAAGGTAACTGAAAGTGATTTCATAAAATTTTTCGAACATTTTTGACTGCTTCAAAAACGAACATTTTTGTCATTTATTGATAAATTATTATATATATAACAACACATTTTCTTAATTGCCCTAATTTCGGAAACACCCTGTAGAGCGTCATTCCATAATCAAATTAAAGATGAGCCAATTCAGCTTGAGTTGGGCGACAAAGCGACATTCAACAATGTTCCAAAGATTAATATTTTCACCAAAAAAATTCGAAAAATAATTTTGGGTAGTGGAATTGTTTCTCCAAACCTGTATATAACTACTAAAAAAATCTTATCTGCTCATTTCTTCAAAAGCAACAATTTCCCGAAGTTCATTCAAATCAACCTTGGCGCAGATATCCTCAGCAATTGAATGCAATTGATCGTCCGAACCGAAACAGTAAAAAAAATGAGTACCAGCTCTAACCACTCCAACAATCTATTAATACATTCTATATTAAAATCGAGGTTGACCCACTGAACTTTTAAAAAACGTAAACATAACACATTTTCCTGGATTTTATGAATGATAAGATATCGATAACACTCAACACGACTGTTCTCAACAATGTGTAATAAATAATTAACATCGTTTTTAATATCAGATGAATTCCACTGGTGACCTGATTGTTTGTATCGCAATTTAAATAAATAGTATAATTTTAGAATTGTAGTCCGGTCAATACTTCAACTTTTTCTCAATACGTCTTGCTGAACTGAATAGGTATAATTAGTTTTCAAAGCGACATTCCAGCAAGCAACACAAAAACAAGTGTAGAAAAGGAAAAACCTATTAGACACAACTTTAGTAATTATTGCTATAAATATACTGGGTGTGACACTAAAGAATTAACATCGCCGAGAAACGTCAATGTTTGTAAGAAGGGAAACATACTCCCATCCCCTACTACCCAGACCAACCCCTTCTATCATTTTGAGATGAAAAAGAGGGCGTAGGGTAATTCAATGATGACAGCTGTTAGTGGTGTAACGTATTTTTACTTTCTCAAGAATTCGAATATCTCAAAGTACAGTTTGGCAAACATAGCAGCAAGCGTGAAATTCCCACTTCATAAGCCAACAATCACGAGATGTTAGGTGACTTATCACTGGATAGTCCATCGTACGACTAATGCGCATGAAGGGCGTGCATATTTTCATACTTGCAGCTATGTTTGCCAGACTGTAAATCCACACTTTTCATTCATGTTGATGATGATAACGGATCTTCATGGTGATTGTGTGAATTGAATTCTATTAGCAGATAGGATGATAGCACAGAAATTAACAGAGGACCCATAAATTAGGTAGCTCGCTCACCAGACTTGCACCCAATGATTTTTTTTTGCTCACTTGAAATTCGATATGTGTAAAACTCAACTTATTCTCCTAAATGGTTTGATGAAGAGAATGAATGGGCATTTCCAGTATCTTAAAATATGCACTTTGTTACATGACGTAATGGAGGGAAGTGTATAAAATAGTCCTACCTATTTATTTACTCTAAATTTTTAAATGATTTATTATTCAATATTGAATACGTGATTTCAATGTCCATAAATTCAAACGCTCTTCAGCTGTCAGTGTCTTATTGTAATATGATTGGCTGAAGTTTGAGATGTAATGGCGCGGAAAAAACCGAGAGTGTCTGAGAGACGCCGCAGTTGCCAAGTCTTTGTAAAATCTCCGAATTAATTACGAGTAATAAAAAATTTAAGTAAATTGTTAGCAATTTATTACTAGCTTCTGTCAAGTTACCGTGAACACGAAAATATTTCAAGATTAGGAAAGATCATATATGCTGTCATTTTCCAGTCGAGCAGATTCAGCCACATATTCTGTCAGATGATATAGCAGATATTTTCGTTAGCATTATTATAAATAAATTCAGTAACCATAATATATTTTCATGTGATAATTATCATTTATTAAAACATCGTGATCTGAATTTAATCTTCGTTGAAATTAATATTTGAAAATATAACAGCCAGGTGTGGCAACCATTTATACAAATCAATAATAAGAACATAACCTTCTGATTAGCAATTATTCATTATTGGGTGTATTGTTTTAAGATTTTGTTCGTTTATTGTGAATTTGGGTAGTGATTTTGACAATGTTCGCAAATAAATGTTTAGTCCTGATTTGTTTATGTGCCAAGAAATGCAGGTGTAAACAATAACTGGAGGATATATAGCTTTGAAACTTGCTGAAACATTTCATCTCGGTAGAAATAATGTTGCCGGCGAAGACCACTTCGAAGTGAGTCTTTCAATAATTCAGTTGTGTTCACAATATAATTCACGATATACACGAGAGGACATCCAAGTATATCCAATCAGAATCACTCCCCGATTGACGTCACACGGCTTCCCGATCTTCTGATCTTTTGAATTTAGTAGTTCATTTTGGCGTTTTCAATATATTTTTTTTTTCGGTAAATTGATGAAAAAAAAACGAATACTGAACACGAGTTATGTAAGAATGTACTATATCGAAATATATTTTTTCTGAACTGGAAACGCTCATTATGTATGAATGCCATGCAATTACCAGAGCACCGCTCTCATAAAGTGCAATTTCAAACATTTTCATCAGTTTTTTTTCCATTTTGAAGATTTATTCACCCAAACTTCTGACATTGATCGCAAGCAGCGGCGTCACCAATAAAATTTTAGTTTTCATTGAAAATGGATATTTTCGAATGATTCTCTAATGAATGCAAAGTGGTTTTTATCTATATCTATATCTATATTTTGAAATTGGTACTGAATACTCCGGGAAAACTAACATTCTGCCATAAGATCTCACGTTAAAAAATTTGATTCGGAGAAAATAAATCTGCGAATTTGCCACGTGTTCAGCTGCTTCATAAGAGGTCACTGAAATATCTTCAGGATATTATAATCCAGATACTGTTTATTAATAATGAAGAACCATGTATCTACACAATTATAATTTCAATTTTTCATTGGAACAAAAAATTAAATGATTTTTGGCAAATTGTTGGAATCATACATACCTACGGTATTTTGTTGATTGTAGTTTTTTGTTATGTCAAAAATTTAATAAATTTTTTGTTCTAATGAACAATTTAAATTGAATTTGTGTAGTTACTTGGTTCTTCATCAATAATTAACAGTATCTAGATTACAATGTTCTTAAAATATTCCAAAGACCTCTTATATGAAGCAGCTGAACACATGGTAAATTCACATATTTCAAATTTTCTCGGAATAAAATAGAAATAGCTTGCGAATCTTCACAAAACCATATTTGAAATAATTGTTGTTGGCCTCACTAATGAGTTTCTTCGTCAGAAATGTACTTTTCCAAATAGATTTTCTTTGTGGCAAAAATTCTAGTTTTATTTTTTTATCTCAGATCTTTTTCAAAATTTGAACATAGCTATATATATTCACATAAGTAAAGGTAGATATTTGATTAAATCCTCGTTTTTCCCGTCACTTCGCGTCTTCGCTTCGCGTCTGGAGACAACACATCCTCAAGCTAAACTCTAATACTTTTCTCCCTTGTATAATAAATAACTATTATAATTGGTGTAAATCTATCCAATCATTTTCTAGATACAAAAAGTGACATTAAATACTATAATATTTAAATACTATAATATGTCGGCTAAATGAATCTTTACCTCAGGAGTTTTGAAGCGACACCTGGTGCCAATGGTGATCGCGAATGGCAGAACTATTATTTACCGTCTGCTTACTATAAATATCACGGGAAAAAATTGCATACGCTTCTCTCGTGTAGAAAGCGCTGTATTTGTTTTGTAAACGAATATAATTGTATTTTCATTTTACAATTTTTTTTAACGAATAGTGGTGATACCTGATACATAAAAATAAATTTCATAAACAGACAGTCTTGTTTCATTCTACATAATACCTCAAATTTCAGCATAGAAATTGTGACTTCCTACAATGGAAATTATTTTTTCAAGTAGGTACTTAACATTCTCAGAATATCACGCTTCACCTGCCAAACTCACCTGTGAAATCTTCCCGTCCTTTGTATCCCGCTTGAACCGTTTTATTGGACTTGATTTATGACGCCAACTAAAATTGCCCTATATTTTAACAAAGTGGTCTGAAGGCAGGACTAAAATAGACAAACATTTATCTTTATAGAAGCTGGAAGAATTTATAACTCTATTATCCGGATCGTACGTTCTATAAATTAAAAAAACCCTCAGGTAAACTTGACATACTGGTACAATAGTTACCGATGTTTTCGTAAACTAAAAGCACGCCTATATTGTGACAAATAGGGCATTAGTTCTGCTGTAAACACTGCCACCAATTTTCCAAAATACTATAAATAAGGGACTTTTTATACAAGGTGTCCCGTCTCGCTATGTTCAAATTTTGGTAGTGCAACGTAAATTTCATTTCCCCCAAAAGAGTATATTCATATATATTTGTCAATAAAAATTGATTTTATTTGAAAAATTGTTCAATTAATAGTATTTATCTGCTGGCATGTCATAATGACATCGTAATGTTAATGTATTTTAGTGACATAATGAACTAACCTGTGGCAGAAGTCCATTGTGTCTCGAAGTGGAGTGGTATAGATTTACGATGCAGAAAAACTTAAGTCCTCTCCTCAATTTAATATAAAAACCAAATATTATGTGATGGTAGAACGATAAAAAAACTATCGATCAGTTCATTGGTATCATAATAATACATGTTTCGAACCTATATAGGTTCATCTTCAGCTAAGATTAAAATTCTACAATAAAAGAAGATAAAAACCAAATATTATGTGATGGTATAACGATAAAAAAACTATCGATCAGTTCATTGGTATCATAGTAGTACATGTTTCGAACCTATATAGGTTCATCTTCAGCTAAGAATAAAATTCTACAATAAAAGAAGAACAGTGTAACTATCAGTAATCCAATACAATATGATATTAATCACATGGAGAGAAAAATGTTAGATAGAAACTTTAATAAAATTAATAAAGGGTGTCACCACATGTTCCCACTGGGGGTTAGTGGGCACAAAAAAATGACAATGACGGAGGCTTAGAGACTTTATCGAAACGGAGAAGTTGCTAGCCCCAGTGAGTACACAAAACATGGGGCAACACACCCAGTTGTGGAAAGTAGTAGGGAGCAAGAAGGAGGGCAATGGCCAGTTGCTAAATATTGGTATTGATGACGAGTCCTGCGAGGCCATCAGGAAAATGGGATACACCATTTTCTTCAGGTTCGGGATAATCCCCGTTCATGGCCTCCGCTCCGCAAGGGCTCGAGTAAAAAGAAAGAGGAAGAAGAGGCGGGCAAGACACCAGCCCCTGGGGCTGAAGAAGATACAGTGGCCAGCGAAGTCGAATCGACTGGGAGCGTGGACCAAGACATCACGGTGACCCCCAGCGAAGAAGAGCAAATGCTGCTGGATGATGAGGAGGCAAGCACTCCAACTCACCTGTAGCAATGGCTACCCCGGTCAAAGTTGCCCAGGTGAACACTCATCACGCTAAGCGGGCATCAGCCGCCTTATCGAGGGTGTTCGCCGGGACAAACTTGGGAGTTCTGTTGATCCAGGGGGCAGATCACAGGAATGCCGAACAGAGAAGGTAAGGTGATCTGAGGTCAGGTGTGACAACCCCAGAGCTTAAGCATCCTGATCAGAAATGATATTAATGATATCTGTCTTTCAGAATTTATGCCGAGGGACTTAGTACCGATTCAGGCAGTCATCAGCACCCTACTGAACAGAGCGTTGAGAATATATGAACCAAGGCCAACCAACACCTAACAGCTATGTTACAACTGAACGGCTACAACAAAAAACACAATTCGTGTAATTCGCGCCCAAGGGAGAAGAAAAGGAACACCAATGAAGAGCAACCCCAAGATAATGTATATTTGCTAAACAAAAACGAACCGAATCGGGAAATTTCTGAAGGAGAAAACAAACACCGTCTTCTAACCAACAAAGAAAACATAGGAATATTTGACATGATCCTGTTCGAAAACACCAAGAGGCTAGCAATGTCGAATCATCATCCAACCAGAATGTATTTAGAAGACAAGCACCAAGAAAACTCCAACACAAAAGAAGAGAGAAAATACCTACCAAAGATTTGGCACCCAGCACTGAAAGGCACCGAAACGAACCATTAACCCAAATCGAGCGGAAAGTACGCGCGAACCCACCATCGCAGAAAGTGCGCGCCAAAACAGCACTATAAATGACGTGCCAGGAACGAGAGCTTCATTTCCAGTCAAGTAGAGTACTTTAACCACGCCACTAAAGATGACTGCAGCAGTTGCAGTTGGAACATTTTGAGATTTTAACCCGGTAACCAGAATGTGGTCTTCAAGTTCAAAACAATAATATCGATAATTTTTTGATTAGTAACCAGTAGAAGATAGTTTTATTCAATTTTCCTTACTTATGCGTTTTTCAAAAAACCTCTCCCACCTATTTATCGGTCCTTTGTCAAGAAATATACACCAGACACGGAATATCAACGCTAATAAAGCTCATATAACCCCAAAAGAAAAATGATATTGCATTTAACCAAGTCGTGCTCGTAATTTGGAATCCAGTTTAAGTTCAGTGGGTCAGCGGCGTCTAGGGACCGCCGAAAGTAGGACGCTGAAGGCGTCACGACGCACTTACTCGTGTCGACATTGACTTTCTTGGATGGAAAACGGGGCATTTACTCAATCGATCGACCTCAATACTTTATTAATACGTTTTGTGGCTTGCTCGTGTCCAAACACTTTGATTACTGTAAAATCTCGGGATGAGAAGACATGTGTGAAAAGGAGGGAGTAGCATTTTCAGACTTTTTTTCGAACAACAAATCGATTTGAATATTCGTTTCAGAGACCGGTTTTGCTGTCGTAATTCCATCAGAAATGAGTTTCGTGAAAGTCCTCCACCAACTGTTGTACAATAAAACATTGATGCTGTTGATCGACATGTGTCTTACCGTGATATACAGGGAGTTTCAGGACTTCGCCTTTTCCTCTCAAGAATTTATAGAGAGGGTCAAAATATCACCAGTACTTCATATAACCTTTTTCATGACGACCTTCGTTATTAAGTTACGGGCCCTCGAAATTAGAAACTGAAAAAACACTTTTCTTCAACAAATATTTCAAAAGAATATTACAAAAGAGGATATCAAAAGAAAGCTGAAAGGAAAATAATTATGTCGAAAACTGAAGAACCATTCAGAAGATGTTGTTCGGAATTATCAACTACTGAAACAGAAAATTAATTGTTACTGTCCAAAATCAGAATACATATTCTTAAACCAGATTTACGCCCTAAACACTCATCAACCGATTTGTGCAATATATTCAACAAATTCTCTGAAGAACTGGTGCAGGTATATAGATATTTTTGGAATTAACTTGTCCTCTTCCTAAATCGACACGCAATCTATTGCTGGAAGAAAAAATATCAATCAATTATCAGCTTTATTTAATTACCATTAATAGGTTTTTTTTTTCGTCTATAAGTTAATGATACATGTCTACTGGGAATAATCCTCCACGATTCACTGTTGCGTAAAAAATTAACAGTGCCGCTCCTCAAGCTGCGTAAGCCTTCCCAGAACACATGGCGAATAACCATAGCAGTCGATTCAAAACTCAAAAAAAAAAATATCAAAAATTAACTTGATTTTCGTCACTTATGAAACAAATAAATTCCTTGGATGAGGTGTTATGCATGAATCAGTTGTTCTGTTGAAGTTCAGGAACGGATGTTCCACAACCAAAAACTTTGAAATGACAGATTTTTTAATATTTTTCAACAAAACAATGTTTGCGGGGCAATTTTCTGAATGAAAGTACTCGGATGTAAAATCGATCGGAGCAGAAAACATTTTTGATAAAAATGCCATTTTATTCAATGAAATCCAACCTGAAACGTCCACCATTATTTGAAAAGGTTTATTTAAATGAGAATAGGAATAATGGGTGCTAATCTTCATTAGAAATGTTTAAAAATCAAACACATTTACCTAACAAAACTTATAGTGTTGTGATAGAAGTCAGGAAGAAGTCAGAAGAAAAAGATTTTCATTGAAAAAAATTATTTGAAATATTTTTGGGCGTCTTAAATTGGATGCGAAGAATAAAAACATCGAAGGGTGTTCTCAAAGCTTCGGAAAACGATGTTATGGTATATTTCGAAGGAAACGCTAAAAACAAACTCGATACTGGAACAAACTTTGAAATTAAAAGAAAACGTTGACATATCGAAATATTTTAGGTAAATTACTTTTTAAAACGGAGGAATGAGTCCTATGAGCCAAAGATCAATTTATAAAGTTTATTACTGAAGTTCCTGATGAAAATTTCCATTATTCTTCAAATTAAAGTACAGTAGTACACATCTAGCTCTAGATACGAAAATATTTACGTCCACGATGCGCGGTAGCCCCATGACGTCGTACCTAGTAAAAAGGCACAATTATATTCAGTCAACCGCTGGTAGAGTCTGTGAAAAATTAATACACAACTAAAAGTTTTAAACTAATTTTAAAGACAAAGTTTTAAATGGTCAGACACGGAAGTGATAGCTAATGTTATTCGCTTTATGAGAAAGGAGGCGAAAAACAATAAACTATTAAAATATTTGAAAAAGGCGCTCGAGTGCATATATAATGGTTCGTGTATTCGTGGATACGATTGTACCCTTTTTGCTTACAGACCCGAGCGTACAGCCTATCCTTTTCCTTCCGAATGCCTTCTCATCTTATTCTTTGCGGAGTAAGAATTTAATATTTACAGGTAGATTGGTTTTACTGTACTTAAATGATTTAACTGGCACTAATGGTTTGTGTGCCTTGTAATGCCTTCAACTTCAAATCAACATCAAATACAGTAGAAAACTTGACGTCTAATACTGGTAGATCTGCGATTAACATGACTTGCAATAACTGCCGGATTAATTATTATTTATGAGTGGTTTTTGATATCAGCTGGTTCGATTATAAATTAATTAACAAACATTGTTCGTTCATTCTACTTTTTTTTGTCACTATTATCAATTGTTTTCATTTTTCTCCTACTCGGAGATAAATTTATCTTCCCGGCTCTAACACAGCAATAATAATGATTTATTTCAATACTATATGGTAGTGAAAAAAAGTTTTGTTACTTCAAGGGACCGTAACTTAGTAATGAAGGATTTCAGGAAATAGTTATTTAAGTAACAAGGAATCTAAAGACGTGTTAACAATCGAGGTGAGCGAGTACGAGCCGAGGCAAATCCGAGGCTTGTCGCTTGTCGAGGATGTTAAGAGTCGATACATTCCGTGTTACTTATTACGTTTTTCCCGCTGCTTATTGACATTTCTCCCTTCATGATTATTCGTTCCGCTATTTCATTCGAAGTTGCTTGTGCGCGTAACTAAGTTACCGACTAAACAGACAACAATAATATTCAAAAAGTCTCATAACCTAAAAATTGATATAAAGGAAGCTGAAGGTATTACTTGTCAAAGTCAAAGTTATTATTACCCTAGGCATGTAAATGACACTATTTATATTCCGTTGTCAAGATGAATTAGTAAACGAATGATATAGTCCATTTACCTGTTTTGTTGCTAAGCATGTATGGACTATTTACAGTGTCGGCAGCGGAAAAAAGATATTATATGAAGTACTTTTGTTATTATGTCCCCATCCATTCATTTCCGAGAGGATAAGAGGAAGTTCTAGGACACCATCATGTAAACTTTGTATAAAATGGATTCCACACAATTTGACAAGTCACAAAAAATTGTTGTTGTCGGCAATGCATGAAGACTTTCTAATTCAGAGACCATGGAACCGGTATTCAGGCTGTCCTCCATTTTCATTTATAGTTAGTTAGTTATAGACAGCTAATTAATTCCTGAAGAATCTTTCCAGTGGAGTCTAACTTAAATGGTTTTCGCACCTTTGGTAAGTTCTAAGATAGAGTATGACTTCTACGATTTTTCCTAGAGCCAAATTGACGAGTAATATCAAAAATTTTGGCAAACTTGTTAATAACTGAAATTGGTCTATAGTTGGTAGGGGGTCGTATTTAACCGAGCACCAAATTAATATTGATATTATTTCCAAATAATTATCTGGTGTCACGAAAAATTATAGTAGAGCAACAAAATTTAATTGCCAAATTATTTATTTTGAGCCTCAAGTATTGAGTTTTGAAGGTATATTTCAGCAGCAACTAATTATTGTTGATACCACAAATCTTACTTGAACACTAAATATTTTAGCACCAAAATAAACCTAGCTTGCGAGTCGAAAATGCGTGAATTAGTTTTTCGCTCGTGCTTGACACACAAACATAACCTGAGCAAGCTAATCTAGCTTGCATGAAAATGCGTGAGAGATTTTTTAATGTTTTTGGTGTTTATGTATTACATTAGGTACGACTTTAATATATATGCCAACTTTTTACATTTCAGGTACTCGTAAATTCAATTTCTGGTTGAGGTTTTCTGATGCTCGTTTATTACTTTTGGTGGCCAAATATTATTTAGGAGACAGGGTATAAAATGTGGCACGTAATGATGGAGCACAATAATTATTTTGGTGCTCATTTAAAATATACCTTTTTCAGAAGTTTGCCTGATTTGAATATATGACAATCAGGCAATATCCAGCCAGAAACATATTTACTTTTAATAATTTTCACGGTCCACATACAGGGTGAACTATTACTTATCAAAAATTAAATGGTGTACTAGTCTATCATGTAGGAAACACACCTGTGAAATTCCAGAGCAATACATGGAAATTCATATTGCCTCCTTAGACGCGCTACTGAATCAATCGCCTATATTTCAACTCTCTCTCGCGAAGATCAATTTCCAAGACCCTCGCTATTTACAACTGTTCATGCGGCCTGTCATTTTTAGTAAATTACGGTGTTTTTCGTTAATCGATCGTTCAAAAGGCGTTGTAGATACCTATGGGTCGAATGTGTTTTAGATACATTTTATTCGCTTAAGAAAATGAAACCCTCGAACTTCGCCCTCGAATTTAAACATTCTTGCGCGAATAAAATGCTAAGTATCTAAAACCCTTGTACGATAAATAACTATAATATCAACTTCATCTTCTGATCAATGATGAAGTGAAATCGGACAGTTTCTTGATACGATTCAGTTCGTTCTGATAATTCAGATGTTCCCTATTTAAAATGCATATTTCATCATTTGAAAATATAATTTGATGAAATTCAATTGAAAATATTTGGAAGTACATCAATTCAACTCGACGCACGTTTCACTAACGAAGGTAGCACCATCAGGAGCTGTGAGTTTAGAGCATCTGAGGTATGGCAAGTTTGTTGGCGAAACATAAAATCAGCGTAGTTTTGGTGAAAAAAGTATCCAACAAACTCCCCAGTGTATTCTGCACGTGCATTTACTTCAAATCCCAAACAAATATTAAAAAGCGTCTTTCAAATGAATGAATAAAGTTCATACAAATTGAATGCGTGATGGACACTATTCTATGATTTTACGTCTGATATAGTTGCATCGATTGACCCCAATAAAAAAAAGGGATATTATTTTATCTTTCATTCGAAATAAAAAAAACAGAGATACAGATATGTATTACACACACTAACATACACACATCAAGATAAATTATTCTGGTAAAAATGTGCCAAGGTTGTAGTTATATTGTTACAACAACGAAATATTGGCTATTGTTGTGAATGAAAATTAAATAATTGTATGTGATTACAATGCGATGGTTGTCTGATGTCTGACGATTGCATAAAGAGTTGATATTAACACTTTTTAATTGAAGTGTGAGTACGGTGATGTACAATTGAATAATTCTTTTGTATACAAACGCAAATATCAACAATTGTAAAATGCCTAAAACATATACTTAGAGAAATAATGTATATACCCAATGCTTTTCTTATCTCATTATCGAAATACTAGTACAGTCAGTGAAAAATATATGCGCCAGTCAAAAACTAACAGCGTCAGAAGGGACTTTTAATGTTATTCGAAAACTGTCAATGAGTGTGTAAAGAAAAAGTTTACTTAAAACTATAATAGATAAATGATTTATAATATGAATCAATGAAAATTTACAGAGTATCCCGAATTAATTACTGCGGAAGTTTTACTTCCATCTACTAATTATGTACATAAGTATACATACAGTGAGGACCAAAAGTCCGTCGCCCCCCTCGTAAATCCTTTATTTTACAACAAAAAATTTAACCCTTAAGTTGTATGGTTTCATTCGATATCTTTATTGGTGTAAGTTTCATTTATACAGATTGCCTCAAATAAACGCAGAGATTTAGAAGTTTATTTTCATTGGACTTATGGATATCTCCGTAGTCTTTGGAGATAACAGCATTAAACTTGGTATTGTTGGATGCCCTATGATCATCCAATGATATACAGGGTGTCCTATTCAAAAAAATAAACTTACACCGTTAAAGAGATCGAATAAAATCCAACAACTTATGGATTCAACATTTTTTGTAATATGTAAAAATAAAGAATTCACGGGGGGGGGGGCGACGGACTCAGAGTATGTCCTCACTGTATGTATATGTATATAATTAATATCAATAATTAATTCAGGGTGATCTGTAATTTTTATTGATTCATATTATAAATCATTTATCTATTATAGTTTCAAGTACATTTTTTCTTTACTGCAATGTATTTTTTTTGCACACTCATCGACAGTTTTTGAATAACATAAAAAGTTTCACTTCTGACGCTGTTATTTTTGACTGACGCATATATTTTTTGTATCGAGTGCTGAATTTTTGAGATTTTCAATATTTTCTACCTAGTAATTTTCGTTATAACATTGAATCATATCGTAATGACCAGAATCAACTACACCACTAAGTTACAATATCAATTGAAAATTAGATAAGTATTTCCATGTATGGCAGGTGTCCTATTATCTCGATGTATGACTATTTAGATAACTCCTTCTCTGAATGTTCCTATCTATGAAAAACACTCCTCCTCGTCCCGAAGAATTCGGTGGTGCTCTGCTCTGGAACGTATGGACAGAGCACCACCGAATTCTTTATTTGGTCGAGGCTAGTGTTCATTGGTTCAAGCGCAAATTTATTGAAACCGCCTATATCGAAGCCAATGGTGCCTTCAGTCAACCGAGCGCTGAAATTAAAAACGTATGGAGACCGCTAATGGACCGTTTTGGAGGGAGAAAAACCGCGAAAACACGCGCGTCACAAGACCGCGCGTAATTTCAACGTATTAACACCAGAGGTTGTCGACAGAATAAGTGAGATCGCATCACCGTTGAATTTATAGGAGAGACAGAGACGAAACTGTCGATAATAGAATTATTTGGTGAACGGAATACCATACCATATTGGCAGTCCTAAATTTTATATTCTCTCAATAAGTAACATGATCGCCATCAAAATGCCCGGCAACTATTCTCAGCTTCCGCCCTTTGTGCGAATCTTCGAAAACTTTTTCCGCCTCTCTAACTCTGCTCAAGTAAATGGTAAATAGAAAGAGACAAGGAGTTTAACAGATTTGTTAGCTTGACGAGTTTACTCTCATGCCAAAATTTCTACAGTGTCCCATAAAAAGTTTAACTTCTTTCATAAACTGTTAGTAGAGTTCACATAAACCACAATACTTAGCCCGTTTTGAAGGACCATGCTTCACCACTAAAAAAACACCCGGTTGGTAAAAAAAAGACTGATGTTTTCGCCTATAACTTGTCAACCGTTGAAAATATAAAAAAGTATATATTACAAAACAAGTTTTCTAAAAGGAAGTTGTCTGATTTTTCGTAGGACTGTATGTAGTTATGAATATGAAATATCAGTGACAATCCCACTCATGTATAGTAATTCCCATTTGCGAGTACAAAAATCGTTGTTTGCTATCGGCTAAATAGGAAGGAACAGAAACGCAAGTGGATAAAAATATCGGATAAATTACGTTACAATAGCAACGCTAGCATTTTACTGTTCGTTCATCAAGCATCGCGCGTCGCATCAGTTTGACAATTGTAATTGTCAAAAACAGAATTAAACAGGAAATAATATTCCAGTAAGTTTGTCGAAATTTGGATTTGGTTCTTTGTAAACATTATTCTTCCACTTATTGTTCTTTTAGTTTGTTAAATGAAGTTTAATTGAATTGAATGTTCTATTCATGGAATTGTCTTAACAAATACCACATGAGCTCAGATCTAGCGGGATATTTTTTACGGTGGTTTTCTCATACTCACTTTCATATAGGTAATTTAGCTCGATCTCTTATGACAAATCACTCGAGCTACGCTCTGGTGATTTTGTCAGAACAGCTCTCTTTGAATTGCAAATGAAAATAAGTATTCGAAAGCAACCACAAAAAATATCCGCGGCTAAATCTGACCTCTTATGGTATTACCCCCGAATAATTACTCTTATTATGTTTTATTATGCATACCTATTAAAACCTGCGAGGACTGCAAGTATTTTTCATCACATTCAAACAACAATTCGATTTTTCATCCTGGCTGAGTAGTTTTTGAGTAATTAGTTTTTATCGTCGCGTGCGAAGAAATTTAAATGAACAAATTCGCGCGCATATCCATATTAGGAATCTTGAGAAAATTTCGACTTTCTTGTAAACTATAGCTTATACAGAAAAACAGTAGAAAACTTTGCTTCTGGTCATTTATCAAGCTTTCTTTTTTTATGAATATTTGATATTTTCAACGGTGGATGACTTATAGGCAAAAACAGCTTTATTTTTGACCAAAGGGTGGTATTTTAGGGCCATGAACCTCCAAAACGGATTATTATAGTTTTAAGATATATGGGAATTCGACTACCAATTTATAAACCAAAATATGTCGATTTGGTGGGCAGATATTGTATTTTTTACTTCAGCGACTAAGCTATGTTATTTATTGGTTACTTCGTCATCCAAACGGACAATAACAAATAAGTGAGCGCAATCCGGTCCGTAAACATACAGCATCGGAAACTTTTCATCTGGGGTATAGACAGAAATCTACGCGAGCAACAAGGACCGCAATGATATGATAATACCACACAAATAAGAGAGACGCACTACTGCGCGCCTCTCCTGTTGCCTCGCCCGACGAATTTACAGCTCAGTTGATATCCCTTCCTCGAACGAGTAGAGGAGAAATTGTAATGCTCTCTCAACATTATAGCAAGCTAGTCTTCACGCTCTCATAAAACCACCATACCCCAGATGAAAACTTTCCGATACTGTAGACAGAAATGTACGCGAGCAACAAGGAAAGCAACGATATGATAATACCACATAAATAAGAGAGACGCACTATTGCGCGCCTCTCCTGTTACCTCGCCCGACGAATTTACGCTCAGTTGATATCCCTTCCTCGAGCGAGTAGAAGAGAAATTGTAATGCTCTCTCAACATTACAGCAAGCTAGTCTTCACGCTCTCATAAAACCACCATACCCTAGATGAAAACTTTCCGATAGTGTAGACAGAAATGTACGCGAGCAACAAGGAAAGCAACGATATGATAATACCACATAAATAAGAGAGACGCAGTATTGCGCGCCTCTCCTGTTGCCTCGCCCGACGAATTTACGCTCAGTTGATATCCCTTCCTCGAGCGAGTAGAAGAGAAATTGTAATGCTGTTGATGATTGATATTCGTAGCAGTACTAAATTTATCTTCGGGTTCCTCAAGGTTCTATATTGGGTCCCCTCACCTTTTTTCTGTTCTTCAACGATATGCCTGATCATTTAAGCATAAATCTAGTTAAGGAAAATCATTTTAAAGTGAAGATCAAAGAATTTTTGATCAACAGTTGTTTTTGTAGTGTTGATGAATATTTCAATCAATGATATATATTTATATTTATTTTGTAGAACTGACTATTTTCATGTATAAATGTAGTCTGTATGTTCGTAATTATTGTTTGACGTATCCTATAAAATTTTTATGAATGTAAAGGATTCAATGAGTCAAGGTCCAGTATATGAAATATTGAGGGTCCCATGTGGAATATAGAACTAACGCAGCTGGTATTAGCAGAACCTCTCTGACTGGTGGTATACAAAACATGGTTGAATTGTGGATGATGCGTTATAATCAGATTGCAAGCCTCAGAAATGAGACAGCTTGCTTACATATCGCAGAAAACCGAGTTATATTTAAAGTTTACACAAAATTACAGACTTATCAACAGCACTAGTCATTATCTTTGTTTTCTGTTAATAGCAACTAAATACAAACAATTTGAGCAAATAAATGCGTAAACTTCCAACGATAACGCATCATTACGTCAAACATGTGAACAAATCCCAGATATCTCAACACATACCTACTCCTAATATGTAGTGGCTCAATAAAATTTTCAAATAGTAACAAATGGCTTTTATCATGCGACGTTGAGAAAACACATAGACCAAGTTATTATAATCACTGGTTTCAATTGATTATTCTTAATGAAAATCAATGCAGATTTCATAATATGTTTGTACGAGGTTTTGTGATGAATCATTGTTTACATTTCCCAAAAAATCACTAATCAAAAGCCTCTAATCATTTGTTCCTTATCTACTTGTTTCGTTGTACAGTAGCATTTGAACTTTAGTGATTGTAAAGCCAAACACATGTTGTGGTATTGTAATAGGTAAAATATCGGAAAATCCATATGCTTATTATGGTTACAAGCAAACACTGCCTCAAATTTTATTAATTTTTCCATCACACTTGTGATCGCTTGAAGGTCATTTCACTGAATTTAATAACTGTACTATCAAAACCTACCCCTACCTATCCATACTAATAATAGAATATATACATATTCAGAGAAAAAATTCCGTAATTTAAATACAGAAAAAAAATCGATTGACGAAGACTGGTACGTTAAGGATATGCAAATTGAGCAAAAATTCATTGACACACTGCTGTTTAGATAAGAAGCCAATTCAAAATACATGGAAGTATTCAAAATGGCGACCAATGACGAAGGCCACTCTCAGTGTCATATCGTTTGCTTACTGAGATTCCCATTTTGTTCAGGACAGTTATCAAGCTGTAACTTCAACTGCTCAGCAAAGTTTTTTTGACAATTTTGTATAGCCTCTACTGATCTTGCCGTTGATGTGCGATCGATCACTCAAGAACTTTGATCAAGATTCGTTTGTACAAGAAGTGAAAAGCAAGTGAAATACAAGTCACAAAAAATCCTCTTCGCGTAGTATACTCTTTGTATCTCCTTTCCTTTTAGAAAAAAATATCGAACACAATTTAATCGGCAGTCATCGGTATCTTCACTCAACAGGTTAGTTAATGAACGTAACTGTCGATTTCAGACAGAAACTAATAATAAGAACGTTTTATTATATCAGAAAGCATGAAAAGTTGAATGTTTCAGACATATAATTAAGTAGCCCTATATACAATTCTTCATTAAAGAAACATTAACTCGACCAATCTCCAATTTTTTTAAGACCCGATAATCTTGATGAAAAAACTACCTTATGTTTTAACAGAATGCCCTCCTCATTATTTCACCATTGTTCAACACTTTTCAAATGAAAGATTTCCAGACAATTCGAAAGGTGTCCTAAGTGACCTAGGTCTGCCAATGAAACAGAACTTAACTTTTTCCAATGAAAGAGTTTCAAAATCAGACTACGCATTTTTACAGAATTATTTCAATGAATTAATAAGAAAGAATCATCTGGAAGCGTAAACTCATAAGAAGTGCTTCACAGTGTTCAGCAGGCATTCAAGACACAACTTGGTATGCATTTGAGTATTTGACATACAATTACAATAAATCAATCATAAAAAATGTTAATAGCGTAGTTAATGGGCAGATAATAATGAACACTTACTTGCAATAAACTGAACATTATTGAATATTAAGTATCAAGAACGGTAAGCTCATTTTACCGATCGAAGACAATTGTGTTACGTTCTTCTATCAAATTATTGTCAAAGATCGTAAGTGCTTAACATTCGTGATACTAATAGCGTTTTTTGCACGACCAAGCATTTTTTCCTTTTATTGAAAGACATTAATTTCCAGCTAATAACTGAAAAGTCAAAAGTAACATTTACATAATAAAAGTGACACTAGGCGTCGGTAAGGAAATTACTTACCAACGCCTTTGGCCTAGCAACCAGTATTATGAAGACATCGATAAGTAATTTAGGCGTCGGTAAGTATTACTTACCAGTAGCAACCAGCAAACTAAACTTACCGTTTTGACAACATAGCGTCAGTAATCAAGAAAACTGGATTTAAATTCCAAAAGCTCAATCAAATACTTTGTAGACATGACGTCATTCGAAACGTAGGATCTCCCTTTCTCCAATTACAGTACACTCACAGACTTCTGGGTTCACAGAATAATAATAATAATACATTTTATTGCTTCAAAAACAAGGTTTACAGCAATGAATACAAGTGAGAAAAGAATATAGTATTAAACTAACATGATGATTTAATATGTAATCTAAAACTATTGAAAGCATGTCTTAAATAAAGTGATTATATGTTGCGACCTATGTTGGATTATTCGGATAGAATGAATGAACGGAGCTTGAGTATATTCCAGAAATGAGCAGTGGTTGAGTGATATTTCGAAAGGAGGTAATTAAAGAATCAATATCCTGCAGATACGGGACATTTTGTTTCATTACATTATAAATGGTACAATAGAAGAGTATATGAATACGTGTCTCCTTTAGGTTCGTATTACAGACAGACACAATTCCATTGAGTGCATTTTATCGTGAAATCAGTTGCCATACGCAATTGAGCAAGAGTGCGGGTGACCAGAATAGTAATTTACGTAACAAGTCCGGAAAACACTGTTTTTTTGGACGAGTGGACAAGATTCTAGGACGAGCGTAGCGAGTCCTGGAAGTCTGCGAGTCCAAAAAAACTGTTTTTGAACGCGTTGCGTACACAATTTTTTCAGCAACCGTGTAGAATAACAAATTGAGACACATTTATTTTTTATATTTCTTTGTAGAAGAAAATTTCGAACATTTTAATTCTTATTTGTATATTAAATATCGAAATGCGAACAGAAGATAGGTATACTAACAGAAACATTCTAATTCTTATTTATATAAATATTTATATTGAAATTCGAGCATTTTTCGGACTAGTCCGGGAAGTACGTACTTTTCGGACTAGTCCGGAAAATGCTACTGATACTTTCTCAAAGAAAAATCGTCCGGGAAGTAGGTTGCCGAAAATAGGTTATTTCAATAATAAGTAAGTAAGTACTGGGGACACTCAAATAGGTTATATATGGTCAAAAACTGGAAACATAGAACATAGAAAAGGAATTTGTTACTGTGAATTGTGATTTCATACATCACTGAGCGTCCCAGCTCAAAATTTTCGATGAATAGATATTGAAAGTCATTAATTTCGGAGTGAAAATTGTCAAGCTGTGTGCACGTTCCAATGTAATTGGATGAAGAAAAGGTTTGTATTTCGTGCAGAAATGTATTTATAAAATCATAGCAAAGCGCTTTCGACTATAAAGTCATCATCAGTGCGTACCTGTAAGTAAGTGACATTAAAATGAATTTAAGAAATGTTGATAATGTGAATTTTGAAAAATTGAAAAATTACTTACTCGTCAGGTGTACAAGAGTCATACCATTAAAATATCATGTGTCCATAGGACCATGTAAAAATTTAAAACGGGACATCATATGATTAACATTTAAAAAAATCTTTATTCCAGGATTGAGTTGGATAAAAGTTGCAACAGGCAGAGTAACACATTTAGTTTGACAGTATACTAAGTTCAGCAGACATGTGTTACTCTGCCTGTTGCAACTTTAATCCAACTCAATCCTGGAATAAGGATTTTTTAAAATGTTAATCATATGATGTCCCGTTTTAAATTTTTACATGGTCCTATGGACACATGATATTTTTATGGTATGGCTCTTGTACACCTGACGAGTAAGTAATTTTTCAATTTTTCAAAATTCACATTATCAACATTTCTTAAATTCATTTCAATGTCACTTATTTACAGGTACGCACTGATGATGACTTTATAGTCGAAAGCGCTTTGCTATGATTTTATAAATAAATTTCTGCACGAAATAGAAACCTTTTCTTCATCCAATTAATTTCGGAGTCTTTATTACTTCCCAAGATCCAAAACAATTCTCACCGGTAAATATTATGAGACTGTTTGAAATATAGGACGAAACTGCAGTAGCGTAAAAGTGTAACAAATATAAAATGATAAAAAACATAGGAATTGTTATGTCTCATTCTTTCATTTTGATATATTGTCAACAAGCGAACTGGGCAATTGTCAGGAGGAAATGGGTTCAAGTGATGTCATAATAGTACATTATGGTACAAGTGTACAATTGAGCGTTCAAGGACACGACGGGCAGCGCAGCGTAAATTAAGTGTTTACGCGCGCACTGTTGAAAGTGCGTAAAGTGATACTTTTAAGAACAAGTGCGTAAAAAAATCACCTATGCATTAAATCGTCAACTGTGCGTACGGTAAATTTTTACAAACTGTTCATACATTCAGGCATTTTTGAAATTGAGAATTTTGCGTAAATATACCATTTGATAATACCACGACAACTTATAACATAAAACATTCAAATTAATGATTCTATTGTAACGAAGCGTTTTATTTTGCACTAGTAGATGTTCCGCACCACCCCGTATAAAGAGGTTCCTAGCGTAATGGTCATGGGTTACCCTATATAGCGACGACGATATGGTTTCCAGGCCGTCAGAAAACATGAGTTCCTTTCTTTTTTTGGGATGGTAATAATCATGCCTTGCATAGTTTTCACTTCCTGTTTATAGGTTGTATTTTTGGTACGTTAAAAGTCAGGACAGACTTTTTGCCGCTTTTCATTCGTATTCAGAAGTAATTGATTGAAGTCCGACTTATGAGAGTGTCGGTATGACCGAATACTGATAGTGATTCAGTATTCATGGTTCAGTACCCGTATTCAGACATTTAGTATTCAGAGATTCAGTACTGTGCAAGTGAGAGAGTTTCAAGTTAAGTCCGCCAGGCCGTACAGTGAGAAATACATCCAATTTCATCCAGAGAGACAGTGAGTTCCTCAAGACGACTTTTCCCGCAATTAGCGAAGAATCGAGCTTAGTCCGCCTGCAAATAGTAAGCCACATAATTGCATTAGACTCGAGTAGGGTCATTTCAAACACGAAAATAAAGCCTTTTTAGAATATCACCAAAAGTAGTAGAATTTATTTTTGTTTGCTTGCCACCAGAGTATTGGCATCTTAAAAACGTTTCGTAAGGCGTCAAACGTTGTTATGAAATGAAACTTTTGTCAAAATACAAAATCTAGGAATATAAGTCTAGGCAAAAATGTTTATACCTTACCTTATCTGTGTAGTTTGCTCAACCAGCTCAGGTCGATAACCAGATGAATAAAAGCTCAATTTACTATCCTATAGTTTGTCAGCTGCAAGGTGATTCCGGACTGCTACGTAACGAATAGGACAACCAGACCACACACAGAAACATTCCCAAAAACACACAAGAATAAATATTGAAACATTACAATGACACACTGACATGAGAACAAAGCAAAACTATTTTAAGTAAAACTCTACGAAAGACTTTAACAAGAATCTACAATAACATATCCACACCCTGTATAACAACTTTTACAAACTAGACTGAAAACAAACAATGACATTTGGAAACAGACAGAAGAAAAAGAACCGAAAAAAAGGAGGAATCAAATGATTAAAATGACTAGAAAACACTATCAATCATTACAGAATTACAGAAATAAAAATAAAAATTTCTTATGACCAGGGAATAGTTTATAAGACATTTGTACAGTAGAAATTAAAGTAATTAAAAACTAATAAAAGTGACAGAGGGGTAGCTAGGACAACGAGGAAATAACGACGCGAGAAGGAAGAAAATAAACCAAGAGGATTTTTGCAAGGAGAATAAAAGGAATTTAAAAAGTAAACCCAAATTGCAAAATTAATAATAAACTACAAACAGAAAGCAGAGTAGACAGACTTCATGTAATCAACTTTACATACCTGAGAAGGAAACATTGAATAGACTTCCAGAAATCTACTGGACAAGACCAAATCAACAGCCAGCCAACAAAGGTAAACCCTGTGAATTTTTTAACATCCCTCAAACAATCGTAGTGCCTTTCCATCGGAGATTTTAATAATTTGAATGATTTATTGACATTTCACAACATAACCCTCAAAAACTATATTTATCGAATTATAGAGTACAAGCATGGTACGTTCCACAAAACTAATTCTAATTTAAGTCAGAACCATTACGGGATTACACGGAACTCGTTTATTTCATCAATTTACTAGTATTAAAGCAAGTTGTGCTCTAGACTTTAAGGTAGGTCTCTCCTAGAGCTAGGAAAAAACCCATGAGTAAGAAGTTTTTTTTTATGATTGATATTTGATATTTGCAAATTGATACATATTGACAATCAATAAATTATAAAACTTTGGTACAAATTTGAAAAATGTATTTGAATCTTTCATTATTGACATAAGATTGACATCAAGAAACAGCACCGGACTTCACTAGAACCACCCTGCAGAGAGAGAGAGAGAGAGAGGAGTTCATGTTCATTTTGGCGACCCGAACTGAGCTGAAAAGTTAAAAAGAGTAAAGAATACAGGTAAAACAAAGGTAGAAATATTGGGCAACTTTATTATCTTTTTATAACAGTTATTTGATTATCCTGTTCGACGACCAGGACTACTTTTCGGCTGTCGAACAGAGTTCAGTAGAAATTATAAAGGTTGTAGACGCCCTCCTCGCACCGTGCTCGTAAAATCCTGCAGGAAACTCCTACGTGTCAATCGTGTCATAAGCCGAGCTGGAAAAGTCCTGGTCCGACGGCTAGAACTACTTTCAGCTGGCGACCCAGTTTTCCGTTACAGAGCTGTCGAACGAATGTATTCCGCGACAAAAGCTCGATTTCAGGAGTTCCTCAGGGTTCCGCCCTACACCGCCTTTTGTTAGATTTTTAGTATCGCGACCAGATCGCCTATGTGTCATAGTCTGAGTTGGAAAACTCCTGGTTCGACGGCTAGGATTGATTTTCGGCTGTCGACTGAGTGCGTTATAGGGAACTATCAAGATACAATAACCGAAAGCGTTATAGTAACGTCGGCCGGCAGAACCACCGGAAGTACGTCACACAATTACTGTAATTTGGCAATATAATAACTGTCGAAGAAAAAACGATGTATGAAACAGTTTCGTAAAGGGCTTTTTGTACGCGCGTGTTTGTTGAACTCAGTTGCTCTTCATCCAACAAACTCGATGGCGATCACATAGGACCTTTTCCGGAATATTGAAATTGAATAAGAGATACAATATTGGGGGTAGAATATTTTTATTGGAATACACTACAGAAGTATCTCGATTTGGAAAGGAAGATAAAATTGTACTTGAATTCAAATGTTATTATTCTGAAAGGTACGACGGCAAAATATTCTAGGACGCCACTGCCTCAACGCGAATAATCAAGGTACAATTCGACTTCAGTAATAAAAATAGACCTGTTACCAATATTACTCAACGTTCTCCAAAATATTAAAATAATGTTGTGGGAAGGGGGTCCTTGACACCAATTTTTCGAGAACCAGTTGATGGAATATCATGATGAAGATTTCAGATATAACTGAAAGGGAAACAGTTGTAATACCAGTATGTGTAATGCCGGAGTGGTATTTACCGCGATATTCTCAATTTACGAATCATATTAGCAGCGTTATTTCTAATATACCTACATATGTTCACACTTACATCACTTGGGAAATCCCATGAAAACAACAGAGGAAATCAAGGAGCAATTTCCTTGCTGAGTGAAACCGCTTCTATGATTAGTCTTTTTCCCAGTTCTTCGGACCTCCCTGATGATCTTGGAAGATTGAAATAGATTTTTTTCGACAAAAATGTATATGTAGGCCAAGCGAAAGATGTGCTTTTTTCAGTAAAAAATCAACTATCTGAATAAAAATACAAATTGCTACTCTCAGATTTAAATTTCTTCAGTTAGCGTATTTTCACAATTAATACACAGTGCTAGTCTAAAATCCATTCCCCCCCTACTAATTTTTGAACCACCTGGTATTTCGCAACGAAATTTGGAAGGCTCAAATAGGAGATAAAAACCTACTTTTTCATGAGAGAATTCCAGAACCGATCATGCAATGATATACCGGGTGCTCTATTTAAAAAAATTATTGAAGATGGCGCTCAGCTCCTATTTTGAAACTTTCAGCTGGAATTTTCTCATGAAAAAGTAGGTTTTTATCTCCTATTTCATCATGTTTATATTTTCAAATAAAAACCATTTAATGTCGTTTAACCAAATGAATGTGAAAAATCAATAGTATATTTTCACATTGCCAAGTTCACATTTACAAGATTTCAATTCAATTTCAGTTGTGAGCTACAAACAAACCTGACTGAAAATGTGTCACTATATCGGGTGTTCACGGAAAGTGGCTCGCCCTTATAACTTTTTTGATTTGGAGGATCTGTATGAGACATAAAACTGCATTTTTTGACAAATGAGTCAGATTCGTGCAACTTTCGGTCTCATGATAAATGATAAAAACTTTTTATTTTTAAATGAGACACCCAGTACATTTTCACCTTTTTGATCTCCATATGACATTCTAAAAAAAACTATGTACCATTTGTTACTTTTTGTGACCATATTTTTTTTTCGGTATTTAATTTTCAATCTAGAGGGCTATGGATACTGTTGTTTTGCCCCTTTTGAAATAGATTTACGAACGAATAGCAACAAAATCGATGCAGGGAAACAGTAAAAAAAAATTAGCCCTACCTGGTGTTTCATGGACTGTAGACCGCCGTTGATGTTCTTGGCTGCTCGGAGGGGTAGGCCTACCTAGTTTCTCCACAACGTACAAAGAGTTTCCAAATAACTATGAAACCGGGACCAGCAATTTTCACTAACAAATTTTAGTTGATCTCTGGACGATAGCGAACGATTCTACTAATTTTCGGTCTCGGGCCGGAATACTGTTCCACTGCTTTTTTAGCGCGGTTGGTATAAAAACTAATAAACCCGAGTACTAACAAAACATTCGTTTCTGCCTTTCTGAAGCATACAGAGTGTACTATAAAATGAAATACTTGATTCTACTTCCCAATATAAATGAATTATAACTAAAATTAGGTACTATATCTAAGTTTTAATTTAAAGACGGAACATACCGCCCACCAAAATGCAGTCGAAAAAATACGAGTGCATTTTAAACCGTAGGAAGGGGACATAATTTAATAATTGGCCTTCGGATTATTCCCAAAGCCGTTTTAACAGCGGCAACACGACCGATGCCATCTGTTCCGCAAAATATCTCTTGTACGCGTCCTAAACGCCAACGCATAGGAGACTGCAAGTCATCCTTGATAAGGACCAGTTTGCCAATAGGCAATGGAGTCTGATGCTCAGTCCATTTTTTACGATTAATCAAGGTGTTCAAATATTCCAAATGCCACCTCTTCCAGAAGTCTTGGTGTATTTTCTGCAAGAGTTGCCATCTGGACAAACGATTGATTGGCATATCCGTAACATTAGCATCCGGCAAAACCGACAGTGGCTCCAATGTTAAAAAGTGCCCTGGAGTTAAAGCTTGTAGATCGTTAGGATCGGAACTTATTTCAGTTAACGGCCTTGAGTTCAAGAGGGCTTCAATCTGTACAAGAATGGTGTACATCTCTTCAAAGGTAAGGATTTGTTCACCAATAATTCTAATCAAATGTCCTTTGACTGATTTCACCCCAGCTTCGTGCAAACCTCCAAAGTGGGGGCTGGAAGGAGGATTGAACCTCCATTCGATATGTTCCATGTCCACAGCCTGTTGAAACATTTCCCGCAACATTCTATCCGCGCCTACGAAGTTAGTACCACAGTCGCTGTGTATCACTGACAAACGTCCTCGTCTAGCTAGAAATCTACGAAGTGCCGCGAGAAAAGCATCTGAAGATAAGTCGCTAACCAACTCCAGATGAATTGCCCGAGTAGCAAAGCACACAAAAAGACATATATAGGCCTTCTGACTCTTACAGCCACGTGCTTTTGACAAAGTGATATTCAAAGGACCTGCAAAGTCCACCCCAACAATAGAAAATGGTTTAACTTGTGAAACTCTACTAGCAGGAAGATTGCCCATATATGGACTGAATGAATTAGGACGAACCCTGAAACATCGAATACATTTTGATATAACCGATCTTATAGCATTTTTAGCATTTAAAATCCAAAAATTTTCCGAAATAAGAAAACGCAAAAGCTGAGCACCTGGATGAAAGTGCTTTTTATGATATTCATTTATCAGAAGCTCGACAAGTCTATGTTTTTGAGGAAGTAAAATAGGATGCTTGTTATCATAAGGAATACGAGCATTCACTAATCGACCGCCCACCCTGATAAATCCATCTTCATCAATGAACGGTGACAGTTTTCGAAGGGTTTTGGAAATTACCTTTTTATTTGTCAAACTTTCTATCAGATCACCAAAATGTTTATATTGCACTCCTTTAACCAAAACGAGAAGTGATCTATGAAGTTCCTGTTGAGTAAAAACACCAAAACTTTTATTTTGGAATTTTGAGTTGTTAAAATATCGAAAAACATAACAAATGATTCTCTGAATCTTAGGCAATGAAGAAAATCTTTCAATAAGATCATCCACAGAATCAAGCGAAGCCGACACTGCTAACGAAATTGTTCTCTTTTCCTCCTTGAGACAGTCTGAATCACCTAATTCTGGTTCTATCATTGGCCACGATTCAGGTGAATTAGTAAGCCACAAGGGTCCTTTCCACCACAGTGGATGCTCTACCAATTCTGTGGGATATAGACCACGAGAAGCACAATCCGCTGGATTGTCTATTCCTTTCACATGATGCCAGCAACTGGGTTGTATTTGATCTTGTATTTTGGTAACTCTGTTGCTGACAAACGTTTGCCAACGATGAGGCGACGATCTGATCCATTTCAAAGCAACCAACGAATCAGACCAAGCAAAAATATTCTGAACAGAAATATTTTGCTCGCAGGTACGTATTACAAAATGCATTAAATCAGCTAACAGCAGTGCTGCGCATAATTCCAAGCGAGGAATGGATATACGCTTGAGAGGAGCAACTTTCGATTTTGACATCATTAAATTGGTCTGTGCTTCGCCATCAACATTTGCCCATCTAATGTAGACTACCGATGCAAATCCCCTCTCAGATGCGTCTGCAAACCCATGAATTTGAATATTATCAATATTTTCCCCAAGAATATATCGAGGTATATTCAAGGACGATAAAGTATATAGATCTCGTTTGAATTCTATCCAACGAGACTTTACATCAGGTGGAGGCTCCTCATCCCATTGTAATCCTAATGTACATAAATACTGCATCATATATTTTGCAAAAAACGTAACAGGACCAAGAAATCCTAACGGATCAAATATCCTAGCCAAATCCGACAGAATATTTCTTTTTGAACAAGTCCTTTCAATGATATCGCCACTATAAGAAAATACATCTAAATTTGGCCGCCATTGCAGTCCCAAAACCTTAATTGCCGAATTATCTTCACTATCAAACGAAAGCATAGGTTGATGTCGGAAATCTGTTGGAAATTCATTCAATAAATCTGCATGATTACTTGACCATTTCCGGAGTTCAAACCCTCCTGTTTTCAGCAGACCAATCATCTCTTTCTGAAGGGACTTGCAGTATTCTAGAGACTCCCCGCCAGTAACCAAATCATCAACATATATATCCGACCCCAAAATTTTGGCTGCAATAGGAAAATTATGACCTTCGTCCTTGGAAAGTTGCAGCAATGTACGAATGGCTAAATATGGCGAGCTTGTCACCCCAAATGTGACAGTGTTCAACTGATATTCATCAAGTTGATCATTAGGACCAAAACGCCACACAATTCGCTGATAATCGCGTTGTTCTGGAGCTACCAGTATTTGCAAATACATTTGTCGAATATCAGCGGTTACTACGAACTTATGCAATCTGAAACGAAGTAAAATACTTACTAAATCCCGCTGTAATTTTGGTCCCACCAATAATTTTTCATTCAGAGATTCCCCACCAGGGGGTGAAGCCGATGCGTCAAAAACAACCCTCAACTTAGTAGAAGTACTATCGGGTTTTTGTACTCCATGATGAGGAATATAATATGCCCTAATTGGATCATTCGGCAAACCATCAATTTTGCTCATATGTCCATTATCCAAGTAATCCTTCATAAAGGATGAATAAGCCGAATACAAATTTTTGTCCTGTAACAAACGACGTTCCAAACAAAAAAATCGTCTTATCGCAATAAAACGAGTCTCCAGGAAAGAAGGGTTTTCTTCCTTGAAAGGCAGATAAACAATATATCGTCCTGATCGATCCCGATGATGCGAAGCTACGAAAATTTCTTCACATCTTTGTTCATCTTGTGTCATGCAATTTGACTGGGGAATTTCTTCTAACTCCCAAAATTTCTTCAAAGTTGCATCTAATGATAAATTTTGAGTATGTGTCAACAAGGAATATTTCAGTGTAGGGGGCTGAAGACAAATTTTACCTGTAACAACCCATCCAAATATGGTTTCAATAGCCATGGGCTGATCACCGTCTCCACGAATCTGGCCGCTCCGTAAAATATCTGGGATCAACTCCGCTCCCAATAACATATCCACTCCACTAGGGATATTGAAGTGGGGATCGGCCAGCTGAATATTCTTCAAATGATTCCAATGCTCGAAAGAGAAATGTGAACTTGGCATGTGCGATGAAATTTTTTCTATTACTACAGCTTTGACGGAAACTACAGGAACAACTGCTGCAGCAGATCGAAGCTGGACAGTAACCCCATATTTAGCTTCCAGTGCAGATTGTCCAATTCCACTAACAACTAGTGACAAACGAGACCGTGCTAACTTCAAGCGATTGGCACATGCAGATGTAATCAAACTTACTTGACTTCCACCATCTAATAACACCCTAACCTTCTGAAACATCTCGTATCTATCCTTGATTTCCACTACTGCGGTTGCCAATAAAGCTATTGTGTTATTTCCAACAGAACCAAAAAACACATTTGAATTATTGGAGGATACATTCGAAGTACTTGAGGTACCACTGTCTTGCGAAATCGCCGAATTCGATCTGTGACTACTTGATGATTCATCACTACTCTGCTGAGAAGTGCTGCTGGTAAAGTGAATCAAGCTATGGTGCTTATGATGGCACACATGACAAGAGTCTTGGACTCTGCACTCGGAAGATCGATGTGAAGGATATAAACAATTCAAACACAAACCTTTTTGTTTGACCAACTTATAACGATCAGTAGGGGTTTTATTCAGAAAGGATGGACATTTATATATCAAATGAGATGCATTACATATCGAACAAGTTCCGGATGTCTTGTTATTAGTAACTAAAAATGTTTTTTTGTCATTTTTGTTATCTCGAGTGAACTCAACACTTGAAGTGAATTTAGTATTATATGAAGTACGATGACCCTTTTGCGAGTATAAGACAACTGACTCCAATGCAGTACACTGCGATTTCAAAAAAGTAACAAGATCGTCATACGAAGGAATATCTGAAGACGCATACTTCATTTCGAAAAGTTTTATGGTTGCAGTGTCTAGTTTTTTAATCAAAATATGAAATAGTACAAAACTCCACTCAGCTACCGGTAAATTCAGATTTTTCAAACCATCTAAATTTTCATGAAAACATTCGAGCAAACTGCGTAGACCTGTAGCCGATTCAGTCTGTAGTTTCGGGAAATCCATCATTTCCTGCCAATAAGTACTTGCTATGAGGCGTGGGTTTTGAAATCGATCAACTAATGTAATAAAAGCAGTATCATAATTGTTATCAGTTATTTTCAAAGATTTGATGCAAGAAAGAGCCCCTTTTGACAAAGAAGATAAAAGATACCTGAATTTTTCAGTTTTACTAAGAGAACTATTTGTATGAATAAGTGATTTATACAAGTCTAAAAAGGCTGGCCATTCCTGTAAATTTCCACTAAATTTTGGAATATCAATTTTTGGTAATTTCACATTGGGATTATTCATGATGGTTGGCACTGGATCAGTTTTACAAAATAATTTAGAATATTTTGTTTTGATACCATAGTACTTTCTATCAAATTCTCGTCTAATTACATGTTCAGCTTCTAAATCGGCCCCATCTTGCGTTGATATAATTCCAATGAGCATCAAATGATTATTTTGAAATTCGGTAGATATTCCATCGAGATCTTGATATCTAGCATGAAATTCGTCTTTTATTCCATCATCGGTTCCAGCCTGATCGGCACATTCTTTAATTTCATCTAAACGCTGCAACCAAGTATCTCTCATTGCACGATGCTGTTTAATTTTAGCAGCTGCCATCGTATTCTACTAAATGTAATGTGCAACGCAATGAACAAATTATCAAAGAAAAAATACGATAAATTATTTGTACTCGATTAGTTTTGAATACGAATTCTAGTAAGTAACACAAGTAAACGACGTCAAAATGAAAATATGTCACAATATTCAGTAACTGTCATTTAAAAGGGAATTAAGTAATGGTCCACTGCTGGTTCTACCGATAAATTCAAATCGATAAAAATTCTATCTATTATTATTTCTATTCAAATGCCAACTAATATTTTTATTGATACGCCACTGAATGCCAATCAATCACGAAGGTATCGATAAACACCTATTTTTTTTTTCAGTAAGTAGTCGAAAAAAAACATGTGGGAAGATGCAATTGTGTTAAAGGTTTTTTCGTTTTTTATTCTAAACAAATGTGTACGAGAGATATTTTGTTTTTATCAACGTCCCAAATGAACAAATCTATTGGAAGTAACTTTTTGTCGAACGAAAATCAGCTGTATTTATTTTACTCGTACTATTTCAGCAAACTATGAATCAAAAACGAGTAATTTTGAAAATAATATCTCCGATATCCGCTAACAAAATAACGAACATGTATCAAAACAATTTTTACAAATTAGTATTAAATTATCTATTGTGTTTTGCGAATGGGTAAATGCACTATGTTATATCAAAAAGGCAAAAACGAAAAGGCAAAAAACGAACGATTCAAAATATCCGACTCTGAAGGACCAAATGTTGTTTTGCCCCTTTTGAAATAGATTTACGAACGAATAGCAACAAAATCGATGCAGGGAAACAGTAAAAAAAAATTAGCCCTACCTGGTGTTTCATGGACTGTAGACCGCCGTTGATGTTCTTGGCTGCTCGGAGGGGTAGGCCTACCTAGTTTCTCCACAACGTACAAAGAGTTTCCAAATAACTATGAAACCGGGACCAGCAATTTTCACTAACAAATTTTAGTTGATCTCTGGACGATAGCGAACGATTCTACTAATTTTCGGTCTCGGGCCGGAATACTGTTCCACTGCTTTTTTAGCGCGGTTGGTATAAAAACTAATAAACCCGAGTACTAACAAAACATTCGTTTCTGCCTTTCTGAAGCATACAGAGTGTACTATAAAATGAAATACTTGATTCTACTTCCCAATATAAATGAATTATAACTAAAATTAGGTACTATATCTAAGTTTTAATTTAAAGACGGAACAGATACGTTCAAATTATCAATTTAAGTCCTAAAGTAGGTATTGGGAAAAATGCAACTTTACGGTTTTCGGTTAAAATGCATCTGCTGCGTAAAATTTAATTTTTAAGTTAGTACTACTATTTTATTTTCAAATGACAACATAGTGGTTGGTCAGGTCAGAAAAAAAAAATTAATGACTTGAATACGGCTTAAAACTGCATTTTTTAACAAGTAACTCGTATTCAGTAAGTTCTAATATTTTTGTGGAATATTGTTTTCAGTCGAAATATTTTTGCTATGTACATACAATTTTAGAATTTGTAGGTATTATCAATTTTTTAAAATAGAAATTTTGTGAATTTCATTACGATTATGTTGATACCGCTTTACTGTTATAGGTTTCAAGCAAACTTTCGTTAAAAAAACTTGAAAAGATCACTTAAAATCTTTCTTAAAATGAAACATTTCAGATTAAAATGAGATTCAAATACATTCGGTAACCTGTGACCTGCATAACTGATAGAATAAGGTAATTAAGGTGTATTGAAAAAAAAAACATTACTTGTCGATATATTTGTTATCTTACCTCACTTCTCCAAATTTAAATTAGGAAACTATTGTGGACGCTATTGATTGAAAATCATGTTAATAATATCATTTATATACGGAGATATTAGTATTTGGATTGATGGTTTTTTTATATCATTGGTGTTTGTCACAGGTTACTCGATGAATTTTAATATTATTTTAATCTCAAAAAGAAAGATCTACCGTTATATTTTTAAATTTGTTGACGAAATTTTCTTCGAGACCTAATAGTGTGCGGTATTAAATTAATCGTAATAAAATGCTCTTTTTTTCTGATCCGATGAGCCACTATGTTGCCATTTGAAAAAAAATAGTAATGATAATTTAAAAATTAAATTTTACCCAGCAGATGCATTTTAACCAAAAACCGTAAAGTTGTATTTCTCAATACCTTAGGACTAAATTTAATAATTTGAACTTGTTCATAGCCCTCTAGATTCAAAAATAAATTACAAAATTTAAAAAGTTTTTAGTTACAAAAAGTAACAAATGATACATGGTTGTAATTAGAATATCATATGGAGACAAAAAAAATTAAAATATACCGGGTGTCTCATTTAAAAATCGAAAGTTTATATCACTTCCGGTGAGACTAGAAGTTGCATGAAGTTGAGTCACTTTTGAAAAAATGCAGTTTTATGCATTATACAGATCCTCCAAATTTCATTCCAATATTTTCAAAAACAAAAGAGTTATAGAGGCGAACCACCTTCCGTGGACACCCGATATATAGTCTTTGGCAAAAAATACCCATCATTACACACTATACTTCAGCAATATGATTTTGTTCAGTGTGCTCTAAAATGTAAATCAACATTAAATTGTCCTCTATAACTAAGATCAGTCATTCCTCTACTTTTTGGTGGTGGAAAAGACTCCATGAATGTGAAACGCTTACTTACTGTATAAGAGGGATTTGTTTTTCAATAATGTCAAATATGAATCTTTGAAACACACCGTGAGTTATACGTGAGTGACTTACAACAGACACTAAAATAGAAAGAAAGAAAGAAGCCCGGAAACCAGGGCTTTGAGGCCGTGGTCGGTTCAGCGCCGCTCTTCGAGAAGACAACATGCAAGCTGAAGATGCTCACCGCAGTGTGAGCGAAACGTCCAACGGAACCGCCTCCACGAAGGTGAACCGACCACGGCCTCAAAGCTCGGAAACCATACTTCTTCATTCTACTTCCGGCCGTGAAAGCCTTCATTATATGCTCAGACACTAAAAACCTTCGAGTAGCTAGCCGTTGACTACAAACTCATAAAACTATTACAAATCCTAGTTGGTAATGGTAATAGTTAGGGGACGCAAGCGTTAGCGATTATAGACACCGACATCTTCACTGATCCCATGGCAAATACCTGCTCGAACCTCTTCGATCTTCTTATGACGGTCGAAAGATCCTTTCATTGAACAGAAAAATACTGGACTATATGCAACAATCAATGACATATTACGGATAGACTGCGTTATTTAAACTTTTAGCTGCGGTCAACATAGGGTCACAGTCTAAGCACAAGTTTTTTTAACCGCTTATTTCGCGGCATGCAATTATCTGCTTATTTTTTATACATTGTGTACGGTATCGGAAAGTTTTCATCTGGAGTATGGTGGTTTTATGAGAGCGTAAGAATAGCTCGCTATAATGTTGAGAGAGCATTACAATTTCTCCTCTACTCGTTCGAGGAAGGGATATCAACTGAGCTGTTAATTCGTCTGGCGAGGCAACAGGAGAAGCGCGCAGTAGTGCGGCTCTCTTATTTATGTGGTATTATCAAATGTTTGCGTTTCTTGTTGCTCGCGTAGATTAATGTCTATACCACAGATGAAAAGTTTCCGATTCTGTATACCCCCGATGAAAAGTTGCCGGTACTGTATAAGCAGATAATGGAGCAAAAACTGGCAACTATGTTCCGTGGAACAAGCAGCAATAAAAATTGTGCTTAGAATGTGAGCGCAGCTCGAAATGTTTATAACAGAGCCTAGCCGTAATATGTCATTGGCAACAATAGCCTTGTTCAGCACACAGAAAATTATTAAATTGATCAAAGTGGTATAGTTGATATGACCGAAGGCTTTTCATTGAAGTCGAAACTCCGCAATAATCGCGTGAAATGTATTCTATAATTTCTACAATGAGTGGGAGAGTGTTGAAAACCATCAAAGTAACATAATGTTCGAAATGTATAAAAGTTGACGTGAACATTAGACTATTTTTGGATATGACATATCCAGTCAGACTGAATCAAATATAGTTATTTTTGAATACTTGGCACCAAAATATATAGATGGCTCTGCGCCTACTTCCTTAGTAGGAGCTGGAGTTTCTTAAGACCATATGATAAATACGTGTGAAACGGTTATATGAATGGTATTTATTGGCTCTCCGTCTGCACTGATATGATCGGAAGTACCGTGAAACTATATGCAAATAGTCACCTGTTTTGATTAATATTTGATGTGTTTTTGTAGAAAAACTTTGTCAGATATTGGGCAGAGGTGATTCAGCAGTTGTATTAATTGGCTGTTGGATTTTTATAAAAGTAAAATCTTATTAGAACTGAGTTGAAGATCAGTCAATAATACATTTTTATTATTACTAATAATTAAGCACTGACTATATTTGAATATAACTCAATATAATATGTTATCAATGATAAATTCGTTATTGAAATTAATATATTATATTGTTGATATTCAAGTACTTGCTATATTTCAAACATCCATTGGAATCCAATGGGTCCTTATAATCATCCTAATGATATAATCCAAGTGGTAACCAAAAATAGTATCATCATTAAATTAACTGTTGTGGAAGGAGTCCACCTCCTCACCACATTCTGTGAATACTGGGTCTGTCTCAACTCTGATGAGAGTCAGATGCCTCCTGAGGCCGCAGTGACCGAGAACCATGGGCCCCATATGTTGTCTAGGATGGTTAATAAGTGTTTCAAATGAAAAATGCACAATTCCTCCTCCTCCGCGGCCCCCCCATATTGAAAAAATCGGCGCTTGCTTCAGATTTTCGCTTATATCTTCGTTTCTCTGCATTTTGAGTTCAAAAGAGTTTTAACTAATGCTGTACATAATTGAATTTTCTATTATTTACGTTTCAAATTTTGTTTCTAGAACTGACAGTTACGAAAACATGCACTTTTTTAAAAAATAAAAATAAAATCATTTTCCGGAAATTTATCAAACTTCTAACCTTAGAACGCTGTGATTCAGTTATGGCCTATTGTAAGAAAATAAGTCTCAGAATGAAATTTGTATAGGATTCAATTATCTATTGTGGCTCCATCCACAAGCCGGTCGTATTCTGTCACTTTATTTCAGCAAAGGCAATTCCACAAATTTTATCTACCTAATTAACAAAGTAATGAACAATAACTTTTCTAATCGGATTACGACTTTCAGAGAGCAAAAGAAAAATTAGTCATTATCCGAAGAGGTATATTTCACGGAATATAATTACATTCGGTCAGTAATTTCTGTCACTATATAAGCAGTGGTCACTCAACAATCAGTTCAGTTCCTAACAGTTCCAACGTGAGTTCCAGTTAGAGTTCATTTATTTGTTTGACAACAATCAGTTAATTCGGTACTTCAACCAAATCTGTTTAGTACTTCGACAATCCATTCCTCACTTCAACAGAGTTCAGTTCAAGATCAATTTTAGGGTCTCTAATAGTGTTTGTGGTCATTGAAATGGCATCACAAGAAGAGATGTCAGATAATAAATGATTCGTCTGCAATAAAGATTTGGAAGAAGATAAAGGTGAAGTTGTTGAAGCTGTGTACACGTAACAGTTCAATTAAATGAATTTTTTTTTTGTATTTCGTGTAATTTTGTTTTATTACAATCGCAAAGCGCTTTCGGCTAACAAGCCATCATCAGTGCAATACCTGCAAGAAGATAAAGGAACTGAGAATTTACGTAAAGCAGCTGAAAAAACGGCAAGAAGAGACCATCTACAAATCTATGCGGGGAAAGAGGAAATAACAGTTCATAGCACGTGCCAAAAAAATGAAAATACTGCAGTGAAGCTATGATATCAGTCCATATACGCCGTGTAAGTAGCGGGATAGATTATTCGGTCCACCAGCCATCAACGAGCTCTGGAAGCTTCAAACATAGCCACAGACCAAGTTTCCAAAGATGCTAACAGGTTAATATTTGCCACAGCTAAATGCCTCTCCCCCACGTACCTACTCGTTCTGCTGACTATGTCTACCTCCAAGAGGGAAACATACAGACGCAATCTACTCCGCCTCCTCCTACAAGTGGGTTTGAAAAGAATGAACTTTTTACGAAAGCAAAGACCCATCATTGCTGGAACAGGCGGAGAGGTTTGAGGACCCTGCTGCCAGTCCCCAAGAAATTTCACCAGCAGGGAAATTAAATTAGATATCCCTGTGAGGTGGCAATAGAGAACAGTCGTTGAACTCCCGTCTCTATAGCAAATTGAAGACAAGTACCACCAAGCTCAATCTCATACCACTAGGTCATGGAGTGCATAGGTATTGTCAAAGACCCTATATCGAGTGGGGTGTAGAAAAGCCCGTCGGTTCGAGTAGAGACGCTGCTCCCCCAAGCCTGCTCAATACCATCTCAGGTAGATGCAAAACTGGCTGTATGGGGGCGTGTGGCAGAGCGGGCCTGAATTGTTCGGCCCTTTGCAAAAACTGTGCTGGTCAAGAATATAATAATAGGAATGAAGTCATCGTCGACGACGAAGACGACGCCGATCTAGTAACTTCACTATTTGTCGAAAATGAAGACCCCGACTTCTCACCCCCTACGAAACGGGCGAAGCGCATGTAAATTTATTTTCTGTTCAATTCTTATTTCAGTTACTTTTGATTTTTGTATGATTATTACTGCCCTTTGTTCTCACTGTGTTTAAATAAATTAATCTTTGAAAATGTATCTGCTGTGTTGTGAGTTATTTGAAATTGAACATCCTCCCTCATCAGTAGGTATTCAAGTGGAATAATACCTGCCTCATGAGCATTGCTCTGTTGTAGTAAGAAGCTCAAGGAAAAGTATAGATTCCAAATTCAAGTCAAAACTGGAAAATAATTAGTGCATTTTTTTCGATATAATGTGGAGCCACAGTACGACGTTGTTTTATCTTTAATTTCCCCCCCACGTAGGGTTGGTTAGGAAGAGTGTACATGCATTTTGTAGTTAATTAAATTCACTACAAATTTTATTCTGATACTTGTTTTCCTGTTATAGTCCATAACAGAATTACAGCGATCTAAATAGTTTACTTTCGTATTGCTTTCACATAATAATAGTGGAAATTGTGGAACATTTCTTCGACATGTTTTTGTTTTTATTCGCATATCATAAGAATCGCAACAAGATTTGTTTTGTATGTAACGTTTGTGTTCGTGCTGGTAAAATATGCGTAAAATAAATATTATTGTAAATTTGTTTTGAGATATTTTTTTAGAAATATTAGCGAAAATAAAATAAATTTTCCAGTCAGTGACGATACTTGTGCGACGACAACTACACTGTAAAACTATACAGTTAGATCGACCACAAGAAGTTGTTTTCCACTGTACGATATGTTCGATTTTATTTTCAATGATGAGCTAAACTGAATTTCTCGAGTAGTCTCCAATTTATTGACCGTCAAACAATATTTCTATAGAATGTCGAATATCGATGGAAAGGTTGAAATATCCACTTACGTTGAAAAATTCGAATAAATCAATGTATTTCCTAAGTATGAATGATTCATCCAAGACTGTACTTCTATAAACTCTGCCGACCTATCTCTTACTCATTTTAGTAGAAAAATTGCAGACTGTCACTGTTTAGTGTTTTTTCAATCAACTATTGTAACGTTCCGTCTTCCTCAATAAGGCACGTTCATTGCTTTCTGTTTATCGACTGAATCCCAATATACAAAGGTTTTGAAATAACAAGCTTTCATTAAAATAATAAGCAATTTTGCAATACCTGGTGTAAAAATGAACCCGAACTGGCCTCGGGAGACAATAAATGTCAATGAATGCAATATCAGATACATTTTACACAAGATATTTCGTTCACACCTACACTAGTGACTGTGATTAGGTTCAAAGGTTTATAGGCCACAACAGTATAATCATCAAGAATTACAATGATAGGAAAGATCCAGTTGAAAAAAGTAACAGGTTCTTCAATTTCATTATGAATTATAGTTTGGTGATCACCAAACTTACTGCATCTTCTCGGAAGTGAAGAAACACCGTTCCAAGAGGTTTATTTGTCTTAAAATTTGTCAACCATAACAACTCGATCAATTGAAGCTTCAGTCATCAGAATTCGCTATATTCTCACTATCAATATGCGATATGAACGTTGACAAAAAATATATTTTCACTTATAATTGCACAAGTGGTTTGGTTTTTATCGGGTAAATTTGGCTTGTTTACAAACTGTTTCCTAACAAGAGAATAACTGACAGTTATCCGATATCAATACAAACCTCGAGTGTAATTCGGCATGACAATTGAATGAATAAGAAATTCAGAAACATATCAATGTCAAACTATTCATTTTGACAACAAACTCCACGATAATTGATAAACAAATGAATAAGTGAAAAAACCACTAGTGTATTTGTCGCTGTAAAAGTTAAAGCTAACTTTTGCCGCTGTCAAAGTGACAATTGCACTGTCGCATATGCGATTTTTATACATGAATTAAATTGTCACTTATAATCTCCCCAGTGATTGCCGGAAATTTTTTGAGTACATGAATTTTCCTTTATTCTTCTATCCAAGCACGCGGGGGATTCAGTAACAAAATTTCACACCAAAATATATCCAACAACCATGAGTTCATGGATGACCACTTGGTAAAACCACGAGTTCGATAGGGGGAGTGGTGTTACCACTCGTGATGTTACCAAGTGGTGTTTACCGTATGCCATGCATACCAACCAATATTTTATCAACAGTAAAAACACAAAAGCTTTTTTATCGGATAAATTTCTTCCTTCAACGAAATAATTTTGCCTACCAGTAATTTCACGAGAAAAACTGACATGATAGCGCAGGTCGAGCAATTTTGCCTAATGTCAGTTTTTCGAGTAAAATTTTAGGTTGAAAGAAATTTATCCTATAAAAGAAAAGTTCGAGTGTTTTTTGGCAAGATAAATCAAAGATAATAAATAAAAATACACCAAAATAATAATTACCTTCTAGTACAGCTCCCAGAGAAAAAATCACTAAAACTGTAAAAAAAATTGAAACTCTTTGAAATTTAGCATGGAAGTAGTATTTTAGACAAGAAAGAGATAACTGATGAGTTCCCCCGCCTCAGCGGTCGATGGGCCTGGAAAACGCGATCTGAAATAATTTTTCTGCGCTTTTCCGGCTTTACCTCGGAAAATTCGATGTTTCGAGAAAATCCCAAGAGTGCAAAATTGAAGCCCATCAAAATTTCCCCAAAAAAGGCCTCATAAGGTTTTTTGAGAAAATGAACAGGTTCGCCGAAAATTGCGATAAAATGCAGAGTCACAGATCATTACTCGAACCCCCGGAATTTCCAACTCCGAGGAACGTTTTTGATATTCTCAGACAGATAACTCAGGATCTACTGAACGGATTTTCAAAAATCAAAATGAGTTTTGAAAGAGAAGTTCTGAGCTTTCAAGATTTTCTATTCAGATATAGATATGTACTACTGTATAGCAAATTAACATGATAGTTGAGAAACAAAAATCTATTTTCGAGTGTATTATAATAAAAGGCTGTAGATTATAAAGGACGCAGTATCTCATGCCCTTCTTCAAGGATGTTGAAGTTAATATCTTGTACTTTGATTCCTGCATAATCAAAATCTCACAAATTACTCACTTTGCAAACCCAGCCATTTCAAATTTTCAGTAATCCGGAACAGTTTTTTAGGTTACAATTTTTTCAAACTCCGAGTGGCTTTTCAGTGCGAAGGAAATTCCCGAAAATTCTAAAATAATTTGAGAATGAGGACAATACCTCAAAGTTTTGAAAAAAAATTAATATCAAACTTAATCGCTGAATATTTCGAGATTTTAAATATTATTTCGTAGTTTCGAAATTTGGTACTTTTTCTTATTTTCAAGATTATTCTGTATATACTACTCTTTTGGGAATACTGCCAGTCGGAATTGAAAGCCTACTTGTTGCTCTTTCATTACCATATAGTGGGATGTGCCCATATTCTTTCCTCTATAAAAGGCAGGTGCTTCTTTTCAATGCCTCCCATGCCTCGCGGAACTGATTTTCAAAGAGCTTTCGGAACGCGGCTCTACGCATGCTGCTGCGTCGGTGAGTAGTATAAAGCAAGCTGTGGTGTGTTTACTCGACTCGACTCCGAAATGCATGGATAACAAACTGTGGAAAACTGCGTTAAGTTGGAGAGAATGAGGATTGGTCGTTCTAATTCAAATGTGCATTTTCAACTAAGTTTTGTAACATAATTACACTTATCCTGAAATCAACGTCGAAACTTTAGCAAATAAGGTAAGGATATTTCATCAACTCTTGTAAGTTGGAAATGTAAAACGTCAGTTTCCATTGATCAATCGTATAAATATGTAAATGAGTTCTTTGTTTTGGTCACTGAAAATGGTGATTTTTTTTATAATAGTACAATACGTATTAACTTTGACACGTACCAGAAGATGAAGAATAATTATATAAATATGTATTTTGTTACATCATTTTTAATGTATTTAACAAATAAAATTTATTTTCATAACCCTTTTTTATTCGAAATATTATTTTATGGGCTTTTTGACATCGAACACCCCATACTCACTACCTTCTTAAATATTCAATTGTTCTTGCGGAAATTCTCACTTGATCTCAAATATCTTGCAGTGGACGAATAGAATTGCTCATATCTACAAAAATGCATCGTATCATTATACATTCCAGTTGCACTCTTCCTTTCAATTTGCAAAATTTGACCCTTTAACCTTTAAAATATGCTCAGAGTCAATTCCAAGTAATGAAATTTTATGAAAAATTAGGGGCATGACCTTAAGAACTCCTTAATGCCTGAGCCTGAAAATATTACTGTATTTTATTAGTTCTTACACAGAAGTTGGTTTTTTGGACAACCAAAAAAAAATTTTTTTCTTCGCATTTTTCCGGCGAAACCGTTGATTTTCTTGAAAAAACTCAGGAGACCTTTTTTGTAGTAAATTTAATTTACTTCAATTTTGATTTTTCAATATTTTCTCAAAATCCTTATATTTTCCGAGATAATGCCGAAAAAGCGCGGAAAATGACTTGAGATCGCGTTTTCCAGGTCCATCGACCGCTGAGGCGGGGGAACTCATCAGTTCTTGTCTGAAATACTACTTCCATGCCAAATTTCAAAGAGTTCCAATTTTTTTTACAGTTTTAGTGATTTTTTTCTCTGGGAGCTGTACTTTCATTGAAACAGTTATTTGAAGGAGCAGTTATTAACAACACAATTTTAATAATGCCTTTTGTGATTTGTTCCCAAAACGATTCATATTGTGTAAACAATACTGAATAATCATAGCTGTCATGACAGAAATTGAAGGGGCGGCCGGGCCGCTTCCTAGATGAAGTATGGTTTTGAGGAAGGTGCATCCTTTTTTATCGCTGTCAAAATGACTCAGACGTTATATAAATGGGTTTCTTTCTACAAGAGTTGATTTTTCGAATGAAAACCCGAAGGAAACTGATCGGCATAACTGCCAATACCCTAGAGAGCATACGTTATAAAATCATTACACTTTTTGACAGCGGGCTGACGGCCTATATCTCGCATTAATGCCATCTCAATATGAATCCGACTATAGTTTTATGATAAAAAGTTTGAAAATTTTCCACTTGGAAATATTTGGACAGAGGGGTACTTCGACATCGTCGATTTTTTGTATCATCCAGTTGGTACTCTCTGGCAAATTTTTTCGAAATTTGTTCGAATTTATCGCAAAAATACTTCCTGGAGTCTTTCCTCTTGATTGTTTTTCACGGGTGGAGCTCTCTGCGAACGCCTATTGTATCGCGACTTCATTTATGAGGAAATATTAGTTGAGCAGTTGATTATCATTTGTTGGGCTAGGACCAGTCGACATACCCTGGCACTGACGCGAGGTAAGAACCTCGAAACATGACTGCAAGTAGTCACGCCCAATGAAGTATGATCTAATATTTAATTAAAAGTACTTATAATTCGATCTTCTTGGAGAAACGTTACACGAATATCTGTCAGATGTAGTTCAATCTCCGTTGCGGTATTAGGCAAGAAACTAGTTGTTTTCTGTCGGACGTTTGCTGCATACTTTACAATTGGTAGACATTTTTTGACAGAAGGGTACTTCGACATTGTCGATTCTATCACTAGTTTTATGATAAGCAACACTTTTTCAGTTGGCAACTGTTTTATTTTATGTTTTACAAGCTTTTATTTAGTTCCGGTGTCTGTGTGCCTGTATAATCAAATCCTGCAAGTTGAATATGATACACTTCTAATTGTCCGATTGATTTGAAATTTGGCAGGTGTTCATAATTCCGATGACAATGCATTATGAAATTTTTGTTAAAGAAAAATTAAAAATGGCGGCTCTAATATGGCGGATGAGTTTTGTGATTATGGTCCGATTCGATTCGAAATCAGTATATGTGGGTTTTCGTGGTCGGAGATTATGAATTTTTCGTCAAAATTCATGAATTCAATATGGCGGACGAGTTTTATAATTATGATCAGATTCTATTCAAAATATTTATCCGAGGGTTTTTGGGGTCAACAATTATGATTCTTCTGTCAGTATTGAAAAGATGGCGGCTCCAATACGGCGGACGAGTTCTGTAATTATGATCCGATTCTATTCAAAATTGGTATCTAGGGGTTTTTTGGGGTCGGCAATTATGATTCTTCTGTCAGTATGGAAAAATTCAAGATAGCGGCTCCAATATGGAGGACGAGTTTTGTAATTACGATAAAATTCTATTAAAAATTTGTATCTGGGGGTTTTCGGGGTCGGATATTATGTTTTTTTTCAAAATTGAAAAATTTAAAATGGCGGATCCAAGATGGCGGATCCAATATGGCGGTCGATGGACCTGGAAAACGCGATCTCAAGTCATTTTCCGCGCTTTTCCGGCATTATCTCGGAAAATATAAGGATTTTGAGAAAATATTGAAAAATCAAAATTGAAGTAAATTAAATTTACTACAAAAAAGGTCTCCTGAGTTTTTTCAAGAAAATCAACGGTTTCGCCGGAAAAATGCGAAGAAAAAATTTTTTTTTTTTGGTTGCCAAAAAAACCAACTTCTGTGTAAGAACTAATAAAATACAGTAATATTTTCAGGCTCAGGCATTAAGGAGTTCCTAAGGTCATGCCCCTAATTTTTCATAAAATTTCATTACTTGGAATTGACTCTGAGCATATTTTAAAGGTTAAAGGGTCAAATTTTGAAAATTGAAAGGAAGAGTGCAACTGGAGTGTATAATGATACGATGCATTTTTGTAGATATGAGCAATTCTATTCGTCCACTGCAAGATATTTGAGATCAAGTGAGAATTTCCGCAAGAACAATTGAATATTTAAGAAGGTAGTGAGTATGGGGTGTTCGATGTCAAAAAGCCCATAAAATAATATTTCGAATAAAAAAGGGTTATGAAAATAAATTTTATTTGTTAAATACATTAAAAATGATGTAACAAAATACATATTTATATAATTATTCTTCATCTTCTGTTACGTGTCAAAGTTAATACGTATTGTACTATTATAAAAAAAATCACCATTTTCAGTGACCAAAACAAAGAACTCATTTACATATTTATACGATTGATCAATGGAAACTGACGTTTTACATTTCCAACTTACAAGAGTTGATGAAATATCCTTACCTTATTTGCTAAAGTTTCCACGTTGATTTCAGGATAAGTGTAATTATGTTACAAAACTTAGTTGAAATGCACATTTGAATTAGAACGACCAATCCTCATTCTCTCCAACTTAACGCAGTTTTCCACAGTTTGTTATCCATGCATTTCGGAGTCGAGTCGAGTAAACACACCACAGCTTGCTTTATACTACTCACCGACGCAGAGTCTACTGCTGCTGCATCACCAGCATGCGTAGAGCCGCGTTCCGAAAGCTCTTTGAAAATCAGTTCCGCGAGGCATGCGAGGCATTGAAAAGAAGCACCTGCCTTTTATAGAGGAAAGAATATGGGCACATCCCACTATATGGTAATGAAAGAGCAACAAGTAGGCTTTCAACTCCGACTGGCAGTATTCCCCAAAGAGTAGTATATACAGAATAATCTTGAAAATAAGAAAAAGTACCAAATTTCCCCGAAACTACGAAATAATATTTAAAATCTCGAAATATTCAGCGATTAAGTTTGATATTCATTTTTTTTTTTTAAACTTTGAGGTATTGTCCTCATTCTCAATTTTTTTTAGAATTTTCGGGAATTTCCTTCGCACTGAAAAGCCACTCGGAATTTGAAAAAATTGTAACCTAAAAAACTGTTCCGGATTACTGTAAATATGAAATGGCTGGGTTTGCAAAGTGAGTAATTTGTGAGATTTTGATTATGCAGGAATCAAAGTAAAAGATATTAACTTCAACATCCTTGAAGAAGAGCATGAGATACTGCGTCCTTTATAATCTACAGCCTTTTATTATAATACACTCGAAAATAGATTTTTGTTTCTCAACTATCATGTTAATTTGCTATACAGTAGTACATATCTATATCTGAATAGAAAATCTTGAAAGCTCAGAACTTCCCCTTCAAAACTTATTTTGATTTTTGAAAATCCGTTCAGTAGATCCTGAGTTATCTGTCTGAGAATATCAAAAACGTTCCTCGGAGTTGGAAATTCCGGGGGTTCGAGTAATGATCTGTGACTCTGCATTTTATCGCAATTTTCGGCGAACCTGTTCATTTTCTCAAAAAACCTTATGAGGCCTTTTTTGGGGAAATTTTGATGGGCTTCAATTTTGCACTCTTGGGATTTTCTCGAAACATCGAATTTTCCGAGATAAAGCCGGAAAAGCGCGGAAAATTATTTCAGATCGCGTTTTCCAGGCCCATCGACCGCTGAGGCGGGAGAACTCATCAGTTATCTCTTTCTTGTCTAAAATACTACTTACTTCCATGCTAAATTTCAAAGAGTTTCAATTTTTTTTACAGTTTTAGTGATTTTTTTCTCTGGGAGCTGTACTAGAAGGTAATTATTATTTTGGTGTATTTTTATTTATTGTCTTTGATTTATCTTGCCAAAAAACACTCGAACTTTTCTTTTATAGGATAAATTTCTTTCAACCTAAAATTTTACTCGAAAAACTGACATTAGGCAAAATTGCTCGACCTGCGCTCTCATGTCAGTTTTTCTCGTGAAATTACTGGTAGGCAAAATTATTTCGTTGAAGGAAGAAATTTATCCGATAAAAAAACTTTTGTGTTTTTACTGTTGATAAAATATTGGTTGGTATGCATGGCATACGGTAAACACCACTTGGTAACATCACGAGTGGTAACACCACTCCCCCTATCGAACTCGTGGTGTTACCAAGTGGTCATCCATGAACTCATGGTTGTTGGATATATTTTGGTGTGAAATTTTGTTACTGAATCCCCCGCGTGCTTGGATAGAAGAATAAAGGAAAATTCATGTACTCAAAAAATTTCCGGCAATCACTGGGGAGATTATAAGTGACAATTTAATTCATGTATAAAAATCGCATATGCCACAGTGCAATTATCACTAGATGAAGTATGGTTTTGAGGAAGGTGCATCCTTTTTTATCGCTGTCAAAATGACTCAGACGTTATATAAATGGGTTTCTTTCTACAAGAGTTGATTTTTCGAATAAAAATCCGAAGGAAACTGATCGGCATAACAGCCAATACCCTAGAGAGCATACGTTATAAAATCATTACATTTTTTGACAGCGGGCTGACGGCCTATATCTCGCATTACTGCCATCTCAATATGAATCCGACTATATTTTTATGATAAAAAGTTTGAAAATTTTCCACTTGGAAATATTTGGACAGAGGGGTACTTCGACATCGTCGATTTTTTGTATCATCCAGTTGGTACTCTCTGGCAAATTTTTTCGAAATTTGTTCGATTTTATCGCAAAAATACTTCCTGGAGTCTTTCCTCTTGATTGTTTTTCGCGGGTGGAGCTCTCTGCGAACGCATATTGTATCGCGACTTCATTTATGAGGAAATATTAGTTGAGCAGTTGATTATCATTTGTTGGGCTAGGACCAGTCGACATACCCTGGCACTGACGCGAGGTAAGAACCTCGAAACATGTCTGCAAGTAGTCACGCCCAATGAAGTATGATCTAATATTTAATTAAAAGTACTTATAATTCGATCTTCTTGGAGAAACGTTACACGAATATCTGTCAGATGTAGTTCAATCTCCGTTGCGGTATTAGGCAAGAAACTAGTTGTTTTCTGTCGGACGTTTGCTGCATATTTTACAATTGGTAGACATTTTTTGATAGAAGGGTACTTCGACATTGTCGATTCTATCACTAGTTTTATGATAAGCAACACTTTTTCAGTTGGCAACTGTTTTATTTTATGTTTTACAAGCTTTTATTTAGTTCCGGTGTCTGTGTGCCTGTATAATTAAATCCTGCAAGTTGAATATGATACACTTCTAATTGTACGATTGATTTGAAATTTGGCAGGTGTTCATAATTCCGATGACAATGCATTATGAAATTTTTGTTGAAGAAAAATTAAAAATGGCGGCTCTAATATGGCGGATGAGTTTTGTGATTATGGTCCGATTCGATTCGAAATCAGTATATGTGAGTTTTCGTGGTCGGAGATTATGAATTTTTCGTCAAAATTCATGAATTCAATATGGCGGACGAGTTTTATAATTATGATCCGATTCTATTTAAAATTTTTATCCGAGGGTTTTTGGGGTCAACAATTATGATTCTTCTGTCAGTATTGAAAAGATGGCGGCTCCAATACGGCGGACGAGTTCTGTAATTATGATCCGATTCTATTCAAAATTGGTATCTAGGGGTTTTTTGAGGTCGGCAATTGTGATTCTTCTGTCAATATTGAAAAATTCAAGATAGCGGCTCCAATATGGAGGACGAGTTTTGTAATTACGATAAAATTCTATTAAAAATTTGTATCTGGGGGTTTTCGGGGTCGGAATTACAACTCTCATAAAGGCAATACCATCTGAATGAAAGCATAAAAGAGAATATTTCCCCATACTGCAATTACATCTGCAACTGACACAAATTAAAAACATTTGAATATTTTTATTTTGTCGGAATCGGTAGACAAGGACAACCACGAACCATAACTGATTGCGCTTAATGACACAATTACGAGCAAGTGAAACAAAAATATTTCGAACACTGGTTGCTCAATAGCCCGTCCATTGTTCATGAATTCGGGTATTGGGTATCCGAAATAATACGAGGAAAATTCGAATATTCAATGTAAACCGGGACAATATTTTTGACTTTTAAATTAAGATCTCATGTACTAAACAACAAGTTAATTATGAAAATAATCTCCAAATTCCATCGTTTTAATTGGTTGAAGGTTTTCTATGAAGACGACTGCAAATATGATGAATTGTCACGTAAAAAAATCCTCCAGCCAATTCGTTTATAGCCTTGCTGGCTAAGAAGATTGCTGGACAAGATGTCCTTGAAGATTACCACATTAAAAAAAAAATATATTTATCTGCTGGCATGTCATAATGACATCGTTATGTCAATGTATTATAGTGATATAATAATGTTTATTTTGGGCCTAGGTCCACAATGAAGTTCAAAAAGTCCTAGTACCATAATGAAATTCAAATGTAAAGTTTCTGAATGTCTAGAATTAATGAACTTCATAAGAAAAAGTGCGAATAGGTAATTTCATAATGAATTGTAGTTTCAAAAATACTAAATTTGGAATTTGAAAAATATTTATATATAACTTTTTATTGACGCCAGCAGATAAAGTTTTGTACGTAATTCGGATCATAAACGATCATTATGTGGTGCACGCCGTGGGTTTATTCTCGTTTCGTACACTCGCGTTTCGTACACCCTAGCAAAACTACCTGAAATATTCTTGTTTTGTACACCCAAATAAAATATTAGTTTTTGGCTTCTCGTTTCGTACATCGACCGCTGCGATGGCCCAAAGGGTTCAGGTGCCAGGTAGTGAAGAGTAATTCTTTAGTCTGATTCAACCAGAACGAACTAACCAAACGTAGACATTTCAGTGCGTGAATATTGAACACATTAGTTAATTTTGCGAAGAGTAATTTTCTAGACTTAATATTCTAACCAGAAAGAAAATCGCAGTGGTTGGTGTACGAAACGAGAAGACAAAAACTCATTAATTAATTGGGTTTACGAAACTTATTGAGTAGGTTATATTTATTGTAAATAAATTTTATATGTTTTTCATCCAAGGCTTTTTTTAACTGATTTATTTCCCTATGTATTTCCTAACTTCTACATAACAATTACATCTCCAAAATACATTGTTGGTAAATCGCAAAACTTGTCGCATGCATGAAACTTGAGTGGGATAAAATATCATCCCTGCGACATCGCAGCAACTTCTATGCGACATAAAATACGATATCGCAGGTCACATTGCTTCATCGCTGCGATATCTCTGTGATGTAACTGTGTTTGCTAGAATGCAAAATTAAAGGAAATTTTGTACATCTTTTACTTTATATAGTGGATACAAAAAGTATTCCAGTGTTAGGTCTAAAAACTTAAATAGATTTAATTCTTATAAAAAGAATTGAGACTATCCAAACTAACCCTGATAAAAATATAAAAACAAAAAAATTTGTCGGTGAAATAGTTGTGAATAAATATGATTTTTTTATTTGCTGTATTGGATGTTTGATAAACTTCATCATATTGAACGCACAGGAAACGTTCAATGATAAAAAAATTAAATGAAAGCGCTGATTGGGTGAATGCCATTATTTTAGTTCAAAAACGAAATGGACAACTGAGAATCTGTTTAAATCCTATTGAGTTAAATAAAGCTATAAACAGAAATAATTTTAGGTATCGATAAAACACCCGCGCCGTGTTATCGGGCTCGGTTATTGACTCGCCCGATAATATTCGCGGCTACTACCATAATGATCGTCGCTTTGCTACGTACGATTAAATAAATATTTTTTTTTGCACGAAATGCATCACACAGCTTGAAAATTCCACTTGAATATTCCATAATTTAAATCTCAGAGAATCATACGCAGAATTCATATTGTTTACAATTTTGCTATGATTCAATCGTTTACTCACCAAAACCTTATTGTTCGAGCAAGAATTAAAGAGATAAATATCGACCAACCATTAATAAATCACTGAACAGCGGCTTATGATATCATAACATTTGATATTTCACCTCTGACACTAAAAGCGAGTGTTTTCCTGTATCGAATATTTCGTCAGTATAGAAGCCCAACCTACCTCACAGTTTGTAGATAAATTCGTTGCGAAAAAAAAAATTACATGATTGTTAATGAATAAGAATTCAAGAAGAACTCCACTGAACGTTCAGGAAATAGGTACCTGTAATTTCCCAGGGCCGCCAACAGGGGAGGGGAGGCAACTGGGGCATTATGCCCCAGGCCCCCAAATTGTAAGGGCCCCCCAAGCGACGTAACACTGATTTTCTAACTGATTGGTTTAAGACCTTCGAATTTATTTTACTTACTTCTGTGCGCTACAAAATACTGCAGACTATTGATGAAAGGAATATTCTTCAAATGAAGATCTCTGTAAAAGACTCTGAAAACATACCGCTAGGTTTGACAGAACATACTGAAACCCTTAGAGGTAGATGGGAATCGATTCTAAGAGATGCTAATACTGTAGCTTCAAGCTTCAACAATACAGCTGAGCTAAAGCCAACAAGAGAAAGAAAAAAGAAAAGGTTTGTTGACGATTCAACAGAGTCTAACTGCACAAAGTTCAAGTATTTTTGCCTTGCTTGGATTTACTCTCCTGAGAAATAAGAACCTTAGCAAGAAGAACGGAAGGAATATCAAATAGTATATTCTTTAACGAGCGTATAATGCTCATTATACGCGAGTAGAAGACTATCCTTTCTCTACGACTATACGAAAATTTATAAATTTATGACGAAAGCTCAGTTTGTGATACTTTCTCACTAGAAAGTTGTTTAAATTACAAAGCTATATAAGGAAGAATAACAATTAAATATGAATAGCTAAATGCTTGATGGAAAAAATAAAAAAACACTTCACGCTTTGGGATTCGAACTTACGTTTTTATAAGCACCCTTTTTCTACCGCGGATCAGTGGCACAGTTGTATATATCTAACCAATAGGAATTTTTATTATGATTTATTATGATTTCATATCATAAGGCATAAGGCATAAGACTATTTATAATACGAAGAGCGCAAGGAAGGTTCACAAAATAATATGAATTCTCATCCATTCAGGCTAATCATTAGTTTTTCATTTTTGAAAATCAAACAAGGCGTTGCCAAGTTATAGCAGTTATTCATTAAATGGTGACATATTTGAAGGAAAACTTATTACCTATATTATGACGAATTTATGAACCATTCAAGAATATTGCTAGTCCGTAGCATATTCTGCCATAGGAAATATCCATCTTGTTCGAAAGTTATACAGGGTGGTTAGAGAAATAATAAGATTTTTACGAAATTCTAACTTTCTCCATCTCAATATTTCGAATAGAGTATGATTTTATATCTCATTGGTGGTCAGATTGCTTACTCTCAATAGTTATAGAGTGATATGAATTTCGTAATCAATAAATGAAAATTAAAAAAATATTGGAATGTTAGGCTTTCGCGACTGGAGTCAATGTTCTGGTTAGTTTCTGGATTTTGCGTGGTCTTCTTTGGTTAAAATCTCCAAACGTACTCTTTTTCTTGATGTATCAACGTATCGTTCGCAAGAGGGTATCTAAAATAGGAGGTGTATTATACTCAACCATTGAATATGGAGAATTTGCACAATCGAACTTTGAGGATATGTCGAAGTATAACACCGACAATTTAATTCATGTATAAAAAATGGAATATGCCACAGTGCAATTGTCACTTTGACAGCGGCAAAAGTTAGCTTCAAATTTTACAGCGACACTACATAGAGGTTTTTTCACTTATTCATTTGTTTATCAATTATCGCGGTGTTGGTTGCCAAAATGAATAGTTTGACATTGACATGTTTCTGAATTTCTTATTCATTAAATTGTCCTGCCGAATTACACTCGAGGTTTGTATTGATATCGGGTAAATTTGTGTTGTTCAAATTCTAAACTGTTTCCTTTAGCAATTTGACTCGAATCACTGTCAACCTAAAAAAACTCCACCTTAGGTGTCGTGTTTTTAATAGTTGACAGTTATTCTCGTCGAATTGCTAGGAAACAGTTTCTCATTGAACAACCCGAAACCCGATAAAATACAAACCACTTTTGCAATTATAAGTGAAAAAATTCTGAAATATGCACTTTGAACATTTACATTTATATTATTGTGCAAAGTTATTCATTAAGATAGTTTTTTTTTCGGGACTGGTTGATTAGTAGATACCTAGTTTAGTGCAATTGAATAAGTAATTTATTGATTTTTTTTATTTTCATTTGCTGATGATGGAATTACGTCACTCTTTCACAACTATTGACTATAAGCAATCAAACCACCAATATAATATAAAATCAAACATATTTTAGGGTGAACTATTTGAAAAATTGAGGTAAAGAAACTTAGAATTTCGTGAAAATCATATTTTTTCTCTGACCACCCTGTATAACTCAAAAAAGATGAATATCTATTATAATAGAATATGCTATGTATGGACTATCAATACTCTTCGCATCCAGTGGAAAAAATGGTATAACTTGACAACGCCTTCTCGGATTTTCAGAAATGAAAACCTAATAATCAACCATAATGAATGAGAATTTAAATATGCTGAAAAATATAAGGTGTTCCATTTAGAAAAACTGACGTTCCCTTCCGGGAGCTTTTCTATGACCCTCGTAAAAAATTAGCCATTCCTGAAGATAGCTGTCATAATGCCGTATGATCTGAAACCATAATATTTTGTAAATGGCTATTAGTCGAAGATATATTCAACTGTCCTACTGGTTTAGGGACACACTGTATTGTTAAAATTGTTATTTCCCTCAACTGGCTGCAGCGTTACGAGCAACCCTTAGAAGTCCTCGAGAAACTTGTGCGAGCTAGCGAAGACGCAGTCCTACCTTTTAACGTGTGATGCCATGTAAGAGACTGGTGACGGCGCGATGATGCAAACCCGCTTACCTTTAATTAGCAAGCGGGCACACTACCTACGCGCCACCAATGCCCATTGGAACAGATTTTGCGTTTCGATGGTTTCGAAGAGTTTATTGAACCAGTTAGCTAGATAAAATGAAAATAGATTATAAATCATCCAACCTTTCAAAAATCCCCTATACTATAGTAAGTAGTTTTATCGGCAAGCATCGAACAGAAAATAATCCAACAGCCCCATACGGCCCCATACAGCCCCACCTGGCAAAGATTTTTTACGAGAACACACTTTCCAATGCTTCCTGTAACAACTAGCAAACAATAATCAAAACAGGTGACTATCTGCATACTAGTTTAATGGTTCTGCCGATCATCAGTGTAGACCCGGTCAGGACGGAGAGCCAACTTACAAATGATTATCATTTGCATCGAAAGCCAAAGAATATTACATCATGTAAAACAATCGTGTAAGATTCATCATGCTCATGGTTCGCCCTATAGTCTAAAGAGCTGGCGACGAAGGTACTTTTGGCAAATTGAAATTGTGAAAAAATATAATTTCGTCAATTGGCAAATCCAGTCCTGATGCAAGTCTGGTAGAGCGTTTGCGGTTAATTCGTTACTGCGCAGCATATAACTTTTGCAAAAACTTGATCTTTTCATCTTTTAATTAAGTATTTATGGAATTTAAAAAAAAATCCAAGACATTTTTGTCGGTTACCTACAAAGTATTACCGGAAATCTTCAAAAATATTTTATATAAATTCCCAAAGAAAAATACCTACTTTTGGCAATCTGAAATTTAAATAAATCAGGTATTTATTGAGTAGTTTCAATAATACTTGCAAATTGCCAAACAAATTTAGCGGTTTTAAAAGACGAGAATAAAGTTCACAAATAAGTACGACAAAATAAAGATCCAGGGGTTTTAACCTGACACTAAATCCAATAGAAATGATTTTTGGCACACAGGCAGTTCTTGAGGAGCAATTTAAGAAAAAAATTGTTCGGCACTCGAGCACCTATGGAAAGTGGCAGTTCTTGAGGAGTAATTTAAGAAAAAAATTGTTCGGCACTCGAGCACCTATGGAAAGTGGGGAAAATTCCCTGCAAAACTCAGAAAATCTGTTTTCCATCAATAACTTGGAAGGGGTTGAAACTTTTGATATATTTTACGGGAACAAACCTGTAAAGCGTGAAAATCTTTATAAATTTTTTACATATTTTTTAGAAAATTACTTTCTATGAGAGATAATGCTATAGTTGATGATTCCCGTGCAGACAACTCGGGATATCATAAGCTTTACCCCGACGCTTGACTAAAATCTCTGTATCTCCCTTGTTTGTTGTCGAAAATTTATAAGCTGAACGGTGTTCCCTCAACAATCATCATATACAGGGTCCTGGAACTGCGCTCCGGTGGTTCATAGCTTCTAAAGGACGCAACTTGTAATTTGTTTTCGAATGCAAGCATGTTCCGTTCTTGGGAAAGTATCTTTGGAAAATATTCCAAACCAAACCAAAGTTATGTTTCTTGTAATGGAACACCCTATATTTCATCACATTGTTGAATAAAGATTACTTAAAAAATATAGGGTCATGTATGTTCATCAACGTTATTTCCGGAGTTATTCAACACTCTGTAACTCCTTCGGGAAAAATAATGCTAAAAACTGATGAAAGGCGAAATGTCTCCAATATGGTCTAGTTTCTGTAACATGACACACAGTTGAAATTTCATTACTTTTTGTGTACTGGATAGGTCGAAACACAAATTGAAAAATATCTTCGTTTTTTATATGGAAACCCACATATTCAATTTCAGTAATAGAAAGGCCACAAAATTTCCTTTCCAATGATGTACCATGTAAACGTACGAATGAAATGCGATTTGTGATGCACTTATGCTCAACATGAATTTTATTGAATGAAAGATCAACTGAAGATATAAAGGGTGATTGCAATAAAGTAGTAGTGAATAATGTCCGAAGAAAAATAATAATTTTGAGAGTAATACCTTGAATTGAAACCATAGACGAAGAAAAATTTTTATTATTGTGGGTTTCCATTTAACAATACGAAGATATTTTTCAATTTGCGTTTCGATCCATCCGGTACCTACACAAAAAGTAATGAAATTTTAACTGTGTGTCATGTTACCGAAACTAGACTAGATTGAAGTCATTTCGGCTCCCATCAATTTTTAGAAACAGTTTTCGACGCGGAGCTACAGAGTATTATAACTCATATGTTTTATCGATATATCTCCGGAAATAACGTTGATAAACATACATGACCCTACATTCTTTGAATGGCCCAAGTAATCTCTATTCAACTATGTGATGAAATATAGGGTGTTCCATTACAAAAAACATAAGTTTGGTTTGGTGATTGGCGATTGCATGAAAATGTTCATCGAAACCACCTATAGATCGATTTCGGGGTTTTGCCCTCATCAGTATAGGGTAGGTCTATGCAGACAATAACTAATGTCTGAAACAAATCGTTCGATCTTCGATCACATCTCCATTTCATAGCCTCAGCTGAAACCGCGCCTGAGGAGTAGTGTATAGTAAACTACAAGCGCCACCTCAACCTCGGCCTTCCAACCAAACAATATTTCTTTGCGTGACCGCCAAGATTTAGTATACACTACTCTGCAGGCGAGGTTTTAGCTGAGGCTTTGAAATGGAAATGTGATCGAACCATTTGTTGCAGAAATTAGTTATTGTCTGTGTGGACCTATACTACCCAAGTAACATTAACGCTCTTATTCCGATCTTCAAGATCGCTTTAAAACTACACAATAAAATTTCGAATAAAACCAAGTGATCTTCAAGACAGCCCTGAGACCATCATAGAGCAGCTTCTAGCCAAAAATTCATGACTAAATTTTAAAACTGTAAAACCATTAAGTTTGAATTCTATATTCTTAAAGAGTTCTTCAAGGCAACTTTAATTACATAAATTAAAACTTATTATCTGACGTTTTGATCTTAAAATGTATTTACAGCGGACTGAATTGACTTAAAAATAATTAATCAATCCTAAAAGAGTTTTATATTGTTTACTAACACTCGACAACTTTTAAGTCTGTATAATATTAAACCGCATAGGTATACTAAGCATATCATAAAATAATATTCTAAAGCAAACTATTCTGAAAAATGCAGCAACCAATGGCACTTTTCTGATAAAATGTAATAAAATACTTCAACATAACTCGAACGCCACTAATTTAATGTATTTTTCTCTTAGTTAAAAAATATTAAAAAAATGTCATCAAATTTTATTTTGCATCTAAGCACCCGAATGCATTTTTTTAATTGAATGGCATATTTCGACACATCGTTCTTCAGTTTTCTAAGAAGATCCAAGACGCAATTATTTGAATAATAATATTCTTTTCGTTTAATATTGAAAAAGTCCAAAATGACTCTCGCAGGACTCTGTTTACGTTTCCTTATCGATTTGAAGTGGTCTTGCTCACGAATGGAATCCTAACCTCACAAATTTTGCCGGTTTTGTGATTGAAGCGTGTGGTGCATTTTAATTTTTAACGAATTTCATAACAAAAAAGGTAAGTTTTGCATATTAGTATTATTCCGTTACATTGTGTTTTATTTCACATGTGAACATGCGGACAGCACTGGTTCACTAAAATAGCTTCTTGACAAGATGGCGTTTAATCCGTATGTGGAGGGAATATAATTAGTTTTAATGAAGTCGTCCAAAGAAAGGTATTTCTTTAAACCAAATTGACTAAATTAAAACCTTTAAACTTTATAATACTCTTAATATACTCATTAAAAGGTAAAAATTGTGTTTTTGAATTTAACGTGGTATTATATTGAATGTATAGTCTTAGGATAAAATAGCTTTCCTAATGGGTTTTAAAGAAAACATCAAGGGTACTCCATAAAACTGCATTAAAATTATTTTTCCCCGAACGGATTGTTTTAAAACCAACTTACTATTTAATTCTTAATAATAAGAGTAACATAAAACCAGTATACGATCAATAAGACATTAAGAGCAAATAGCATTTTTATTTTGCTTTAAAGAGTGCATTACATTATTCGTTTAAGGATAAGTGGTCTTTAAGTACTTTTAGTTTATCGTAAGGTTACTTTAAATCCGATGTCGATTTATTGAACATATTGAAGCATTTTTAAAACCTAAATAAATAAAAACTGTCTTGAAATTGTTACTTGGGTATACTGATGAGAGCAATACCCAGAAATCGATTAATAGGTGGTTCAATAATGGTTTGAAGAACATTTCCATGCAACTAAAAATTGCAGAAAAAGCCTTGTCCAAACTCTGCACGGAAATTCATCAGATATAATACAACGTTCGTCATGGTATCAGCCAAGATGGATGGATTTTTGACACAATTATTTCTATTGCATAGAATTATTGCAATAAGCAGTCCTGGTAGGGTAGCACCTCCCTGTTTCTTTCATGATAAGCTCATTGTGAACAATTGCAGATTCCTCTATCTGATATCTCAGTGAAATAGATAATCTCATTCTTGTTAGCTGTTGCAAAGTTATGCATAACCAAATAACATCCTAATTTTCAAGTGTCATAATTTCTTCACTCCCTCAGTAGATTTAATGAATACACAAAGGCTGATGGGGAGAAAAACTATAGTTCTGTTGTTTCTTCATTTCGATGAGTCTTTTGTCAGATCTTTTCCGGTGAAAGCTTGCCGACAACCGGATAGGCCTTTTCAAATGTACAATCCCGAAATGAGGACAGGCACGTGGTACGTTAAAAAATTCAATATTAAGTCTGGTTTTATCGCCTGTTATTCGGTCTACGTTTCCCAGTAAGCTTTTGTAGAAATAAATGAGTGTGACGAGAGGCTATTTCACAAAGACACTAACTTACAGATCTTTCTTCTGTATGTCTACGACGCAGCATGATACAAGATTCTTCACCGTTGGATTCAAAGGAAAAAATTCATTATTTTTAATAATGATAGTATAATAAAATAATTGGCAAGCGAAGCGAACCACACACTATTCTACAACTTTGCATTCTTGTGATACACTTTATGAGAACACCTCACCTCTAGATTTGAAATTTAACAAAGTGGTTTCAATTTATGTCTAGATGTGATATCATTAAAATATTATTTTATAAACAAAAAAAAACGAATTCAACCGTTGATACAAGGGTATATTGTACACCAAGAAGTCTATTTTGGGAAAATGTTTCTTCAAACTGAGAAGTTTCAACAACTTCGGCTTTGACTGTATGTCGATAGCGAGGAAAACACCCCCACCCCAGATGTCAACTACAGCAGACGGAGTTTTCGATCAAAACTTCGTAGTTGTCGGGAAAAGTTGACAGGAGTTACCATCGGACGTCAACCACGTTTCACTCGAGTTCAATAATATTATATTCACAATCACTCACGTTGGGATAAAAAAATACATCTATTTTGCTGAGTCCCCTTACATTTTGATAATAAGTAAAGATCGGAGTCCATTTTTTTTCATTAATTTCTATTTCACATTTTTGTAGTGTTCAGTTTGCCTCCTAGTACGGTCGGCTGAGATATTAATGTTTTTAAACTCAGGTTTTTGTTGAAGAAAAAAAAAAGAAATATTTCTTTAATTTTAGAGAAACCCAGACAGAGAGTTCTAAAGCTTTTCCGTTCGTTGAACACATCGGAAAATTGGACAACTCTCAAGACTAACAAAACAGGGGTAATAGTCGGAATAATCGTAGAGAAAATGCTGACTTTGGTCGTTTCCTCAGAGTTTCATCGACCATGAAATCTCTATCTATAAAAGAGAATCAGTTTTCTTGTGGTGTACCAGAGGAGTCAGCGGTTTCATGAGCACGGTATCGTCGATGGGACGAACTGCTGTTTTCTAAATTCAACTATAAGTAATGGTAATGGTAGGTGTCTGTCAAATAAATAATAGCTATGATTGTGTGAAGTTGCTGTTGGCATGAATAGACAGATACGTTTTTGAAAGACTATGGCAATGAACTTCGGATGGTCTTCCCACGAAAGAGCATTGCTGATAGCATTGAGATGGAACGGTAATAAAAGTGCACTTGAACTGTGTCCAAATTATTCATTTATATCCAGAGCGGTGAATCTGGGATTTCTAGAGAGATCACAAATATTTCTCATTGCGCTAAACGAATGAAGTAATGCCTTGCGATGGTTATAACTCCAAAGATATCTACTGTCACGTCCATATTTGGGATATACAGTGTATATTTGTAAAGTAATCCCTCCCTTGTTAACTTTTGAACAGAGTGGAATTTTCTTTTGATTTTTTTATGGTGAAATGGTAGTTCATCTATTTCTATGAAAAATGTTTTGTCATGCTGTAATTCAACACACTTTGCGAGATATTATTTTTTATTTGAAAACTTAGATGTGGTGAGTTCATTTATAAAAAAAATCAATTCTGAATTAGTACACAGAATCAAATTTATACAAAACAGCAAGAATCGAATTTTTGACACCTTGTAGCTTGAAAACTGGAAGGATCGATCTACGATATAATGAGGATATAATAAGGATGCCAGAACTTATCAAAATTTGAGCAAAAATTAGCCAAAGCTATTTCACATGGAAAATGTGTGGGGTCCTCTGAAGTTCATTGAGGTCTGCTAAGCCAAAACGATGTACCATTAAAATACAAAATTGATTACCAACCAACCTAACGACAAAAAACCGACCGATAGCTGGTGAAATAAACTCAATAACTGGATGAAATCAAAGGTTTATAATATTTGCTTTACCTTTGCGGCGTTAAATTTTCCTTTGTCATACTTTTGTTTTATCAGAAAGGGTTATTCATTATATATTTCACTTCTGTAGGGTGAACCAACATCAATTACGTCTTCGAACATATTGGTTCATGAACTCAATAAAGCCTTTGTAATATGCAACTCATAACAGACATACATTATTTACCAATAAACAATAATGATTATCGTTTCATGAAATTTCACCTACATTCATTTTGACGTGTTTACTAAAGTTTCGTCTAGAATCATCCAACCCAGTCAAAAACCCATTAGCAGAACTTATGGATCAGTTACATAAATATCAATTCACACACTTTGCACACCTCTTTCTAATAAAGGCATTAATTGAACTTTCTCTGTCAGAAAAGAAATCGATATATGCATATCAATTTGGCCATTGTTAACAAATTGACAAGGAATTGCCTAATAAACAATATAATTTTTTGACATGATCTGCAGATGACGATATTCATGAAATGAAATGTGCACATTATTGAAAATTATTTCAAATGGTTGAGAGTCTACAAGGATGTATACTGAAGTCTACGAAAGCGCAGGAGGGCCACAAGCAGTTTTTTTTTCATCACTTCGACTTTAAAGTCGAAATTTCGAGAAAAAAGTCGATATTTCGACTTTAATGTTGAAATTTCAACTTTTATGCCGAAATTTAATCAATTCAATTTCATTTTCGAAATTTCGAGAAAAAAGTCGAAGTGATGAAAAACCTCTTGTAGCCTTCCTGCGCTTTCGTAGATTAGCTACTCACTAGTGGTAACAAATAAGAGCTATTAATTAAAATTTTAACATCAACGTTTAAATTTATAGTGACAATATTAGAATGTGCACTAATGTCCCATATTATTTTAAACAAGCTGAAAGCTTTGTTGGACCTTGACCTTGATCTCTGATATTTTTTGTAATTTATTATTATTTGGAACAGTCTCTGGTGAATCACTCTGCCACAGTGGATGACTTCCATTCTCCATGACGTTAGAGAGTAATTAAATATACAGTATAGAAAAGTTTTCATCTTGGGTATTAGTCCGGTGGCAGGGAGGGTTTTCGTAGCCGATGAAGCGCGACGGGATCACCTAAGTTAAGCATCCGAAAAATTTTTATGGACGATTTTCCGAGGGAAATCAAAAAATCAATTTTTTTCGAAAACGAATGTCATAATATTCTGCATAAAATTCTCTACAAAAAAGGTATCGACAAGTTTTTCTTGAAATGCACCGTTTTCCAGTAAAACGTGCTCGAAATTCGAAAAAATGCGATTTTCTCAATTTTTAGTGCTCTCTCATTCCGTCATATAATGATATTTTCAGGATCACCTTTTCCCAAATTATTCATATATATCTCGACTATGAATAACAGGAGAGACACTCTTGAAAAAGTCATTGGTGTGGATTTTCCGGCATTGAATTTCCCGATACTTTTATCTTGCATGGAAGCGGTATTTTTTTATTCGCGAAGCTCATGTAGTGGACAAATTTCCTATAGTGTCAATAAAAACGGGTCCACCACATATTTTTTCATGATCACAAAGCATTTGAGTAGCGGAAAAACGGAAAATGTTGCTTAAAAGTAAAAGAATTTTCCGAGGAAAATCGAAAAATCCATTTTTTCCAGAAACAAATAACGCCTTAATATTCTCCATAAAATTCTCTACAAAAAAGGTGTCTACAAATGTTTCTTTAAAATACACCGTTTTCGAGTAAAATGTGCTCGAAATTCGAAAAAATTAGATTTTCTAAATTTTCTGTGCCCTCTCATTCCGTCATATAATGATATTTTCAGGATCACCTTGTCACAAATTATTCATATATGTCTCGACTATGAATGACAAAAGAGATATTCTTGAAAAAATCATTCGTGTAGAATATTACGACATTATTTGTTTTTGGAAAAAATGGATTTTTCGATTTCCTTCGGAAAATCGTCCATAAAAATTTTCCGGATGCTTTCACGGCTTATCACCCTCGAAATTCGGATTCAGCGGGTCAAAATACATAAGAATAACTTGGGTGATCCCGTCGCGCTTCATCGGCTACGAAAACCCTCCCTGCCTCCGGACTATATCGTGGTTTCATGAGAGCGTAAAGAATAGCTTGCTAAATGTTGAGAGAGCACTACAATTTCTCCACGCGACTCGTTCAAAGAAGGGATATCGACGTATGCTGTGTGCGCTCTGTCGCATTGCCACGTGGTCTGTTAATGCGTTATGTGGTATTATCATATCATTGCGTTCCTTGTTGCTCTCGAAGATTTCTGTCTATACCCCAGATGAAAAGTTTCCGATACTGTATATGCACCTGCCTACGTTTGATAGAAGTCTAGCCGAAGAACTGGGCAAACTATTGCCGGTTTATAATTTTGCTACATTTGATAGCCACAAAATTTCTTCGACGACAATCGGAATTTTTGATACCTTACTAATAACCACAAGCCCCTTCAGTACATTTTTCATAGTGATAATTTAAAAACTATCTGGTATACTTTCAGGTCTTGATCGAAATATTTTCTCAAAATCCCAATGGAAAATAACAAAAACCCTCATTTAGAACAGACCGGGAAAGCTCCGTGCTATAGCAGTTTTCGTTCTGGTAATAGTGAAATAAATGTAGACAGATTCCAAATTTTCTACGACAAAATAAAAGTTTAATAGTTATTTATGCAAAAAGTGCAAAAAGTTGGTGTTTATTGCACTCGACGTGAAATTGTCCGACGAGGCCATCAGGCCGAGTTGCACAACACGTTGAGTGCAATAAACAATTTTTGCACGCGTCGCATACAACATTTTTTCTACGTTCATGCAAAAAGCAAAAACTGATTCATTAAGGTACGGCACTAGTTGTTGGAAAATGAAAAGGGCAAGTTAAATAATTGATTATTAATATCGATTTGCATCGAAACAGACCCTATCATCTATTTTCCATTAATAATACTCATTTTAAAACTTTCAATTCTCTAATTGTCAGAAATAATTTTTGACTGATGTTTCTATAACCACAGTTGCATTATAAAAATCAAAATCATAGTAGCACGTATAGAGGGCGTATGTTATCACGAGGTGTGGTCATAGTACAGACAGTTTGCTCTATGCAGGTAGACGGTTTAGAACAAAGCGGATCAGTTTTGACTATGGAGTTTTTTCTCGGGAAGACATTGTTTGTTTAGCTCTGGCTGCTAACAATTGTCACTGGCTGCTAACAAAATGATATAAAATATGTAACTGTTTAAAACGTATGGGCAATCTCACAGAATATCTGCTAAATATGTAGTGGGTTTGAACATTTATGTTTGTCATGATGACAGCACGTTGAAGTTGAATGACAGATTAGTGCAATAAAAACTTTATTGCACTAGTGCACTTCTTTTTCCGCTAAATAAAGTTCAATAAAGTTTTGCTTTTTGCATGAATGTAGAAAAAAAACTAAGGAACACGCATTACTTCCCATGGACTAAAAAGTAAAAAATAATTGACAATTTAATTACTCAAATGTAAGAAAAGCGTGGTTGCTTTCGATCTATATTCTCATATTTTTTTAGTATAATTTAATAATACAGAGCGTTCAAGAGCTCAAGAGAACTTTATCAAGCACCCCACGCTTTTTTTACATTTGAGTAATTAAATTGCCAATTATTTTTTACTTTTCAGTCCATGGGAAGTAAAACGTGTTCTTTAGTTTTTTAAACTATTATTTTTTTTTTACTAAAAAATCGAAATCTCCGACCCCGAAAACCATACCAATTTTGAATCGAATCTGACCATAATCACAATACTCGCCCATTATCTTGGGCCGCCATCTTGAATTCATAAATTTTTATGAAAAATTCATAATCTCTGACCCCGAAAATCCTCACACACTAATTTTGAATCGAAATAGATCATAATGACATCCCGAAACGGCCATCTTTAATTTATGAATTTTGACAGAAAATTCGGAATATACGACCTAAAAAAACCTCACATACCAATTTTGAATCGAATCTGACCATTATCACAAATCTCGTCTGCATCTTGGAGCCGCCATTTTGTTTTTTTATAACAAAAAAATGTAATATTGCATTGTCACCGGAACTATGAACACCTGCCAAATTTCAAATCATTCGGACGTCTGGAAATGGGTGAAAATCACGCCCTAAGGAGTCAGTTACAAACATACAAACAAACAAACATACAAGTGAAGCTAATATAAAGCGTGTAATAAAAATGATTAACTTGTCTCAACGAGTTAAACGACATGCGCCAACATCAGTTATACCTAAAATGAGCCTAAAAATTAATAAATATTCATTATTTTTCTGAAATTATATCTTAGATAAGAGTATGAGTTCTTTCTCTAATATTTCTCTTTGACTCATGTTCTTCGAATTAGATTTACAGACTGCAATTAATTTTCCATATGTCTATGCCGTTAAAATTTTCAAAGATTACTTTGACCATATAATAGATACTTTGTCCAAACTGAGGTAGGAGCTATTTTTTTTTCAATCAAACTTTGAAAATATGCCAAATTATCCCTTTATTTTGTTACCAATCTTCCAATTAAGTAAAAATTGTAACGGAATATTGATTTCTCTGGAAAGCATCCTTTTTCAAATACTCCAACAAAAATCTGGGTTTGATAATTATACAGGGTGTTACAACTGCGCTCCGGTGGTCCATATCTTCTAAACGGGGCAACTTAAAAACTTCATTCGAATATAAGCATGTTTCTTTTTTGGGGGAGTATTTTTAGAAAATATTCCGAAGTATTAAGATGACCCAGAAAAGTGCACCAAACCAAAGTTATGTTTTTTGTAACGGAACACACACCCTATATTTCATCACCCGATTGAAGATAATTCAAGAAATAAAAGTTACCCAAAACACCAAAACTACGTCACTTTCACTCGACGCGCATTTCGCCAACAAAATTAGCATTCTCAAGAGCTATTAGCTTACTGGTAAGCGGATTATTATCGGATTGAAAGTTCGAGAACAAATGCCGTTATCTAGTATCAATTTGTGTAGAGTAGGGGTTAATTTTTGGATTTGTTATGGGCAATATTTTTACCACCCTTTCTCGAACCTGGAGTGGCTGTGTTTGTACTGTATTTGAGCTCGAATAAATGAACTTTGTCTACTTCTGCAAATGATGGTTACATTAATAAAACAAAATCCCAATCATACAGCCACAGCACCCATTAAAATGTTCCATATTTCGTTTTGCAGACTGTTAACAAACGCTTTCAGAAATAAAATAGTTATTTATTATACAAGGGAAAAAAACCGAGAGCTAAAATCTATTATTTTTCCCGTGTATAATACACTATTTTTTTCTGTGATGGGAAAAACGACGATTTAATAGTGAAAAAATCAAATGTCTGCGGCTTAAGACCTTTCGGATCGCGAGATCTTTTACATTTTCTCTTATGGACAACCATTTCATCTAGTCGTATCGATAGGATTGCGGCTTACTACGCCATAGGTATGTGGTTCAAGGCGACAGTTAGGCATCTTTTTTTTTTCATTTTATCAACTTAAGAATAAAGGCCGATTAGGTTAGTAGTGTGCAGGTTGAGTGATGAATGTAGGAGGTTGGGTTAGAGCCCCAAGCTGAACATCGTATGCGTGCGAGATCAGCTTTTGCAACAGATATCTACCTTTATCCATGTATATATCCTGTAAAAAAGAACTCACTTTTTTCCGGAGAAAAAGTTATTTCTGAAAAGTCATATTTTAGTGCCTGTCAACAGAGATATAATGTCAAACTTTTTTCACTTTGAATGACAGTTGACAGTTCCAAAACTATCCAGGATTCATTCCAAAAAGGTTTGTGCTGGATTCCGTCAGAAAACAGTTTCAATCTGACGCATGCTCAATTAAAAGTCATGGAGAAGTCCTCAAACTTCAGAGATTGTTGGAATAAACCTATGATGGATGTCTGAATCCTGACACAACTAAAAGTAAATACCCTCTCCTCTTTTATGAAGTTTTCCTATATATGCGTAATAAATAGATTTCACAAACGCATTCGAATTTCGACCAGTTCTTTGTGCATACCCATTTTCACCTGTCACAATAGCACGAATTTACAATGAGCATCCATTAAAAGTAACTTCTTTACAACCTGCTAATGCCGAACATTACAAAACTATTGCCTATTTTCGTTAAACACGTCCACGCTTCTTACAATAAAAGGTATTTCATTGTATACGACGGTAGGTACATTTTCGAAATACTCCACGCTTTCTCTTTTTAATTATATTTAGGGACGATTCCGTCGACAGCAACACAAAGGTGAGGAACAAAGTTGTTTCCAAACAAACGCAGTAGGAGTTTACTTGAACATAAATTCGATTCGTCTGATTTACGAACAATTTAAATGTCAGGCAGAGGAATTTGAAATTGAATCGATTCCTTGAATTACACCTTTTTGTAATTTCGCTTGGCGACTTTTTGTTTACTTTTTGAATGTCATAATGACATTCATATTTGCACAAGTGTGAATACGAGATTTCATATCGATACTAGATACTATTGTGAATATGAAAATCGTTGGTTCAGATTTGTTCGGTAATACTTGAATAGTCCGACCCGACCGTTTAAAATCATGCAAGCACGGAAATTTCTCGATTTGAAAACGATTTTTAAATTTGGGTCTCGTTCGGCGGCCATATCCAAAAAACGAACCTATGTCACTACTAAATAAAAATCGATCGGAAACATGTTGCCGAGCTATCGTCTCCCTTTCATGTCGTATCGCGTCGTGTGAATAGTTGCGTTTATATACATGGCGGCGACATTCAAATGACATGGCAAATTTAATAAAGAAAAGTTGAGTTGTTATGGAGTTAGTTTGGAGATGTTTTGCCTCTCTCCCTGTAACTCACCTCTAGAACATGTTTATTTTTATATGAGTATACACTGTTTTGGATAAATATACAAGATATCCCAACCGCATGAAGACGAAATATTGCCGATAAACTAAAAGTTGTTTTAAAACGTAATATTACCACCAGGGTACCTCCTTGGTTAGTTATTTTTCATAATATATACCGCCGACATACTAAAATTTATACGTGAACAGCCTACAACAAGCGCTAATGCCTCTAAATAATGATCTCGAAAGTTCACTACACAATTTACGACTCAACCCGGACAAATAAAATATACTCCTTTTCTCTTCGCGTAACCAATACGACTACATCGAAACTAATTTTCAAGTTTTTATAAATGGGGCACAAATAAAAATCGAACACTCAGTGAAAAAAATATAGGTCTAGTTATAGATAATTTACTCAAGGAAGCATACTACCCTAAAATCTAATATTCCAATGGAGATGTTCCTAACTATATTATACGCAGACAGTTGTTACCTGATATTCAAGTTCTTTCACAGTTGGCATATTGCGATTTACTGTATTTGGGGTGTAGTAATAATATGCGCGTCTTGTCATAATATTGTTGAGATCTGTCACTCTGACGGATGGACTCCAGCTAGATGGTATTGAAAGTCTGAACAGTATGAACTTACAAAACTGGTCACATACTTATTTAAGATCATGACAGAAGGTCCGGAAAACATAAGAAATAAACCTCCTCGGTTACAGAGGTGCATTCAGTTAACGTCAGAAATCCAAATACCAAATAACTGTGCCCCATCACTCCACTGTTCTCTTTCTAAAACGGTTCTCATATAATTCTATCAAACTAATCAACAAAGATACGTTAGATATGATTTCAAATCTTGGTTCAAGGATAAACTCCTAAATGACCTATAGGTCCATCTTTATGCAGTCTCTGCCTTAAAAGATCTACTGTATGACAACACGATTAAAATTTCCACAAAATTGATTGTCTTTGGAACATGTTTCGATACTACAGTATATTTTCAAGCGAATGTAACACATTCGCTATGGATTTCGATCAAGTATCGGCCACGTCCATAAAAAAAAAGATCTACTGTATTTACTGTATTTTCGAGTGAGACATTCCTATGTTTGTCAGGTATATTGAATAATTATGATTTTACTACTCTTCTATATTCGTTTATAATGATCGCTTATTATAATTTTTTTTATCCACCATGATTATCCCAGTCGGGTCTGTCTCCGGAGCCCCGATATATCCGCAGGGCGCGCTGGTGTCATTTACTCTGATAGTCACTTCCCACGTCCGTGGGGTGAGTGATTACTGGGTTCGAGAAACATGTGCACTGAGTAGCCGGAGTGAACCAAAGACGGCAGCCGTCTGCATTTTCCGGTTAAGATTTCTTCCGCATCACGGCAAACCCGTATGAGTTTTAGATTGAAGAGCAGCGTGTACATCATTCCACCAAGGACCTCTATAATCAGAACCACCATTTTAACAAAATGGTTTGGGTAGAGCCTGCGAAGTTCAAAGAGTAACTCCCTATATTTATAAATGAAAAAAAATTAGTGGCATTCAGACAAATTTTAAACTTCTAGAAAAAATATTCTCCTCTAGGATTTGCACCTATACGACCTCTGGATTGAAGGTAAAATGCTTTACCAACTGAGCTACCGAGAAGACATGCGTTCCACTGCATATCGGGAGACCGCTTTCTCCTAGGATTTTTTGTCACCCACAAACTACGGTATTTGTGAGGGTTTGGAATCTTATGTTGTAGGATGGGTCGAAACTCATTCGTTTTCTCTAAATATTAAGAAACTATTGACCTTTCCCCTTTGCATCGTCGACATATAGCTGGGGTCGGGTGTGGATCTCCGACTACTGAACAAGGTTAGCCAAACATGAAAATCAAGAAGTGAGTTCGCGATTGTGATATAAATATAAATGAAGGAAAATTAGCGGCATTCAGACAAATTTTAAAATTCTAGAAAAAAGATTCTCTCACGACACACGACCTCTGGATTGCCAGTAGCTTAGTTGGTAGAGTTTGGAATTGATTAGACAGATTCATGACCATGCATTCGAGAATCTGGAAATTGTTGAGTGTAAAAATGGTATGAATCAGGATAAAGGACCAATTCCAATTCCATATAGCCCATTGTTAAATTTCATAGTACAATACAGGTTTCTATTCTTCATGATTCATTATTCTCTATTCGTTTATTATTATTATGCGTTTTTTATTATTAATTCCTTGTATATGTATATTTTGTATAGTAAATTTTGCAATATTAATAAAATGTATTAGTTAATAATTTTCAAGAACATGTGTCTTTGAATCCAAAACGAATTATTTAGAGCAGGTAAATCTACTAATACTTAAAGTAAACAAGTTGAGTTTGAGGTAGGCAGGGCTAAGTAATATTAACCACTCAGATAAGTAGTATATACAGAATTGAAATAGGATTAACCAGTGTTGAAAGCTATTGAGAATGCCAACTTTGTTGTCGAAACGCGTGTGGAGTGAAAATAACGGATTTTTTTTATACATTTATATAATAGTTGTATTGGTTCTATATACAGTGCCCGCCATAAACTTGGAACCATATTTGCTGTACATATATTTATAACCCTTATCTATACTGAAAAACTATTGTACCATGTAATTGTTTTTATTTATACATTTCAGAATTTTCTGTATATAACAACTGTTTAGTAGCTTCTTGACATGATTTTTTGGGTTCATAACCTTCCACAAACTGAAAAATGAAAAAATGTTAATCCAAAGAAATCTGTACAAGTGTAGAAGGGCAAATTAATTAATTTGCCCGATAAGTTACTGCGTTCACAAGACTGCTGTTTTGAAAGAAATTAATGTTTGTCAGTAACATACCCTACACTGAATTTGCCTATCTGAAAAAATGAGATAAAATAAACCAAGAATACTTCTCTTTTTTTGAAAATTGGATTAACAGTTTTTCATTTTCAGATTGTGGAAGGTTACAAACCCAAAAAATTATGTCAAGAATCGGATTTCCTCTGCAAAATCAAACTTTCAACCAATGTTTAGTAGCTGTTTATACATGTGTGTATATGTGTATTATTATCTCTGTATCTGATTCATGATATGATGCTAATATTTCAATAATTAGGGAATATCTCGTCGAAAATGTTTTGAATGAGGAGACGACAGCATACCGGAGGGATGTGAATGAAAAAAAAAATGATAAATCAATTTGATCAGAATCTCTTTGATAGTCAAAATCTGAACAGGTACTTTATTTTTGATGACTTATCAAAAATAATATACCAATACCTAACATAACTTTTCGATAACCGATTATGAGTTTCTCGATTAACACAAACTTTTACCACAATTTTTTCTTGTGATTTCAATGAAAATAGTTATTTATCCATATGGTTCCAAGTTTTTGGCGTTGCAGAGGGAACATTACATGATCTGAAAATTATATATTTTTTTATTTCGTTTCAATATGGCGATTTTTTGTTTACATTTTGAATGTCAAATTGACGTTAATATTTACAGAAGTGTGAATATGAGAGTATTTCATATCGATACTAGTCTGAATACGGAAAACGGTGGTTCGGATTTATTCGGTAATACATTCAAAATTACCTTCTCTGCGATAGCTTTAATATGATCAGAAACATTTTCGGTACCTTCAGAATCTCTACTTGTGTTTTGGCTGAAGATCTGAAGAAATAATTAACTAAATCTAATAACGGATAATTTTATCCTGGCAGTGTCTACGCTACCATCTACCGGCAACATAATCACAATCATCATTCGAAACTCGCGTTATGTAGCTATTGTCTTATGCTCGTATTAAGTGTAACCCATTATATTATAAGAATGAATATTCCAATGAAATTACAAAAAGGCTTGTATATAACTTTCGATTAGGAAGATGAATCGTAGATTGTTGATAGGAAAGTTGTAGAAGAACGTTATACAGGGTGTATAACGATTGGCAGGTGTGAAAAATTTGTGGAAATTGTAAATTTTGTTGAAAAATTCGTCGAAATTTTGGGAACCGCTGTCCGCCGAACGTCAGCTGACAGGAGCAGAGTCGCAATAATACTGGAACTACCGGATGGAAGAAACTGTGTAATTTCAAACAGCGGTTTCTAAGATTTTTCGAATTTCCCACAATTTTTTTTTTCAAAATTTTTCACACCTGCCATTTGTTATTAAACGGCATTATACACCCCCGTCCTTCATTGGAGTGCAAGAGGTTAGATTACATCCTGTATATGGCCTCACGCTAAAATTCGCACTTTCATCGAAAAGTAATAATTATTATTATCATTGAAACATATCCTGCGAACTGAGAATTCTCGCAGGAGACGAATTTTCATTTACTACGATTTTCCGCACCGTTGCTCGATTTCTCCATACTTGGTAAGTGTGTCAAGGGCGATTTTGTCGGGTTTACCTTTTATAATTGTTGGAACTTATTACACAGCACGTTAAAATCCAATAAAAGTCCACAAAAGATGAGAAGAACAATAGAGGATGTGGAGAACTTGGTAGACGAGGAGTAGATAGTTGAAATGTTGTCTGGTACGGAAACTTTGGCTTTTGTGTTACCTCAACCTCAAAACTGAGATTTAAACGCCCCACACACTATGCAATCTGTCGTACGACGAGTTGTACTGCAAATTAGACAAACAATCTGTGCAACCAGTTGGTTAGTAAAATGCCCACAGACACGAAAGATTTAAACATCAATCAATTCGTTGCAACTGGCAGTTGGGGAACCAATTCCATTCGTATAAGTACAGTTTGTGTCATGGCAACGACTATTTCGAAAAAGATTATAGCGGCAGTAGTGGTGGTCATATTGCAAAACTTGGTTATTCAGTCCAAAATGAATGATTATTCTCGATTTTCACTATTTTCAATAGAATAGAATGATACAGCAACCACCGGATATTAATTAAACAGCAACTAAACAACAGAGCCTCACGTTTTTCTAAAATCGTTTCAACGTGTCGATACGACAGGCCCACACACTATGCAATCTGTCGTAGATCAGACGCGGTTGTACAACAAATTTTTAACCCGCCAAACTTCCATACGATCCAACCGTGTCGTTCGATTTGTTGAACGACAACCCTACATACTATGCAATTATCGTTTCGACCGTCGAAACTACTTGGGTTGTACAACTTGTCGTACGACAGATTGCATAGTGTGTGGGGTGTTTTAGGTAGATCACAGCAGAATGTAGTTGGTATTATGTTTTATGAGATTATTGTAGCTTAATAGTGGGTGATATATCCCAATACGAGCATTTTCAAATACTCTGTTCTTTTGAAAAGGTTCTGTGATGTATCGAACTGGGCGGTGAATTGTTATAATGATTCAGTATATTGATAGGTAAGTCATGTAATATATAACCGAATGACGAGGGGAGAGGAACCACAACATTGTGTGGTCATTCAGATACGGAGAGTGAACGAGAACGTACATGTAGACTGGATGAGTAGAAGTGTTAGAAAAGATAAAAGTGTTTTATTTAAATAAAATAGTGAACACCACAGGTTCCACCCAACTATTTCAGAAACTGAAAATGTACCTATATGTCGGTATTTATTTTAACCAACAATTATTTGCCAAATATGTTGCTTACATGTTACATCCTTTTCCAGACCTTCATACACTTTTCAAACAAATGTCTCAACTTGTTTACTTTAACCTACCTACTAAATTACTTGTTTTGGATTCAAAGACACACATTCTTGGAAATTATTTACTGATACAATTTATTAAGGGGCATCACCAGCGCGTCATCGCGAAAGTCAAATTTCATCATTGCGCCGCACATCTTAGGTATGTATATATATTTTTCAAGAGTGATATTGGAGGTGACGGAGCACCTGTTCGCAAACAAAACTACGTAGCTGGGGGCGCCAACAGGTACATAGATAGCTCTTGATCGTAGTTTGGGTTTTGCGTAAAAACTAATGATTTTATATAAAAAAAAATTCCTCTTCTGTTTCTATAATTTCCCTAAGAATGCGGGAATCTACCTATTTTTTTCATTTGTCAAACCATAACTTTTTTTTTCTTCAGAATCATCAAAACAAAAAATCAGTCAATTTCCCGCATTCTTACCAACAAATTGAATCATTTGTACCAACAAAATTTTCGCAAAAAACTAATAATGAACGTTCAAAACCGATACTCGTTTCATCTAAGGCATTGTTTGCTCTTAATATAAGAAAATATACTATACCAAGGTATACAGTATCTGCCATAAAGTTGGCTACATATGGGAAACAAATTTCAATGACAAGATTTCGAAAATTTTAAAGAGAAAATGTGTTTGTAGGACCCCATGTACCAATTTTGACCAAGATTGAAAAAAAATATCAAAAATACCATTTTATTCCTTAATCCTAACTAAGAAACATTATACATTCTTGTTTTATCTGGAAACAGCTTTAAAATCTAAATCACATAAGTTTGAGTCAAAACTAATCAAATATTTGCGGAATTAACATTTTGCGGGAGACTTATTATAAAAACACGATTTAGTCTTGTCACTAGGTGTAGTAATGCCCTGTATATTGATGCACATGAGCTTAATCAACATCCTCTACCCGTAAATAAAATTTAAACTAATTCATATTTGTAATTGAAACTAAATAATACATTATTTATCCTTACTAAATTTAATATTTATTTTCTTAGTAAGGGTAGAGGAATAAAAACGAATTTTAATTTTTTTTTCAATCTTGTTCAAAATTAGTACATGGAGCACTTGTTGGATTTCAACACATTTCATCAATATCATTTTTCGATATCTTCTCAATTTGACCCATTCTTCGTCACCACAGATAACTTTTTTAAATTCCCGCTAATTATGAGGTCACGTGATAAAAGTTGCAACGGATTTTTCAGTTGTCAGGCATGCAGAAACTAACCGCCATTAGAGTTTTTCGGAAATTTCAATTAATTTTTTTTTTTTCATTTACTATATGTAGCCAGCTTTATGGCAGACAATACAGAGAGTTTCATATAGTTTGCACCAAATGGAAAACTTTTTTATTATCGATTATCGAAAAAATTGAATTTTGTAAACTACCCTTTTTTTTGACCTTATCAAAAAAGTTTTTTCAGAAAACTTGGTTAGAATTAAAAATAATATTCAGATTTGAAATCACAGCCACCTACGCAACAGCACATTTTTTTCCAATTTTAAAGGTTTCTAGCCTAGCGCTAGTATCTCCTATGCAACTCACTCACTCATATTCCTTCGATCATATTTTAATACAAAATTTGGTTCAATTTACTATTTGTACTGAAATATCGACGTTTGTGGAAAATGAATAAATAAGTATACTAGTTTATTGGTGCAAATTTGATATTTCATCTGTATCTGTATGAATGTACATAATAATTGTCAGTCGGAATTTATGACTCCTTCAAATTTTTATTTTCCACGAAAACTTTTTTATTTTGAGTGTTGTGAAAATGAAAATTTATCTTATTAAAATTGAAGAATGAGTTGTATTTGGAGAGATTATTTATTGAACAAATCAAATGAATAACAATTTAATTCATTAGTATTTCAATTAATTTTCCAATGTTTCCTTGACTAAATCGGTTCGCACTCATTTTCAAATAAACTTTTGAATGGGTAAAAATTTCACCAAATTTCAAATATCAAACAATGATATAGGCCTTCTATGATCCAGTTAAGATGTCTAAAAACGCTGCTGTACCGACTGATCAGATTTTGTTTAGAATGTTTTGAAGACAAAACACATGAACTAGTGGTCTACTTGTGTATCGATTCCAGAGATGGCGTCCTCTTTCTCGTGTCAACACTGTCAACATTCCAAGAACATGTGATTGCTAATTGTGTAATTTTTTCCAAAAAAATCCAAAAATCATTTGAAAGTCAATAGTTGTGCAATTTTCTTATATTATTGATGTGTTTCTTCATTTTCCTTATATTTTAAAAATTTGATCATGTTCCGTGTTTTTGTGCCGACAATCCAGAAAGATGAACGAAGTAGGTAACTAATTTATATTCAGTACAGAAATTGAGTACTCACCACTGTAACATACTTTGAAACAGATATTTTATTTCGAAACTCCATGCATGTTGACAATATTTTAAGGCAAAAATGTTTTCTAATCAATTCAATCAACTCTGGGTACGTTGTTATATCTTACCATTTCTTGAAATCTTCCGTAAGTAGCGAAAGTCCGCGATAAAGTAAAAAATATAAATTTTTCTCCATTCCCACTGAAGTCTATCAATGTTTTGTCTTCAGTAAGCTTGTCAAGGTTTTGGTTATTTTCCATGCATTCTTTTTATTTTGAAATGGTGAAATCTTTTTGGTGTAGTTGATCAAAAAATACACTTTTCTGTCGAACAAAATTGCACAATAGAAATATTTTCACTATTACATGTCATATTGAATGGTTTTTTAAAAGTGGAAGAACAATATAACACATTAACTCATCACAAATATCAAATCTCAAATGCAATTAAACTCAAAGCGACAAAATTATTCTTTATTTCTTTAAAAAAGTTTATAGTGAAAACTCGGGCACAAATGCACAGATATCAGCGCGAGAGCATGCGCATAAGATTGACAGGTGCTAATGGTGAATTTCCATGAGATGCAGCTGAAATGCAATACTCCTATATGAAATGTGAGTTAATTATATTTTTGCAAAAAAATTGCTAAATCATGTCGAAAATGTAACAAATAAAACTGATTGGGGACAGTGATTCCGTATATTACAATAATTATATTGTTTTATTAATTTCATGTTAGTGAATCGTGGGCAAAACTTCAAACTTCTGTTTATGGAAATTAACCCTAACAAGAAAACCGACGGTGGCACGGTGCACTCAAGTGTCGCGGGATATTCAAAAAACGGCCCACATTTGTTTTCTCGTAATCAAGTTGGCGAATGTCTCTCGTTTTATCCAACAGATTTGCAGGTATAAGTCGGTACACCAGGGTTTTTAGGCATCTTAGATCTAGTGCATATGATATAAATATCTAGAAATTATGATAGTTTAAAGCAAACCTTACTAATGCTTTCTGACGATACCAAGAGAAGGCGCAACAACTCTCCATTGTACAAGGTTGATAATTGAGAATTTCTTCTTATGAATTAAAAATCACGCCAGAACCAGAAGGAACATAAAATTATTCGTTATGTCTTCATACAACGGTTTCGTCTCAAACCACAAAAAACAAATTGAATTTAACAAAAATTAATCGTACGCCATCTTCATTTGAGTTCAGGAATATCGATCTACAAGCGGCTACAATTTTGTCCACGACGTAAGTCGTCCTTTGCGATATCTGTTGGTTATGTTCATGAGCTATGAAATTTGAGTGTTTATTGAAATGTGTCGTTTATGTTATTATTATGCTGAAAAAGTGAAAAGTGAATGACTATTAATAATAAGGTAACTTTTCATTCATGATAGTTTTTATTTTAACCTAGTATATAAGCCAGTTCAATAGAAGCGTCTCGGTAAACCTTATAGTTTTAACAGTTCAAAGGTAAACAGTACTTTATCAAGGACTAGGTAGTTTTATTAGTATAAAACCGAATGATTGGCCAGAATAACACGCTGCTAATGGTTGAAACACAAAAAACGTCACATTTTGACACGTGAAAAAGTAATCAATGCTAAACCCTCAAATATAACAAGTTTACGATCATAAAAAATGGGAAAAAACGATTTTGTTCTTTGGGTAGCTGTGATTCCAAATTTTAATATTGTTTTCAATTCTAACAATCAAAATAGAAACAAATCATCTCAATTAATGAATGAGTAGGTGGAATAGACAAACACATAACAAGAAACCCATTGTAATGTCATGCTCACCCTATTATCTGTGACAAAACAAAAATTTTGCGCTTATGTAAACAGCAAGACAGCCGACATAATGTCGTCAAGTCAGAAGAAAAAGATATTTAGTACACACCTAGTGTCATAAATCTAAATGTGTGCCAACAAACACAGCGTGTAGCGATTTACCTGTACTTTTATTTCTATTGCGATACAATAGAGATAGGGCACACGATTGCTCTTCGAAGCGTGTCTAAATAGGGCAGGGGTCTTTGGCACCTATAAGGTAGGTTGCAAGTGTCGTAAATCACATATCGACGCATAAGTCAAAAGTCTCAATGCAGATTCGCAGAAAACGGACGACCTCTTCTTGAATAGTTGTGAATGAAAAATAGTCTAGAGCTATTCTCTGGGGCAATTAAAGATTAAACTATAAAGCAGTGTATATGCAAGGGTTTGGTAGTCCATAACATTTTTGGTTCATTTTTGAATTGAAAAATAAGTGAATGTTGGTAAAAATGTTATTTATGTTCCATTTTTCTATCTTTTTCAAAATTTGATTTAGTTTTTTTCTGAAAAAATCGCAAAAGTCTATGTTCTTGATGATTTTCCCATTATTTTTTTTTTGTCAGGAACCAAATCAAATTCCGGGAATTTAATCAGTAAATACGTAGGTAGGTACGTAAAAGTGATTAAATAATAAATAATTATTCGGATTGAGAAACTTAAACATAATAACTGATACACCTGATAATAAATCAAAATCGATCGGAGAGTGCTTTTTCAAATATAAATGACACCTCATGCGAAGTCGGGGCGGGCTCCTAGTAATAATTACAGTAAAATATCATGGTATTATACTCTATTTCAAGAACAACGTAAATTCTCAGAAAAAAAAAACTGCTGTGCATATGCCATGTATTTATAAAAATTCACTCTACGTTATTCTTTGAATAGAGTATAACTGATCAACAAGTATCGATAAGTCCTTGCTACTAGGTGTAGTGTAATTTACACCACATTTTGAATCGAGTGTAATTTGATGCAGTTAAAACAAAGGAATATGTCAATCCAATCGACAAACGAATACTAAAAATCGAGTGTAAATTACACCAGGTAGTAAAGTGCTACACCTCGATGCAAACGAAAAAACGTATAGTCCTTTTTTTACCCACTTTCAACAACAATCCAGTTAGTTATCAAATGAAAGCAACAAATGTTTGGGCCGCAAACCCAGGACCTATAAAGCCTTGTCCCCACCTTCATACATTTGCCTGCAAAAATTTAAATATCCGTATAAAAACTGTATGAAAGCTGTACAAACATTGTTCATAAACATTTGTTCAAAAACATTCAAACAAGTATACAAATGTATTTTGTTTTCCGTCCAAGATGTTTGGGGCAAATGTTTATTCATTGTTTCGAAGTGGCAGTGTCAGCGATATAGCCGCATTTTATACTGTTGATCACTACTTAGCAACATGTTTTAGTATTTTGATGTGGACACAAATGCAGACTAGTAGAATTGAATGTTCGTCAAAACAAAATGTTTTCATACAATAGCTATTTATGCTACAAGTTCGTAAAGTGGGACTGTTTTGTATGAGCGTGAAGTTGAATGAGGCGCAGCCGAGTTCAACTGTTTACCGAATTTCAATCAAGACTTTTCCAATAGAAAAAAACATGAATTGATTAAACTATAATAGTAATTTACGTATAACAAGTCCAGAAAACACTGTTTTTTTGGACGAGTGGACAAGATTCTGGGCCGAGCCGTATATAAGTAAGTCATGAAAGTCTGCGAGTCCAAAAAAACTGTTTTTATTATACTTCATTGAAATCACCTTATTTTCATCTATACTAGTAATATTGTAAGACGGTTTTTTTCGGGCTAGCACACGGAAACAGCGCACGGAAACAGTGCACGGAAAAACTTTGAGAATAACCATGGAAACGAATAATACATACCAAACACTGTACTGTCAGCATTGTTTATTCCCTGTCAATCAAATGTATGCCAACAAAATGAACTCAGAAGAAAATCCCGAAATTACCGATAATATCTTAGAGCAAGCGGCACAAGCGACCGCGGATTTATTACCAGTAAAATCCAGGTTGAGATATGAACACAAATATCAACTTTTTACAGAATGGCGAAATATGAACAAAATCAAAGTGACGATATTCTTCTAGTTTATTTTGTCGAAAAAGCTAAATCCATGGAATCTTCCACGTTATGGAGTCGATTCTCAACGCTAAAGAGTTGTTTGGCCTTAAAAGATAATGACATCAACAATTATCCAAAAACTATTGCTTTCCTTAAGCGTCAAGCTGTAGGATATATTCGAAAAAAGTCCAAAGTTTTGACAGCAGAACAAGTAACAAAATTTTCATGTGAAGCTCCAGATAAACAATATCTACTACCAAAAACAATTTTAGTGTTTGGGATCTTTGGTGCGTGTCGAAGAGATGATTTAATACGTTTAAATTTAGACGATGTGGTAGATAATGAGCGCTTGCTTGTCGTGTTTTTACGAGATGGAAAAACTCATACATCAAGAAGTTTTACAATTACGAATGAAGGATGTACATTTGAGCGTTGCACAATTTATCGTAAATATGCAGCTCTACGACCTAAAAATATGAAGAGCCAAAGATTATTTGTTGCATATCGAAATGGAAGGTGTTACAATCAGCACGTCGGATGCCATACCATCAGTAGTGTTCCGAAAATTGTTGCAGAATACCTAAAACTAGAAAATCCCAGAAAATATACCGGGCATGGACTAAGGCGTTCTTCGGCAACCATGTTGGTGGAAAGCGGCGCTGATTTACTCACTCTGAAAAGACATGGAGGGTGGCGTTCTTCTAATATAGCAGAAGGATATATAGAGGAGTCTATAAAAACCTAACAACCAACAGCGTCGTATACGTAATAGCGCCATCCCTCCCCTCCTTAGCTACGGGCCTGGTAACAACTCTTGGGTTCAACATGCCGTTTCTTCTCCCGCTCTCGTGAAGTGCAATGAAATAGAGAAGGACTCTTTGTCATTATTTCTGCTTTTAAAGGAGATTACAAATTGTTCACTGTTTAGGGGTGGTTTTCACACCCTTTCTGACACCCCTGAGCAAGAATTTTAGTATTTTGGGTTTTCGGGTACTAAATACCACATCTGTACCAAATTTCAGCAACTTCGGGCTCGGTTAGAGGTAGGGAGCTATTTTGGTCTCTTAACGACTGGAGTATAGGTGCTTCTGCACTATCGCGTTTGAAAAATATATGCCCAGAAATCAAATATATGTAGGGCGCAATGATAACATTTGAATTTCGTGATAACGCGCTGATGGTGCCTCTTAACACCAAGAATTACCATGTGTATGGAAAGCTAGGAGTGAATCATTCTTCAATCGACGATAAAAATAAAGTTCATAAAAAGTTGGTGGAATTGTATGAAACTGTGGATCAGGCGCTACAATAGATACTATTGAAGAAATCAACAACTATAAAGAAAGCAAGTTCGAAGATCGAAACGATTGGGCGGAAGCTCTGAAAATGTAAATGGTGGTATTTCAAGATGCTTTCTGCTGCAGTCTGGACATTGGTTCCTTGCAATATACCACAAGAAATGCAGCAATTTTATTATTCCTATTTTCGTCACTGAACATTTCCCCCGCTATCTCAACGCCGTTCCAGGACTGTCAGTCCCAGGTTTGACGATCTCATCGTTCATATGTGAAGTGAATTATGTATAGAGCCCAACAGTCCAGATTGTACAGTCCTCAGACTGCAGACCAACTGTACGTGAATGGATACTATACAAAACAATCCGAGAGGATAGCTCGAACGGTACAGCGCGTGGGTCATCGATACCAAAGCCAAGCAACGTGATGCGAAGTTATGGTTTGGATGAAGACGTACGGACGACCTCCTTTCTAGATCTATTCTCTCGGGTCGTGCTAGGAATCGTACGTTAAAAGGTATGACCTCGTTGATCCTTAGCTCGCACAAGTTTCGACTTCTGAGGGCTGCCGTTCGTAGGGGGACGACAGCTGGTCAACGGAAAATACAATTTTAATTTTTTTTAAATACATTCTAACAGTATTAAGCGTTCTTAAGCTTTATAGTACATGAGCCGAAGAGAGGTCGACCTTCACCGTTCTGTTTAACGGATGAAACATACTACTTATGAGGATTCATAAATAGACGAATACGCCTGAAGTGGGTTGCCTATCAAAATGTGGTTCAGACTATATACAGTGAGTTTCAAAAATTTGCACCACATGTAAAACTTTTTCATTGTCGATTTTTCAGAAAATTTTATTCCTGATAAAAACCAACCATGGTCCACCCAATTATTTAGGACCATTTAATATTTTTTTTGTGATTTTTCCACCATAATATGATCGACTTGTAACTCACTCAAATTTTGCTGAAGATGAAGGATTAATCCTTCGAAACATGTCCCCTCTCTCTCAATGTTAGTCTTCAGACTGCATGGTATCTACGTGATGTTAGTCCTCTGACTACATGATATCTACAATAAAGATTATTTTTGGTGGAGTTAGACTGAAAGTTTTTTCACCTTTCTATAAAATCTCACCCCACCGTATGTGATGGATCGTCTCCGATTGATATTTTTTTTTTGTTGGGAAAATCCCATATTCAAATTATTTTTATTACCTATGCAGGAGATTCATACTCGAAATAAATTAGTAACAGTTGCATCCCACGAGGCATGTTTACCCTGCATCGTTGCGTACGCCAATAAGAAATACTTGAAAGAAAGTCAAGAAAGATTTTCAATATTTTCAATAGGTACAACTCGTATCTCTGAAACTGAACTGTTACGGGTATATAATCCCTGAATTATTGTGAAGAATAATTACTCTTCATCGTTAAGCTACCCTGTACAGAATTTTTGCACTTTTGAAACTTTTTTAATGACAACTTTCATGAACACTTCTCAGAGATCCTGTCGGATACTGTGTCGGACATAGTTACACATAAAGTTATTGGTAGTATAACCATCAAAAGCGGCGAAAAGCACTGAAAGCAGTCATAAAAGCAATAAAACTGATTACATCGCCCACGCGAATCCTAAAATGGAGAGCAGAAACTGAAACGGACAAAGAATTGCATAATCTTGCGATATTTCAGTGAGAAGCCAGCAGGATACTGTTCGAGATAAAACTTTCATGGATTGACAGCGATCGCGAACGCTATACAAGGTGTGCTAAAAAAGCTGAATTGAGTTTAAAAAAGTGACGAGAAGCTTTAAGCTGGCTATAAAGTAGGTATCCGTATCCTCTAATACTTCCTTTATCTGCCACACACTTTTGGTGTGGTAACGTCTTATAAATCGATGAACGCCGGCTGCACGCACGAAAAAATATGACACGGATGAGAAGTTATCCACATCCACAAATGTACACTGAGAAAAAGTTAGCTCGGTTGGTAAAATTTTTGTTTCTTACTTGAATAATGAATTAGACATTTCTCAATGGTTCTATCATATTCAAAAGGTTGATTACCATGGGATATGAGTATTGGGGTAATTTTGTATGCTATGAGAAAGGGTGAAATGGGGGTGATATTATTTAAATGAATATATTTAGTATTAAAAGGGCGTTGTAGAATATTTTTATGGCAGATTTGTTTTTCGGAGGCTAGACTACATATTTGAAGGTATATGAATTCATTTGTAGCCCCGTCGAAAAGGGTGTGATGGGGGAGAGTTTGTCGAAAAAAATCAATCCTCTGGGAAAACGACGTTGTAGCGTTTTTTGGATTGGATATTATTTTTCAGGAGGTTGAAATACATAGCTGTGGGTATGTGAATTCATTTGTAGCCCCGTCGGAGAGGGTGTGGTGAGGGAGAGTAGTAAAAAAACAATTTTCTGTGATAACGTCATTTTAGAGTTTTTTTGATTGGACATTTTTTTTCAGAGGGTTGAAATACATAACTATGGGTATACGAATTCATTTGTAGCCCCGTCGAAGGAGGTGTGGCGGGGGAGAGTTGTAGAAAAAAAATCAATTTCCTGGGAAAACGACATTGTAGAGTTTTTTGAATTGCTAATTTTTTTCAGGAGGTTAAAGTATATAGCTGTGGGTGTATGAATTCATTTGTAGCCCCGTCGAAGGGGGTGTGGCGGGGGAGAGTTGTTAAAAAACAAATCAATTTTCTGGGAAAACGTCATTGTAGAGTTTTTTGGGTTGCATATTTTTTTTCAGGAGATTGAAATACATAGCTTTGGGTATATGAATTCATTTGTAGCCCCGTCGAAGGGGGTGTGGTGAGAGAGGGTTGTCGAAAAAAAAAAATTTCCTGGTAAAACGACATTGTAGAGTTTTTTAGATTGGATATTATTTTTCAGGAGCTTAAAATACATAGCTCCCTCACCACATCCCCTCCGACGGGGCTACAAATGAATTCATACACCCACAGCTATATATTTCGAGCCCCTGAAAAAGAATATCCAATCTAAAAAACTCTACAATGTCGTTTTCCCAGAAAATTGATTTTTTTTCGACAAACTCTCACCCACCATACCCCCTCCGACGGGGCTACAAATGAATTAATTGCTCACAGCTATGCACGCAGAAAAAAACTTGGTTAAATCAACAAAATATCATTCAACTCGAATAAATAAAAGTGTCAGTATCCCACAATTAAATATCAATTCAAATGAAACAAATATTGTCATTGATTTGTCTCTCTGAAATCCTTTTAGATTTAATGCAATTTGCTTTCAATTGATTATATGTTTTGTTCATAGAAAATCTTGTTTTTTCTTCTCGAAAACATGAGATGTTTCAGTCGATCATATGATTTGATATTTCAACATTACCTTTTAGAATTTTGATTTGAATTTGATTCCAACCAACAAAATATTTTGTTAACTCATTCAGTTCATCGTTTGATTGAACAAAATATTTCTTGAAGTGGAAACTACACGAATCAAAATGAACGAAATATTTTTTTGAATCAATACCTTCAATCTCTTCGATTTGCTAAAGGGATTTTTGAATTTACAAATTATCTTATAGAATGAAAATATTTTGGTAATTCATAGAACAAAATATCCGTTTGAGTGAATGTTATTCCATTACCCTTCTGACAAAATATATTAATTCGATTTACGAATGTTTGTTTAAACTCATTAATTATGTTAGTAGATCGAAAAAAAAGTTTTATAAAAGAAAACATATTTTGAATTGATTTGGAAGAATATTTTGTCAACTGAAATATTCAGAAATGATTTCAAATATAAAATTTATTCCAATTAATCATACAGGTCCATTCAAATCCCAATCCATCTTTCATGAATATCTCGAAAACCGTGAGAGGGTCGTTTGAATTTCCGCAAATTTTGTATTTTGAAGCTCTTTAACAAGACGTCCACCAATCAAACACAGACATTTAGTTTAAGGAGATTCAAGAGAGTGAAGATTATGGATATTTTTCACGAATACAGAGTATATCTTGAATGATATAATTAATTCCAGGAGGTAATTTCTTGTCATATTTTATGGAAAATAGTTTATCACCACTGAAATTAATAACATCATTTAAGATTCACCCTGTATTTCTGCTGAACCAAAAAAGCTTGAGATGAATTTGGAGATTTTTAACAAAGCTTCAAAACACAATTTTGTGGTAACTTTGTCCCTGTGTCTTAACAGTTTTCGAGATGCAAAAGACTCGATTTTGAATAGGCCCTCCACTAGTCGATCCTGAAAAATAAAAATCACGAATATATCATAACTATATTCCTCAAACGAGCTAAATGGTTGATTAGTTAAAAAATAAATCATAAGATTTCTGTTCGTCCAGATACATCCATGACTACGAATGAAAATTATTCAAATTAAATAGTAAGGTATAAAGATTTTGAAGATCTCTCGGAAAAACCTTCCTAGGTAATCAAGACAGGATATGAATGAAATGTAAAATACATTTGAACAAATAATTTATTCATCTCAATTTGAACAGTAACAAAAAATAAAATATATAATTCTTTTGTATATTATATAATAAAATACATTATAAAACTACCATCATATCATAATCAATTCATTTAATTTTTTGCATAATAAATTATCCTTTGCCTTCATATTTGTCTCATCACCACAAAAGCTTGGCCTTCCTTCCTCAGAGCTTCAGTAGATGTTTTCCATTGTCCAAGAGATGGTATGAGTTCTTTCAACTTATTATCGTCCAGCTTTTTGGCAATTTCCAATGTTATGTCATTTTCTGAAAAATTCATTATGACTGTGAAAAATCGAAAATTGACCTGTTGCCTTATAACCGCCATGATGTTTTGAAATAAATCTCATTGATAGTTTTATAGAAACCTTATTATCTTAATACGTTACTTACCAGCTTTCAAATTCTTCAAGGAGCCAAACAATATTATTTTGGTCACTATTATTATAATTAATAGTCACAAACACTAAAAACACAATTGAAAAGAAACCTTGAACTCCGATACAACACTACTGACGTTACTCATCAACCATCATCCTTGCCAATACCATGTGATTGTTGCGCTTGCGTGTGGTGTCGCAATGGTAAATTTGACAAAATATTTCGAAAGGACAATTCGGTGTATGTTGAATTAATTTCGTATTACTTGCGTGAACAAATTTGTGTTTTCAATGAAATATTTCTGGTATTCACGAGGAAAACATATTTTGTTCCGTCAAATCAATTTTTGCTGAAGTATTTCTCTAATTATTTGTTCAGACAGAATATGGTTTTGAAAGAAATTATTATTTTCTGTCTTGTCAATCAATCAATAATGTTCATAGGACCTTCTATGGTTGTTTACATGAAACCATATTATAAATTTAAATTGAACAAACTTCGGATTGAATTCACAAAGTACTGAATCAATTCTTTTTGTTCAACCAAATCATTAAATTTTGAGGTAATTCACTAGTTAGTTGGTTGAACATAATATCTTTTAAGCGAAATATTTGTGATAGTCATAACGATTCACATATAATGTCGAACAAATTCTGATACACATGTCCAATACACAAAAAAGTATTCGACCGAAGTATATATTTTCTCATAATAACAAAATATTTGAGTAAAATATGTTGTTCGTTCAGTAAATGCTGCTAGTCTATTCAAGCTTGTTTTTGCTGCAGATGCAAGTAATTTTTTTCATTCAACAATAAACTCTTAACAAAAAGAAAGTGATTGTAGCAACAAAATTGTTTTTACCGTGTGTATTTTGAGTTCCTGAAAAAGATTATCCAATTCAAAAAACTCTACAATGTCGTTTTACCAGAAAATTGATTTTTTTCGCCAAACTCTCCCCCATCACACGGGGCTACAAATGAATTCTTATACCTACAAATACAAATTCTAGCCTCCTAAACACAAATCAGCCATCAAAAATATTCTACAACCCTCTTTTACTAAATTTTTTCATTTTAATAATATCACCCCCATTTCTACCTTTCTCATGGCATAAAAAATTACCCTAATACTCATATCCCATGGCAATCATTCTTATTAATAAGTATGACTGAACCATTGAGAAATGTCTAATTCATCATACAAGTAAGAAAAAAACATTTTGCCAACCGAGTCAACTTTTTCTCAGTATACATTTGTGGTTGTGGATAACTTTACACCCGTGCAACAATTGAAAAAAAATTAATTTTAATCATTTATCCAATTTCGTCATTTCAAATTAACAATTTATTGATATTTATTTGATTTCAGTTTATTTCTATAACTAATTGTTCGTGATTATATTTAAATGAATTATTTAAATTAAGTTTGCAGAAACTGTAAATGATATTTGAAAATTAAAAATTAATGTTTTTAACCAGAGTTTTAAGAATATTTATGTTTTAATGAAAAGTTAACGCAGTGCAAGGGAATATATTATTATATCAAGCAGGTTCTGGCGGGCTTCTCAGTTTCATGAGTTTGATTTTTGATTTCAATTTCATCGTAATTTATCGAAAAAATTGTAATTTTCAATGAACTCTCTTGTATTATACAAAATAATGATAATTCTGTGATAAACAATTTTGTAGGTACTCTTAGATGCGCATTTCAAATATAATAAATAAAATAGTAATTTATTTATACCGAACAACAAACAGAATGATTTCTGCTTGCATGATGCACAGTATACTTCATTTTAAAGTTTATTTTCACATAATGTTCATTGAATACTACTACTAGTTACCCCCTTTTGGTAACGATTGTTCAATAAAAAAGTTTATAAACTCGTTACATACCATCCTTTTTCTACGAACTCATATTAAAACAGCAAGCTTTTTTTTAATACTGATTTTATTTGACAAACCAAGACCTACCCTGGGTGGATTCTTAACCACTGAAATCTAACAGTAATAATAGAGATGTATTTGAAAGAATTGAGGCGCCATGGTAACGATTTTGGAAATTTGCTTGAAATACAGATTGCGAATCTTTAATTAATCGATCATTCGGTGTGGTACACATACGTACCCAAAATGTCATAATAGTTATGTGAATAAAAAAAGCGACATAGAGGTAAAAGTTTGTTGCTAAACCATTAAGAAAAAAACCACAGAACATCACTTCTATCGACATAGATTACCTTTCGCCAACTATTAGACGCATTCTGCTGGATCTGAACACCAACAAAGCTAATGGATCTCACGGAATTCCTCCGATCGTTCTCAAGAAATGTGCTTCCGAACTAAGAAGAGTTCTTTCCACCCAACCGGATAATTACAGAAGTCCACTCAGTTCTCAAAAAAGAAAAAAACGCTCAGAAATTGTGAATGATTGACAATATGGCAGCAATCTATCAAAAAACATAATGGAACTCTAGCCGTTGCATTGCATATCTATCTCCAAACCGTTGGATCGCGTTTGGTACCATGGACTCCTTGCCAAGCTTCCATCATACAACTCCTCTTACAACGATATCTTCACGTGGTGGTTGACAGATTTTCATCCGAACACAGCTCAAAATGATGGTGTTCCTCAGGGATCCATAATATCACCAACACTATACTCGAGTTCGTAAATTATAGATAGTAACTCATAGGGTGTACGGTTCATATAAAGCAAGTCAAGAAATAGAACAGAATTCAGCTAGTAACTCAGGCTTCAAATCAAGTTTTTCTTTGCCACTTCCTTACATCCTCCCCGCACTTTCACTATATACAATTTACGAACTATAGACTATATATCTTTTCCACATCCTTCCTAAGTCACCCTGGAGTGTCACGACAAATAATAATAATAGCCGTCCTCTATCGAACAGGCTATGCCTTTTGGTAAACTCTACGAGTGTTTATGAGGAAATATTATTAATATCAATGATTTGTTGGGAGCCAGCTCATGAAGAGTGCATAGCTTTGCGGATGATAGATAGTACCATTCAAACAACTTTCTCTTCCAACGCTCTGATATCAGTCCGTGAAAGCAGAAAAGAACGGGATGGAACGTGAACGACTTAAATATGAAATTAGTAAAAATTCTAGGATAGGAACCTGTACGGGAATACTGCTACCATATATTTAAGGAGGCAGTCCTTGAACTTTAACTGTTAGATTATGTCCAAAAAAGAGCCATTCGTCTTGTCGGTGATACTTCAAGCTCACTTGTCTGGAACACTGCAGAAAGGTTAGCAAACTGTCTGTTTTATTTATATTATTTTCTTGGAAATATCCTCAATCGAGGCTGACCCGTCGAGCTCTGTCCTCACATCAATTGCCTGTCACTTTGGAGACATGCTAAACATCTCTATCCCAGGGCTCGTTCTTCCAACGAACAACAAAGCTGTGGAAGTCACTGCCTCGGTAGGTGTTTCCTGATGGGCATAGCCTGCAGAAATTCAAGGAGGACACCGCCAATTCATATCCACTGTTTCGAAATGAGATACAGCACTGCATGGAAAACAGTTGCCCAGCGACAAATACACTTCTGAGACTTCAAGTAATGTGAACAAACAAGCAACGTCTAGAATGAGTTTAATTAACTCACCATCGCATCGACGCGTTATCAAAACTTGGAACACAGGCAGGGCTTCTAGAATTGGACGATGTATTCTGATACAAACGATTCTAGGCGTTTTCGTCGCAGCAAAAATTCTTGATGCTTACATTGGATTATTTAAGGAAGGCGATTCAAGCGGACTGGAAAGTTTACAGACGTTGTGTCACAGAGAGATCAAGTACAAGTTGAAGCTGAAGTTTACAGAGTTTTAAGTTTTGAAATATAAGTTTATGAAGTATAATTAGTACCCAATGAAGTAGGCAGATTATTTTGTATCAGTATATTCAAGTTCTATAATTGGTTTAATGGAATTCATTGTTATTTTCAACTGTCCAGTATTGTACGTAGCCACGAACCCCAATTTCGTAACACTACTTCACTTCGGGATCTCATGATGTTCTTTGAACATTACAGGATCCTTGTTTTCGTGAGAATACGAACATATCAAAATAACGATATCGAGTTTTCTCAATGGGTCCATTAAACTTAGTAGAATAATTAAGAGCAAACAATACCCTTGATGAAACGGGAATCGGTTTTCAGCGTTCAGTTTTATTTTTTTGCGAAAATTTTGTTGGAACAAATGATTCGATTCGTTTGTGAGAATTTGAAAATTTAACTGATTTTTGGTTTTGATGATTTTGAAGAAAACTTTTTTTTATGGTTTGACAAATGAAAAAAATAGGCGAATTCCCGAATTCTTAAGGAGATTATAGACTCAGAAGAAGAAAAAAAAAATGTATAAAATCATTAGTTTTGACGTAAAACCGATTCTACGATTAGAAGCTATCTACATAATTGGCGCTCCCAGCTACGTAGTTTTTTTACGGACAAGTGCTTCGTTACCTCCACTATCGATCTTGCAAAAAAAAAATATACCCACACACCCAACATGTGCGGCGCAATGATAAAATGTGACTTTCGTGATGACGCGCTGATGTTAATTAGTATGGAATATGATTTTTAGAGTAATTATTTCTGTCAGGAAGGGTGAAATGACAGTGACCTTGTTGAAATGTATGAATTCAGTAAAAAGGGCACTTTTAGTACCTATTCTCTACAGCAGAATTGTTTGTCGGAGGTTGCAATAAATAAATAAACAACTGCACATGAAATCATTGTTCACCCCGTGGTAGGCATTGTTTAGCATTAGGGCACGACCCCTATCGGAAATATTTAAAACTCTATGACCAGTGTTTGTTTACAATTGTACCTGTGAACATCACAATTATTATTAGAGAAAACTAATATTTTCACTTCAAATCAATACTTGAGGGATATGAAAAAACACTGGTGAGATATAAAAAACTCTCGAGGGGATTACAAAAATAAGTCGAACAAGATGAAATTGAACAGAACAACAAACGACAATGATTTACGTATTCCACCAGAATACTTTGATACTTGAGGGATATGAAAAACCACTCGAGAGGATCAAAACACTAAGACAAACACGATAAAATTGAACAAAACTAGGTACAAATGACGAAAAAAAAATATTTATTTAAAATGATCATGCAGAGGTTTTTCGATCATAAAAACGTTTTCGGGGGGTTGAAATACATAACTGTACGTATATGGATAGAGTTATCGCCGCGCCGGAGAGGGTGTGGTGGGGGTGAACTTGCCGAATAAAGTCAGTCACACCTAAAAAATTCCGTAGTTTTGATGATATTATAGTTCCATAATTATGGATTCATTATATTTTAATATTGAACATCATTTTGTATTGTATTCTGTAAATAATAATGTTCTTTCCATTCCATAGGTTCCAACATTATTGGGTCCACTTAAATCAGTTAACTTCCTAGTCGAACTAGATAATTTATTTCTTCAGAAATGCTTAATTTGCCGGGATTATCTAGTCGATTTCGTATCGCAGGCGCGCCCACAAAGTTTACGCGAAAGTGATTCGAGTGGCGCCATCTGCATCCCGACTAGCGCGTTTCCTGCTGTGGAAACCGCATAGATGTTACACAATCCCATGCATTATTCACCAGTAGATGATAATTATTATTCATGTAAGGTTGGTCCGTCTACGGCGAGTAACGTTACATTTCTCGTTCAATTATAAGTGGGAAAAAAGTCAGTGTGTCGATTGTTTTGTTCTAACGAATAGAACTAATAGAAGAGGGGCGAAAGGGTAGCTGATTATGGGTCAGTTTTACAGCTTTGGCTTCCTTTTATTTGAGACATGTTTACAGGGCTTTTACAAAAAAAGTTATATTTTTTTATTTACAAAATGTTTATGAAATAAATTATTAGTTCGTAATTTTTTCGTGTGTACTGTGCGACAGAGGCGAACTCCAAATTTGAATAAATTTTTCACCTATTTGGGTGCGCCCTTCCCAAGTAACAACTTTAGTTTTGTGATAGCCTTTATAAGGTTCTGAATATCATAATAATCACAGCTACGATAAGATTGTTTTGCTGTAACAACATCCATAAAACCCCTATAAAGCTGTCATAAATCTACTCATATAAAGGTTCTCAGGGCTGTTTAACAATGCAAACAGAAAACCTTTTTGCCTTATTCGCAGGATTCTTTAAAATCTTCTGAGGTTCATTATAAAACCAAACATAGGGCTGAGGGTTTTGAAAAAATCTTTTTGGCATCAAAATATCTATTTTGAATGAAGTTGGGTTATAATCATATTTTCCATAAGTTATTCTATTCAGTGGTAGGTTACGAAAAATAGGGCGACTAATTTACAAGTAAAAATTATAATTATTGGGTCCTGACAGAGATCTATGAAGTATATAATATATCCATTTAACAACGTTAAATACTGAATATCCTCTATACGAATGAAATTTTATTGAAAAATGATATAGGATAGGTGGTAAATCTGCAACGCGCCCTAATAACAACACGATATTAACAAAATAACTACTAAATAAATTTAAAAATATATTTTGACTCATGTTATTACCGAAATGATTTGTACTATTTCTAAATACAAATATATAGCAAAAATTGTGTATTTCCTTTCCGTCTTACATAAATTCCAAGAAACATGTTACACATATTGCCCTCATAAAATATTTTCACCTCAAAATAAACCATTTTATAATCATTTTCTCCTAAAAAAAAGTATGATTGGTAATATTTAATCCGATTCCAAAACATTTTTTTAATATTTTGATCCTTTATGATTTATTTATTACCGTTCAAAGGGAGCTATTGGCATTGAAGTAAAAATAGTTTTAGGTTTTGATCTTGAAGCAGTAATAATAATATTAATAATAATAATTCTGGAGTACATCTCAATACATCAATAAAACCTCATCGTTAGTTTTATTATAGAACCATTGCGGAGTGCTATAAAACCATTATAAAACTTAATTTCTATATGTTAAATGGTTTCATTTCATAGCCTTCATAATTCAGGAGTGTTTGGAAACCGATTCATAAATCTCTTTGCTCTGGGAGCGTATTAGGAAGAATGTATGACCAGCATAAATCAAATTGGCTATTACCTAACCTTCATAAAACTAGGATAAATCCAAATGACATTCAAATTGGTACTTGGGTTGTAAACATCTATTTCGAAGAAAACATGAATTTCATAAATGCTGACAGAAAAACTCAAATGCCTCATAAAAAATACAAGTTCGTAGGATGAGTTGTATTTTATTTCATTGGGATTCTCAATGAACTGATATTCCAAAAAAGCATAGGTGATAATAATATCATGAATTATTTAGGACGGCAATTACTATTTTCTTTTTGATGGTTTGTTGCACCAAGGCTTCTCATTTATAATGAGAGATGGTAGCGTTGTGTTTTAGCATTCTTCTTGACTACCATTATGGCAGTCTGGCAACTGAGTTCCGTTGCGTTTGGGTGGAGAGGGGGTTGAAACCTAGGGAAAATTCAACAAAATTACGTAATACCATGAAAGCTTATTTTTTCATTTTCAATGAATATATTGTGATGTGAATAGTAATCCAAAAGTGTTGCCAGATTATTTATTTCGTCGGTTGAATTTTCTAATTTTTCGTCGTTGCTCTTAGTTTGAGTACACTATTATAATGTCAAACACTTATGGCTTCACTATGGCCAGTTTTTGGGATAATGTTTTAAGAGGAGTGACCGGCTATATAACCGTTATTACGAAATTTATCAGGAAAGTTGAATACCTAGAAAATGTCAGGGAGCTCTGAAAATCAAGATTTTCTGATAACCAGTATGACATTTAGCTTTGAGATACTTTTACGATCATCAAAGTTAGGATAGGAACTTGCAATTGCTTTTGTTCGTTGTAACAGTTTTGGAGTTTTATCAATTGAAAACAAAATTATAAAGTCATGCTTTCTCCTACGGGATACTTATAACTTTTGTGGTTTCGTATGATACCTATATATTCCGTACAAAACTTATTTATATGGAACGTGAGCGACTATTATAAAAAGGATATATTTCAAATGAGCACCAAAAGAATTATTGTGCTACCACATTACGTGCCAAGTTTTATACCCTCCAAAATAATATTTGACTACCAAAAGTAATAAACAAGCACCAAAAAACCTCAACCAAAAATAGAATTTTATGAGCATCTGAAATGTTGAAAAGTTGGCATAAATATTAAAGTCTTACCTAATGTAATACATAAGTAATCACCGAAAACATTAAATAATCTCTCAGGCATTTTCAACATGCAAGCTAGGTTAGATTGCTCTGGTTAGGTTTGTGTGTCAAGCGCGAGCGAAAATCTAATTCACGCATTTTCGACTCGCAAGCTAGGTTAGGTTAGGTTAGGTGATCACTTTAATTTTTTATGAAATCAGAGTAATATTCGAATTTAAAAAAAAATATATTTCATATGATTCGAATACTTAGTCGTAGAAATTGTTCGACAGAAAAGTGTATTTTTTGATCAACTACACTAAAAAGATTCCACCATTACAAAATAAAAGGAATGCATGGAAAATAACCAAAACCTTAACAATCTTACTGAAGACAAAACAATGATAGATTTCAGTGGGAATAGAGAAAAATTTATATTTTTTACTTTATCGCGGACTTTCGCTACTTATGGAAGATTTCAAGAAACGGTAAGATATAAAAACGCATCCAGAGTTGATTGAATTGATTAGAAAACATTTTTGCCATAAAATATTGTCAACATGCATGGTGTTTGAAATAAAATGTCTGTTTCAAAGTATGTTCAGATTCTAAGTGGTGAGTACTCACTATAAATTAGTTACCTACTTTGTTCATCTTTCTGGATTGTCGGCACAAAAACGGAACATGATCAAATTATTGAAATCTAAAGAAATTGAAGGAACACATCAATAATATAAGAAAATTGCACAATTTTTTTTTATTACACCACAACTATTGACTTTCAAATAGTGATTAGCGATATATATCGATATTTTTAAATTTTTTATATATATTTTTAAATATCGATATATCGATATTGAAGACTGATATTATCGTCACAGATATCTCTATTTTTCTAATATAGAAATTTCGATATCGACATCAAATATTTGGCAACCAACATAACAGAAATTGCTCTACCACCCTTTTTGAGAGTAGCATAACTATTGAAAACATCCACTAAAGCCCTGACACCATCAAAATTCAAAATAGGTCTCATGCATGTTTTTTCCTATTTGTTCCAATAAATTATACCATCCATTCAAATACTGGGAAAATAAGATGGCTGCCAAAAATATCAATAAATAACAAGAATAAAAATGATTGAAAAATAGTGGAAATTCAAACGATTGTCTTTTGGCGGCAGGGTGTGATGTCAAAATACTTGTCAACAAAGATTATCCAAAGAAAACATAGTTTCCGTAGGTTTGCAGTAACTCAATAATAAAAAGATAATAATCAACCACTTGAACCTCTAGATAGACTGATCAACAAGTTAATACAATGAAAAATACATTTTGTTTACATGAACTTTGACGTCATACTAAGACGCGCGTTTTACCAAATTCAAATTTGCTTCATATTTTAAAATCTGGATCGTTCAAAACTTTCAAAAGTTACAATTAAATGAAACAATGTTTAATGATTTAATAACAAAGTAGACGGTGCACACAAAAATTCCAGTGATTTTGTGATACATGCATGTAACCTATTGTATGTATGACTAGTGAAATTCACTTATTTCAGGACTCATTTTTAAATTACCTGAAATTACCAAATAAGTAGTATAACTTCATTAAATTTTGTTTGAATGGTTCCCAATATCGAAAATCGATATTAATAAATATCGATATTATTCTTTTGATATATCGGTGATATCGATATTGATTAACGATATTAATATCGATATCGAATATTGGAATTTGCGTTCGATATCCGATCACTACTTTCAAATGGTTTTCAGATTTTTTTTGGAAAAAATTACACAATTTTAGTAGTGTTATTTTTTCAATAAAACTTGATATTCCACTTCGAGTATGGACTATTAATTACTTTCGTATGGCATACGAAAGTTTAATAAAATTCCTTAAAACTCAATTAGCAATCACAATCACCATGTCCTTGGAATGTTGAGTGTTGACACGAGAAAGAGGACGCCATCTCTGGAGTCGATTACAAAAGTAGACCACTAATTCATTTGTTTTGTCTTCAAAAAATTCTAAACAAAATCCAATCCGTCGGTACACCAGGGTTTTTAGACATCTTGTTCCACCCAATTAAATCGAAAAACACTTTCAGCTTTTGTTGGGAATTCCTAAAACTACGGTATTGAATATCCAGCGCCATCTCTGGGTTCCAATAGAGCACTCCGACCATTGTGTTGACTTGAGTATAGAGCCAAATCAATTCACGAAGATATGACGACATTACTTGGAGGAAGACCATTAACTTGTAATGAAAAATTGCTTATACAGTGCGGCTCCTGTTAACTTTTGAACGGGTCAACTCAAAATTTTTGAATGGCACATCGTTGAAAAGGAAATTCCATTCTCTTGATAATAATCAAATTTTTTTTGAATTTCGTTAATATTTTTTTTTGCAATTCAAATTCAAAATATCAAATATAAATGCGGATCTGAATACTAGTCAGACCTCGATAAATTTAAACGGTTTGATGTGGAACAATGAAACTAAAAATCAAGCGAATCAGTACAACGAAATCAGTACAACGATTTTATCGACTTTTTTGATACCCGTGATAGTTGTACGCCAATTAAAAGACCTAGTCATGTGATCATATTTAGCTCTGTGCTTTTGTTTCTATTCGTTCATAAACACTTTTGTTGTAAATTAAATTTGAACGATTCAACGATTTGACACTTACCCCCATACCATTTAAAAATTTTGAGTTGATGGCCCCCACGCCCTCTGTCGAGCAATGACTATATTTTTTATATCAAAAAGTAGTATTGGTGAAACCCTCGAAACATTTTTTTCATGTTCCCATGTCGAACCGTACAAAAAGCCGCACTGTATAATCCTTCCCTCCGCAATAGTTATTCGTTATACAAGGGAAAGAAGTATCAGATTTCATGAACAACCATTTCATCAAAATATTTAAACACGGTTCATAGCCGCATCCATAGGATTGCGGTTTACTACGCCATAGGTACGTGGTTCAAAGCGACAGTTAGGCATCTTTTTTCATTTTATCAGCTTTTTTCGAACTTGGAATAAAGGCAGGTTAGGTTAGTAGTGTGTAGGTAATTCGTCGGCAAGTACCCAACAGAAAACAACTACTGCCCCCTACGACCGCTAAATTATATATGTTTGATATTATGCAAAATTCTTTACGAACTACTTTGCATGCTCTTTGAATACCGAGCTGAATTTATTTTTCAATTTGAACGGGGGAACACCTGCGTACCGTTTTCATCGTACTTGCGAAGACTAGTTCAACCCAGCTGAATCGAAAAATACTTCTTGGGAATTCCCAACATAAATACTGAAATATGTATCTCGCGGATGATTGGTAAGTATAATAAAACCGGTACATTTAAATCGAAAAATGAATCCAACTCTGTCTTTAAATGGCATTGTAAATGAATTTTTGTAGAAACAGTATCAAGCAGATGTAATTCAAGGGTCGTAAGGGCAATAGTTGTTTTTTGTTGAACACTTGCCGACGAATTACCTAAGGTTTTTTTGCAGAAGATTGTATTATATGATCTATTTCTCATTTTAAGTTAATTGTCTTCAGTCAAGTCAGTCCATTAGGTGGGAATTTTATCATTTTCAGACCTCAAACTAGTGTTTCAAACTCGGAATTTTATTAAATTTCAACTTCAAGTCGGAAATTAGTGAAAAACATTTTTATGAAAATAATATGGCCCTCCAACGCATTCGTATTTTTTCATATCACATAATTTTTATTTTATTTTTTTTAATTAAAATAAAGGTGGTTACTGACGATTACTGCACCTGAGAGTAAACGAGAAAAAATTGCATTAGTTTAAAAAATCACAATTTATGCTCACTAGGTGAATAATCATTCAAATTCATAGTCGGACTGAAGTGTTCGAAACTGCATTCATGACAGCAAAACTTGTTACTTAGGTCAAAGAAAACAATCTGTACTAAAATTGTTAACCCTACGAAAAAAATGTCATTCAATTCCTCCGTCACTGCTAACGAAACCGAAGCGTGCCGGGCGTCCCTGAACGCCAGTGACGTCGCTTCTGAAGTAGGTCTAGTGCACTAGGTATCTGGAACGCGACGACCTCAAACGCACCGAATCCATACCTTTTTAGAATTCGGTCACTACTTATTATTATTCTCGATTTCGATTGGTTGAAGACCTTGAATTCACACGCAAGCGACGCCGACGCATTGTTTCGTCCTCATCAAATTAATCTGGATTAACCTGTTAACTAGCAAACAAACAACAGGGCTGTCCCTGAATGCGGTAGTTACAGATGTGACCAAAATAATATCAGTTTCGTGTAAATAATTGTCGTCACAAAATTTGCCAATTCTGAAATCAAATTTGATAACAAAATACTAGCATTATATCTCTTGAGTTGAAAGAAATATAACACCATTATCACCAATTCTCTCTCTGGAAATAATAATAATAATAATAATAATGTTTATTTAAAGAAGAGTACATATATAAATATATAAGTTACATCAAAATATCTTAATAACGACAATATTAATAACAATGTTATTCATGATATTGGAGAACACATATTATTGATTCAACTACAAAAAAAAATTCAAATAAACATAGGTGAGTCACAGAACTGTATAGCAGATTTTAGCTGCTATACTCCTTGTGCATGACTATTAATTATACCAAAATATGGTTTAATTTTTTTCAATATTATAATTTACAAAATCTTATAATATATCCCAATAATTTTTGCAAGGCGATCGAGTCAAATGGGGACATTAGGACCGATTAGGTTGAGTGTCTTGCAGGTTTATAGGTTTATATATGAACAAAGCTTTGCGGCGAGTTATTGCATAATTCATGGTAAGTATTTAATTAAATAAGACATCAAGCGAATATCTTTCTAGTGCCAGAATATATTTTTTGAATATTTTTTTTATTGAACCAATTTAATTTATCTTTTCTATGTATGTTTTGTACATATCGGAAAAGAAATTATATATTTTTCTGGATAGAAATAGAAAGCATTGTTGTCCAACTTATAACATAATGGTATTTGAACAAAGTTGAACAAAGTTCTTATTCATAGTTCGTGTGAAATATATATTGTCTACTTTTTGAATCAATGTTTTATTTTTATACATGTTGATGATTATATATTATACGTATAGTTGCCTTACATCCAGTACACTCGCTGTAGCAAATAACAAGTTTGAGGAGTAAATTATTTTTTTGTTATAAATTAATTTGAGTATATTTTTTTTTGTATCATATATAATTGCTTCAGATAATTAATTTGCAGCCCCTCCCCAGCTCAATATTGCATACTGCAAACGGGACTCCTCTAAAGAATAATATAATGTTTTCAACTGTGCAATATCGAGAATGTTCTTAACAAATTTAAATTTCGGTAGAAGACACCTCAATGTTTTGGTGACTTTTGAGATATGGTAGTTCCATCTTATAATATGTGAATCAATAGTGATTACTAAATATTTTGTTTGATTGACATTTCTTATATTAGTAGTGAATTGTTGTTCTCTAAATGTTAGCTCATCATAATTTGGTAAACCGTTCTTGTATATAGCTGCAGAGTGGGAGGAAAAATGTGTTATCGAAATTTATGGTCAGCAATTTATGTCGGAACCAATTTGTAATGTGTACAAAATCATTTTCAATATTATCTTCAGATCTATCCAAGAGTGTGAGGAATACAAAATTGCTGTGTCGTCAGCAAAACTTATTACTTTCCCAGATGTTTTCATAGTCAATAAATCATTGATAAATATGGTGAACAATAACGGACCTAATACAGTACCTTGAGGTACACCACAAGTCACCACTTTATCATTACTTATGCTGTCTTTGATTCTAACTATCTGTTTCCTGTCTTTTAAGTAATTAGAAAATAGTGTAAGTGGGATACCCCGCCCCCCAAGATCTTCCAAGGCCTCCAGCAACTGCGAGTGATTCACTGTATCGAAGGCCTTGGCTAGATCCAGGAAGATACAAATCGTCCCTTGGTCAACCAGATTATACATATCTCCCGTCAATTTTGAGATAGATAAATATACTCACATTGATATAGCAATATAAAGTTAGCATTGACTGTCATCGAAGATCTAGGTAGATGTAGGAATGATATGTGAAAATAGGCCACCTGTAATTTTGAGTTTTCATTTTCTCGAATAATGAAGCGGTGTGATTTGAGTGAGAATTTTATGGAGTATATTAAAGCGTCATTTGTTTTTGGGAAAAATTTTCCGTTTTTCCGCTACTGAAATGCTTTGTGATCATGAAAAATTATGTGCTGAACCCGTTTTGATTGACACTATAAGGAATTCGTCCACTGCGTGAGCTTCGCGAATAAAAAAATGCCGGTTCCATGCAAAGTAAAAGTATCGGGAAATTCAGTGCCGGAAAATCCACACGAATGACTTTTTCAAGAATGTCTCTTCTGTTATTCAACGTCGAGATATATATGAATAATTTGGGAAAAGGTGATCCTGAAAATATCATTATGTGACTGAATGAGAGAGTACTGAAAATTGAGAAAACCGCATTTTATCGAATTTCGAGCACGTTTTACTGGAAAATGGTGCATTATGAAGAAAACTTTGTGGATACCTTTTTTGTAGAGAATTTTATGCAGAATATTACGACATCATTTGTTTTTGGAAAAAATGGAAAATCGTCCATAAACATTTTCCGGATGCTTTCACGGCATATCACCCTCGAAAATCGGATTCAGCGGGTCAAAATACATAACAATAACTTGGGTGATCCCGTCGCGCTTCATCGGCTACGAAAACCCTTCCTGCCACCGGACTATATATATATCTCTTGAAAAATATATCCACATACACCCAACATGTGCGGCGCAATGATAAAATTTGCCAAGCTGCAAATTTGCAAGCCTATATACGCTTGTCCAGTGTTCTGCAGTCCCCCCAAAACTCAAATGTTGAAATTGACGAGGATGCAAAGTAAAGTACTTCGTATTGTCACTAACAGTGATCGATACACCCGGCTGGACGATTTGCGGGAGCTTGTGGATACACCTCCGTTTGAGAACTTCATATAGAAACTTGACGACAAGTTTTACACGTACTTCCTACCCGGAAGTGTATTGACCACGAATATAACAGCAGTCAGAGCCCACCACAATGAGCCAAAAAGGCTTCTCTACCAGGCATTTTATATTTTCTATGAAAATCCAGAACGCCAATAATGATACATAATCGAAGGCAATGTTTTATCCCGGTTTTTTCGGAAACCCACCCCATCCATATATCCGATGAGTCCATCTTGCCAATGTTACACACCGAACCTATAAATGCCCCCGTATAACTATGAGGAGACAGATTTTTATGATATATTTAATTTAATAAACGTTATTGAAGTTAAAGTTTGAATCTGGCCGGTGATCGCAAGATGGCGAGTTCAAACCCGACTGGACAATAATATGCTTTTTTTCTGTTGAAAAGGGGAACATTCTCCATGAAAATTGAAAAATGAAAAATGTGATTCATTTGTAATATCTAACAGAAAACAACTACTTCCCCGGCACAAGCCACGCTGGACATTGAACTACATCTGATAGATATTGTGAAAAGACTCTAACTGAAAAGGAAAGAAAAAATCTGAAAGTGAAAATTTGCATTTTCATTCAGATAGCTGACTTTTTAAATTCTTTCTAGTTTTCCTTGAAAAAATCATTAAATAAATTAGATAGGAGAATGTTATTAAAAAATATCACAAATATCAATTGAAGCAAGGTCCGCTTCTCTCGCATTTAATCCCCAATACATTTTGGTCGACAAAAATCTATTTCGCTTTGCCAAGCTCTTCAGGAGGATTGATATAGGATTGGAATAAAACAGGCTTTTCAGAAGCATACACATCAGGGATGGATATGAGAGAAACATTTCTTCTGCAGTGACACTTTAAAAATTATTTTTTGACATAGACCTGTCATGAGCATTTTGATTTTAGTTCACAATATCTATCAGATGTAGTTCAATGTCCAGCGTGGCTTGTGCCGGGGAAGTAGTTGTTTTCTGTTAGATATTACAAATGAATCACATTTTTCATTTTTCAATTTTCATGGAGAATGTTCCCTTTTTCAACATGAATACCTCCCAAGAGGTTATCTTGAACGATGGAAAATAGCGACTAAAGTTTGTCTTTCAGTCGCAGATGATTCCACAATAGATTTTATGAATTTCCTATTCATATTTTCGAACTAAAATCAAAATGCTTTTTTCCCTTTTCTTCATTTAAATTTTTGTGTGTTTTTTATATAGTTATTATTATTTTTTTATACTTTTTTTTATATCAAATAAATAGTTCGGTTCAAAACAAAGTTTGTTATTTCTTATTAATTTTTGGTTGGTTTTCAGGTCTTTTATTTAATTTTTTTATCAACAATAAAAGCACAAGAGCTTTTTTTTATCGGATGAATTTCTTTTTTCAACGAAATAATTTTGACAATCAGTAATTTCACGAGAAAAACTGACATGATAAAATTGCGAGACCGTAAGTCGAGCAATTTAGTCCAATGTCAGTTTTTCGAGTGAAATTATTGATGAAAAAATTTTCAGTTTAAAGAAATTTATTCAATAAAAGAAATGCCTGCGGAGTTCAAAGAGTAAATCTCGATATTTGGTCCGTTTTACCTTCTCTTTTCGGACGATGTTCGTTTCGCCATGGCGCAGGAGCCGAAAAGTCTATGACTAAAATCGTCCTACTTTGATGGGCGAAGGGAATACATCAGGCTTATTTGCTTGTATTTGCATAAACAACAACGGTGTCTCGTCTATACCTTACGAGTGTCGTAGATGGTAGTATAACACTCGTAGCGTCGCCTTATGTCTGTGG